>CM068592.1:19563313-20098313 GCA_035048485.1 Pteria penguin
TACCAGTTTATCGGAAGCGACGTTATCGATTGTACGCGACAAAGTCTTCCGTTTCACCTGGGATAAGGAACACTGGACAATAGTTAAATACAATACAAAAGATTAAAGAAAATGAATATATTTACATTTATTCCTGTATCTAGAAGAAATTCACATATTTCATGTACTCAATATTTGCAGAAAAAGAAGTAAGTTCCAATTTTAAAAGTAATCGGCATCAAATAAGCAAATATAAAATACGAAAGTAACTGGTGTCACATGACTATGACACTAACAACAATGTATCACTATAACCGACTAAGGACGGTCATTTAATTTGACAAAAGCCAAACAAATGGTGTGGTTAACCGGTTTACGGACCCACCTTCCCACTCACCGTAACAGCAGAACAATCAAAGGACGTACATTTAAAAATTTATAAATAATCCTCCATGTAAAGAACAAGGGTCAACAGGTATCGCATATTGAGAGATCATAAAAATATAAACACGTAAGGTATTGTAAAACACATAATGGTATAAAAATATATGCGACATCAACATGATAAACCGTGCTCTGCCAGTCTGAATGCGAGCTAGATATGTAGGAGTCTCCTACTAACAGTCAGAGGGGACGAGGTTCAGGACCATGTCTCCTCTGAAAGAGGTTTGGACATATAGTCCCCACCGCCCTGTTAGCGTGCAACGTTCAAGTAAAAGTCTGCATAAGGCTGTAGAGGGGCCAAATACAAGACCTATAGTGTTTTTGATGATCTCAATATCATACTGTACTATATTATTATAAGATATGGAATTGATAGGTAGGTATATTACTATAAAGTATTGGACTGTGCCGTTGGTATACCTGTGGTAAGTAAATTATTGTGAGATATGGAGTTGAGTGGTGGTTATATTAATGTAAGGTATTTGTTTGTGCAATGGATGTATCAATGTATGGAATGTGTTTATGTAGACGGTATATTATTGTAAAATATGGTTCTGAGCTTTATATACATTAATGTGTTGTATGGGACTGTGTAGTGTCTATATATTAGTAAGGCTTTGCAGTAGATTTATTATTGTAAGGAATGGGGCTATGCAGGAGGTATAATTACAGTTAAGTATACGGCTATGTGGTAGATATATTATAGCCAGGTGTCGGACCGTGCATTAGGTATATTATTTTTTAAGTAAAGGATTGTTCAGTAGAAATTTTATGCTAGGTATGAGATTGTACAGTTTGTATATTATTATAAGATATTGGACTATTTCAATGTTCAATGTTCAATAGGTATACCGTTATAAGTAATGAGTTTGTTCTGTGTCGCTGTTATATTATTGTTAGGTAGGGGACTATTTCTTATATTATCGAAAAGTGTGAGGTTGTGTAAATTGTATGTTATTATAAGGGATGTTTATATGCAGTAGATTTATGATTATATGGTATGAGATTGCCCAGTAGGTACAGTATTGTAAGGTATGACGTTGTGCCGACTCAATAATAGTTAAATAAATCAAGGAATGGGCTGTGCAGTGGTAACATTATTGTAAACAGTGTTTTGTGCGGTGCTTATATTATTGTAATGAGTTTGCAAAGGTATATTATTGTAAGATATTGTACCTTACAGTAAATACATATTTGCAAGGTATGTGATTGTGCTGTAGGTATGTTATTGTAAGATACAGAGCTGAGTAGGTGTAAATACTGTTAGAAATGGGGTTGAGAGGTAGATATAGGTGTCGTAAGGTATTGTACTATGGGTATATTAGAATAAGGTATGAGACTGTACACTAAGTGTATTATTGTAGGGTATTGGACTGTGCAGTAGGTTTATTATAAGGTACGTGAATGTGCTCGCAAAATGTGGAACAATTCGGAATCTACATGTATATTCCTGTGGCTGGACTTTTCAATTCGGCCAGATTATTTTTACCTCAACCTTGGGACAAGGGTATTTTTTCAGTTGAGCCAGAACAAGAATATTATTCCCGAATAAAACATTTTTGTATGTTAGAACAAATTTGTTAATCAACACCGTTATCTTTTGACAAAATTCTACTCAAATCGATCCCAGCTATGTTTTACACTTTTAGTCCATCGCACTGATGTCTTATATTGAAATGAGGGCGAGACTAGAAGCAGGGGGAGGGGGAAGAGGAAGGAGAGAAAGAATAGAAGAGAAGGGAATAGGGGTGTGAAGGAAAGAGGGCTACCCGGGGTTAAAAATGACCAAAAATGTGAGAAATGTCGGTTCCGTCTTAGTCGCGAAATCAACCTTGAAAAATACAAAAATAACTTGTGTCACCTGACTATGACACTAACAACAATGTACCACATTGGACGTGCACTGACCCCTGAAATTCAGAGGTGAGACAAGGTGCCCGACAGGAGTGAGCATCTCCTGTTTGGCTGGCCAAACCCGCCGTGAATGCCCTGACATACAGACGAAACAATATAATTCAGCACTGTATATATACATGAATGTGAACAAACACTGTGTAGAAAGTGTCACAGCCACATAACATCAGGAAAAGGTATAATAACATTTAAGTCAAACCCTTAACGGGGAACTTTTTTACGAGCTCCACACTGCAAAAGGAATAAGTGTGACGTTTATGTAAATAAAAAAAATAACTGGTGTCACATGACTATGTCACTAACAACAATGTACCACAGTGGACATTTACGGACCACTGAAATTCAGAGGTGAGACCAGGTGCCCGGGAGGAGTGAGCGTTTTATAAAATGAATAATTTCCATGAAAAAGTCAAAATGTGGCTTCTTCAAACTGCCATAACTTTTGACAGTATAGAGATATCAACAAAAGAAGAACTGTTTTGAATTTTCTTCCTTGAGCTCTATACATTAAGCATATAAAGATATGAATACACTACAAAGGTCATCTGGGTTGCTACTTCCCCCTGTTCACTCCTTTTTTGTCATATTTCCAGTACACACATAACAGTACTCAAAGAAAAAGATAAAAGCATCTGCGTCTCCTGGTTGCATGCAACATCCGTCGCAATAGTCCGGCAACAACCTTTCAAGTCGAGGAGGTGAATACATACATATACACGCACGAAAACACGAAGGAGACAAGAAAACGGAGTCAAATTTTCTTATTCAAGGCAAGAAATGCTGCCTAACTGAAATTCCGGTTTCGGAAACGCACGTGACCAAATGTCTGACAGATTTGTTTTTTTCACTGTGTGACTGAGCAAGATGATATTTTTAGTGAAAATCCCAGCCCCTCCCCCCTCCCGAGCATCAAGTAGACAGACCCTTAAACCTACTGCTTAGCTCTGTATCTTACAATAATATACATACAGCACAATCCCATACCTTGCAATTATATATTTACTGTAAAGGGCAATATATTACAATAATATACCCTCTGCAAAGTCATTACAATAATATAAGCACTGCTACATAAAACACTTTTTACAATAAAAATTCCCACTGCACAGTTCCATTCCTTACATTTTGTATCTATTATTGAGCCCCTAATCTTAATTGATCCTCTTTTTTGTATAAACTTTAACGTTAACTTTTTTAAAATTTAACTTTTTTCCATTAACATGGGGCCCTATTGAAAACTGATTGCTGCATTGATACCTACAATAATGTACTGACTGGGAAATCTCATATCATATTTCTACTGCATATCAACATCCCTTTTAATAACATACAATCTAAATAACCTCACTCTTTACTTAAATTTGAGAACTGTATAGTCCACTACCAAACAATAATATAACAGCGACACAGAACAAACTCATTACTTATAACGGTATACCTATCGCACAAAACCAAACATTGAAATAGTCCAATATCTTATAATAATATACAAACTGTACAATCTCATACCTAGCATAAAATTTCTACTAAGCAATCCTTTACTTGAAAATAATATGTCCACATTCTACTCCAACAAAATTCTATACCAATCAATTACTACATTACGAAGTAACTTGAACAAATAAACACAAAATCAATATGCAGTGTAGCGCATCGCTTATGGAATATACGCCGAATTTATTCATATATATGGATTTTGATTTTAAATCTAGAAATAAAACTGCAAATACAGATGTGATGTACATAAACATTCTCAATAATAATAATAATAATAATAATAATAATTATAATAATGATAATAACCAATAATAATTAATAATCATAATTAATAATGGTTATACTACTTCATATAACAAATTTAAACCAAAGAATCTCACAATCAATCCTATGCGTCAAACATCAACAAATCAATATCGAAATACAAAATTACATTACTAAGGAAGAAAAAAGAGGAGTTACTGGCTCAGTTATGTGGTAGAAGTCACCATAGAGCTATACAATACATGAATATAAATAATATACTAGAACATATATCACATTACAAAAATATTTGATTGTAGTGCAATTACGATACCGACTTAGGACGGTCATTTAATTTGACAAAAGCCAAACAAATGATGTGGTTAACCGGTTTACGGGCCCACCTTCCCACTCACCGTAACAGCAGAAAAATCAAAGGACGTACATTTAAAAATTTATAAATAATCCTCCATGTAAAGAACAAGGGTCAACAGGTATCGCATATTGAGAGGTCATAAAAATATAAACACGTAAGGTATTGTAAAATACATAATGGTATAAAACTATATGCGACATCAACATGATAAACCGTGCTCTGCCAGTCTGAAAGCGAGCTAAGACCCTAGATCTGTAGGAGTCCCGACTAACAGTCAGAGGTTCAGGACCATGTCTCCTCTGAAAGAGGTTTGGACAAGGCCCATCATATAATCCCCACCGCCCTGTTAGTCAGCGTGAAACTTAAATAAATAACTTAAACAAATAAATACAAAATCAATATGCAGTGTAGCGCATCGCTGATGGAATATAGATTAACCCCAAAGAAAGGGAGAGAAAGAGGAATGCAAAAATAATTTTTGAAACATTACCGAACCTAACTATATTTGAAAAAATACAATTTGCAAACTCATAACCCAAAAGTTTTAGAAAACAATAATCGTTCTTCAACTGAATCTCCTATGTACATATCCTTGCTAGACGTTGACTTCCACCGTCCATGGCGTTTGAGACAGCGCTCATTCACACGAAATCTAGCACCACTTGTGACACCCCCAGAATGTAGAGAATGCACCCCTACGTTCAAACCAGGAGCAACTGATGACAACAAACTTACTACATGCTTTCTGACAGTAGTATAACTAATTTTCTTGTTTTTGTATATCAACTTTGAACCATTTTATGTGTAAAATATGGGTTTGAACAAAATTCATCTGATCAATATTTGCTTTGCTGACATATTTCAAATACATTGAGTATGGACATGCACATGATTGACCTTTGGAGATCAAAACTTCGCTACCTTTTCTATATTGATCATTTTACTTTTCGAAATATTCAAAACTAAATAATCATCATAAATGAGCACATCTTTGCATTTAAGTGAACTAAGTTCATGAAATCGAAGAACACCCGCAAACGAAGTAAGAATCATGACTAAATTTCTTAAAATTAACAAGTCATCAGATCCTTCATGCATGTCTCTGCAACATCTCAGGGATTACTGGATCTTTGCCCTGAATAGGTTTACAAGTTAGCCTCCTTGCGGATACTTACAACGATTTAACGAATGCATTATTGCTCAGATCATTCTGCCCTGCCAATCTATGGGCCCATTTTATTGCGTAAAGTGCAGAATTCACTGTATTATGCGATGCGTTGCCGTCTAGATGATGCGTTTAATATAATGCAACATGCACTGGTTGCGCGGGTAAATCGTTGAAACCATGCCCACGAATGAATGTTTGCCACTTTTTATAACTATAATGATGCGATGTAGCAGTACCTTCACTTTTGGAACATAATAAATAACGGCACATATGATCACTCAGATTCGCCAAGCTGCTTCTCGGTTCCACACCACCAGCGATCACTGCTTCCCGGACTTTTTTTCACAAAGATTCAATCCTGAAATATGCAGACGCACTATTGAAACATGATCTTTAAGGGAATCATATTAAATTTCAATGGATCATATTTAGTAAACAGATACTTTCTACTTTTTCCCCTTTTCTACGATTAAAGCGTATTTGTGTAAATATTTCCATTCTATGATAAAAGTTTTGAATTCTGAACGTCTGAGATAAGTGGCCGAAATGGCGCTGATTTCCACTCTGGTACAATCAAAGTCCCTTTTGCGGAATCTAATTTCATTTTGTTAATAACCAGTGAAATATCCTTTGGTGGTGGTACCAGCAAGTTCACTTCGTTTGACCAATTTTGCTTAAATGCATCTATAGCTTCACAGCCGGGACACCACACCTTTGAATTAAATCTAACACATTTGTTATTATAATGTGAAGCAAACCTGTCTATTGTGTGTCTACCCCACAATGTCGAACACCTCTTGACTAACTGACCAATCATCCAAGTCAATGACTCGACTTAAAGAGTCCGCTTTTGTGTTTTCGGACCTTGGAAACCATTGTGTGTTCAGCGATATTTTTGTTCTGCACAAAACTTTAATACATTTATAGACAAATCGTGAAGATATGGATTTCTGCTTCCCAGCCTCAAAATTGAAGGAATATTTTTATTGTGTGTGATTACCTTAACATTTGAGTCTGCGCAAATGTTGCTTGACGTTTTCAAAAACTCTATTTATAGATTCTAACTCTCTCCATGTAGAGTTCAGTTCGCTTTCCGAACTAGACCACGACCCATACAATTCAAAACGTTTTGAATAAATTTCATTCTCATCTTTGGTGAAAATATAACCACCATAAACTACATTTGAGGCGTCGCAAAATATGGTAAAATCGCACACATCTGATGCGTTAACCAAACTTAATAAACAACCTCGTTCATTCAATGACTTTCAATTTGTAGACCAAAACTGCACTTCGCTAGTAGCTTGAGGTGTTAGTTTCACTTTAGCATTCCAGCTTGCACGATCTAGGATACATTTATATAAATATCTAGTGTAAAATCTCGTGAAAGTACCAAATACTGCTTGTACGACCAATCAATTTAGCCAAAAATCTAGCTTCTAACAACAAATTATTATTTTTTACTCTGTCTTTTATAAAATCTAGATTTTTTTATAATACTGTCTACTTTGTCTTGAGTCACTCGAACGAGTCAGGAGTTCAAATCCCATGAATAACACAGCCTGGATCCCAATTACATTTATCTTCAGCAAAAATAAAACCTAAACTAGACAAAAATTTCTTAACTTTAACACTAACTCGTTTGCTATGATCATCAGACGACCCTCCAGCAATTCCATCATCTAAATAAGTTATGACCTTGATGCCCTGTGACCTCAGAATACGCACAGACTCTCTCAAAAGTTTGATAAATATATGACCAGCTGTAGATAAACCGAAAGGCAACACATTAAAATATAGTAATTTGAATTCCAAGCAAATCCCAAAAATTCTCTATGTTTCTTGTTTATCTCTATATGATGGTATGCTGATTTGAAATCAAATGTTAATAGAAATTCACTTTTTTTAAACATTTCTGTGGCAACTTGACCATCCTCGTATCTGAATTTAAATTTAAATAAATGTTGGTTGATATGACGACAATCTAAAACTAATCTCTTTTTCCCGTTTTTATTGAAAGCCACTGTAAGAGGATTAACCACCTTTAAAACATTTGAAATCCGGGAAACACAACCTAAACTTAAAAGTTTGTCTATCTCTTCGGATACAAAATCCCCATTATCCCTGGCAGATTTATTGTTTCTTAATATGACTCACCCTGGTTCTGATTTTAAAGGAATTTTGTAGCCTTCTTCTACAACAAACAAAACGTGGACATTCGCCCATATACTAGACCATTCATTATAACATGCACGTAACCTGCCTACTGGCGACACAGGTACTTGTATGCTCGGCTGCTTTTCAAAACCGGTTCTGACCGACTGAATATCTGAGCACGGCTTGTCGCTTTGTGAATTACATTGAGTGCAACCATCCGTGCATACATGAGCCCTAAAATGTTGCTTTTGACAAACACAACCATTTGTTTTATTCCAAACTTTGCAAAATTTGCAATTGTTAAAAATATCAAAATCAAAACTTATCTGCTTTTTTTTCTCTCGCTTGCAGTCTTTACTCCAGCGCCTCTTAGCCCCACAGTCAAAACATCTCCCCGGGCGTCTCGTTGGCCTATCATCTTCGTCTTTGCCCTTGTAGTCCGACTTCGGCTGATATGGCCCTCGACAGCGCCGTTTCTGTAAACGTTCTTCTTTCGCCTTCCTTTCAGCCCCCATTTGTGCCCTACACATTTTCTTTTCATCCTCTGAATCATCTGCTATAGGATTGCTTGAATACTCGTGGACCACCTTCCAGCCCAATACAGACGAATCGGCTAATCTGATAAGCTTTTGCCTATTTTCAACCATCTCAATAGCTTCTGCCTAGAGGAGTCCACCAAGTCGTTTCCGAATTTTGTCTCGTTCAGGTGAGTGTTGACTTCTTTTAACTTAGACAGCACCTTGGCCCCGTGCTTAAACTGATTTTCGTTGCCCTTTCGCTTGAAAGTGAAATTGTCGGCAATAGTCAACTCTAATCTGAACTAATGCAAGCTCTGATTGATTAATAATTGTTTTACGTGAATCCACGATTATTTCACGTATATGGCAAAGGCATCTGTCTGATGCATTGCATTGCTTTGCAACGGACCCAACCGAAGCAATGAGGGATCTTTTACGTGCCACGCCTACCTTGACAAGGGGCCTCGGTTTTTACTGTCTCATCCGAAAAACCGAACACCTGTGTGACTAGGGCGGCAAGCTCTGCAACACTTACGTGACAAAATGAAAATGATATACATGAAAACGCGAAATAAAGAAAAAAAACCATTGAATGATAATAATGAAAATAATAATAATAATAATAAAATAATAATAATAATAATAATAATAATAATAATAATAATAATAATAATAATTATAATAATAATAATGAAAATAATAATAATAATAATAATAAAATAATAATAATAATAATAATAATAATAATAATAATAATAATAATAATAATGATGATGATAAAGATAAAGGAAACTTTAAGAAGAAATATAAACACCAGGTGACCATGAACTATATTGGAATGTACAGGTCCGTGTAAAGGGGCGCGCATGATATACCCATTGTTTTTGATGATGATGATGATGATGATCTCCATGAATAAGTTATCGTTTAAATAAAATGGTTATAGCAACTGTACAAATAGTATTGTATTCAAAACATAGATATGTTTATATATCAAACAGAGTAAAATATATAACTATTAATTATGATTTAAAGTACTTTTAATTTTGAAAGCATACTTTAAAAATTTGCCAAAATTGCAAAGTTCCTTTGTGTTATTGGAACTCAGGAGTTGAACCAATTTGAAGACGGAGGGTCTGCTATAATAATATATCACAATTAGACTATTAGGGTATTGATAAATTGCCCTATCGAATTAATTATCTAATGGTTAGAAAACACCTACTCGGTCCGGCAATACAGTAGTGTGCTAATCACCCTCCTGTTCTCTTACAACGTTAGATAAACTAAATTCATATTCAAAGGATAATAAATTATAACATCAGTCTGGAATCTAACGGAAACTGGTGTTATGTGACTGCGACAATTAGAGAAATATATCAAGTAGGATATTTACTGACCCATAATCGTTTGAAATGCCAACAAGTAGAACAAATCAAAATTGAGTTAGTAAAATGTTTTCAATTTTTCTTTTCTTGTTATAGTTGGTTCCTGATACCACAGCAACGTAGAGATAAAATGTCTAAACTATGGACAAGGCGAAGGAGGTGAGTCTGATATTTATTTACCTGTTTACTGATTTAGAAAACCTTTGCACCACCTACTGACAAATCTAAACTATAGTGCAACCTTAACAAATTTTATCAGGAATGCGTTTTGAGGATTTATTATAAGAATTCAAGAGGTATTACTGGCCTTGGTGAGCAAAATTAAAATAAAAGGCTACAATTTGAATTCCAATGTAATTGTTTAAACAGCTATCAACTCGTCCCTTTCCTTACCTTAATTAACCATTGGAAAAACATTGTTCTTGATTAAACCTTTTATATTTTTTATGTGATTTATAATTACATTGTAAAAGACACTGATATAGTATAACCTGCATATAAATAAGTAACCACAAAGGATATTGAAAATTGTGGCACTTTGATCTACCATATAATAACTTCAACCAAATGGCTATGTCAAAATGACAGCTCCCCCCCCCCCGCCCTCTTTTGGAAAAAAAGTCTGTAAAATTGTAAGAGATTTTCTTGGCCCAAAAACAAATACATATTAAGAAATATGAAAGCCCTTTCACCATTGAAAAGGAATATGTTGGTAATTAAGGATTCTGTTGGGGTTTGTTTTTCAATAAACAGTAGATCAAAACCCAAAATCTAAGTCAAACTGACTCTAAATTTGACACTGAAAAGTCTTTCCACATGGAATTTCACATTTGCAAATAAAAACTTCATCACTTATCATTCAAAAGTTACATGTGTATGGCACATATCTACTTTTTGCAGAGAAATAGATACGCAGCTGACCTGCTATTATATTAAAACTGATATATGCCCCACCATCTGAGATTGGGAGAATAAAAAGGTAAAATGTTTGCAGACTGTTGACAACAAGACCACATAATCACTTTACCAATAGTTCAGTTGAGCCCTGGTCTTCCCTTACAGTGGGCAAAACAAAAAATTCCATCCTGTTTATAATGCAGTCTCCTCCTGACAAGGAAATAATTCATTCAAATGTAGGTTAACCATGATCAGATTCCAGCTTAATCTGTAACTACCCACATCATTGTAGCATGACCTGAAATAATACATTGCAAGAATCTTAATTTAATCCAATGAAAATAATTTTTATATAATTTTAATAACTTCCCTTTTTCAGTAACTTGGTCCCAATCTCCTAAAGTCATCTGGATAAGAGTTAGTTATTTTTAACAATAAATATGAAGTTAAAGAATTTGATAAAAAGTACACATCCTCAACTAAAGAGATTCAGTGCAAAATAACACGCAAACACCTTTAAAATTCAAAACCTGAATATAAATTCCTCAGAATGTAAAAATGTTACAAAATGTTGATGCTCTGAATATGCAACAAATATGCATACTCAGTATAATTACTTGATTGATTATTACTTCCTGAAAGTTTAGATATACATGTAGTTTTAAGCGGCCAGGGCAATCATCAGAAAAAAAAAATTAAAAGGACAGCCAGTCACAGTCATTGCCCTCTTGGCAGTTATCTTGGTTGATGGAGGGATAAAAAACACACAGTCAAAAGTTAGTGCAGGGACTTGTATGTTGACACATCAAAATAGAATTTAAAATGTGAAGGTCAACACACTGCAACACAATGAGCCTTTGGTTTCTGTAAGAAAAACTTCAAATATGTTGGTATACTAAGAATGCCTTCACCAGCATTATAAAAGTCAAAGCCATGTAATAAAATATTTTAATGCAATTACAAGTATTTATGAAATAGAATCATGTTATAATTTATTTAATCATGAGACATCTTAGTAAAATGCAGAATAATTAACGGTTTAAATACAAAATGACAACGTTACCTAATGTAGCCTATTTATTTATATCAAATGCACCAGTAGATCCCTTATCCAGTTGGAACTTAACATGTCACCACACTGTATTCAGAATTTGTGCACTTCATATGCAATATGCTTCACAGGCCATATCTTAATGAAAATATAAAAGAATGGATGATAATACCTCATTTTTAAAATTTGATACATGATCTGTATTGACAAGAATATTCTTCCTCCATTACATACTAAGTGTACTATATATGTTACATTTTAATTGATAACTATCTATATTAGCTTATTATTATATACTTGTTTTGTAGCAGCAATGCATTCATAAAACATACTACAGTATAGTCATGGCATTTCATGATTATTTTCAACTGAAAACCTATCTTTTTTCAAATTAAACAGGCATTTCTACCATGCACTCTGGTAGAGAATGATATGCAGGATGGCAAAAAACATCCCCCTGAAAATATTTGCATAACAAAAATTTAGTTGAATTGTTTCTTTCGTCTGTATGTAAGGGCTTTCAAGGCGGGTGTTGATAGCCAAACAGGAGACGCTCACTCCTCCCGGGCACCTGGTCTAACCTCTGAATTTCAAGGGTCCATGAATGCCCACTGTGGTACATTGTTGTTAATGCCATAGTCATGTGACACCAGTTACTTTCGTATTCTACAAACCTCAATATATTTCATATTTTTTTACTCAGTACAGTATTATTGTACGTAATAAACAGAATTACTGATTACATGTACATAAATACAGGATTCAAGTGTTATAGTGTGCATCGCCATGGGTTTGAAATACGATTGTTTACCTCTGCTCCCTTACCGTTTACGATATATGTAGACGAGTCTGGTACAAACAGCAAGACCTCAACAATTTGTCTTCCTGTATTCCAACATAAATCTCCATCAGCATTGTTCAACTACTCTCCTACATATAGTACTGTAGTGATGCTAACTCAGGTACACATGTGTAGGTGGTCTCCGTACACTAGTTCCGATCTACTTTTCGATAATGAATGCTTCTCCTTCGACTTTTGATTAAAAAAATCAGAAACAAATTTACACCAACATATTTTTTAACTAAATTTAACTTTCATTATTCGCCTCAATCGTGTCTTCTGCTGTTCTATCGTTTTGTTTATATGTAAATAAGTTTATGTCATTTTTATCAACCGATGCCCATGCGTGACGTAGAATCGGCCGCATTTTCATTTCAACTGTATTGACATACCCGAGTACAGGGCATTATGAAGAGGTGAGACCCCCAAATATATATATATATATATATATATATATATATATATATATATATATATATATATATATATATATATATATATATATATATATATATATATATATATATATATATATATGTATATATATATATCACATAGGTGCAAATGTGTTTCCATGTTCATTAAAACTTGTAGAGAAACAGCAGTTCAAAGTGACAACGAAGTCATATTGAACACCACCCCTCCTGTATTTATTTGCCTTGGTTTTATTAAATGCAAATGACTGTCATCCTAATCTTGGTCCAAGAACACCAAAATTCCCTAGCCAGTGGTAAAGCTTGCAAGTGGTCTAAACATGTACACTCTATTGCATGCAACAGTTGTGAGTTATGGTTCCATGGACATTATCTTAATATGTTATGTGTACGAAGCACTCGGGCAGACGAATAAAGGGCTGGTATTACTGTCAGTGTGGAGTACCCCATTTCAACACCAGCCTTTTTGAGGATATTGAGATTGAGAACACGGATCGTCATTACAGCACCCTATCTCATACCGATACAACAGCTGATTCAAATACATAAAGCTTTGATCTGGAAACTTGGTACACCACAACACATGTCCTCTTCAACTTCTCCATACAGACATCGGAAAAAAGGAGATCATGAAACCAAACCTGCGTGTCATAGTTGCCAACCTTCAGAGTATCAAAGCGAAGAGGGAGTCCGTATGGAGTATGCTTGAGGAAGTCGGTCCTGACATTGTTATATCCACAGAAACCTGGTTACACCCTGGGATTGCTGCGAAAGAGGATTTACCAGGAAACTACCAGTTTCTAGCCAGGAAAGACCGTCCCAACGATGCCCATGGTGGAGTCGCAGTCATCGCCAAAGCAGATATGACAGGGGTCCAGGTGGACACAGATACATGTGTTGAATTAACAGTTATAGCAACTGTAAGAACAGCAGACACCCCTTGATTATAGGCTCAATCTACAGACCACCAAACAGCAAGACGGAATACTCAGAGGAAATTTGCTCAGCTATCAGAGGCTTATCAAAAAGATACCCAGACTGAGTCATATGGATCGGAGATGCTAATCTGCCTGTCATTGACTGGAAGACATCACAGTGCATCTGCCCACAGTAATCTGGCCAAGATAAATACAGACTTTACAGATACCATATGCGACATCGGAGGAGAACAAGTCATGGACTTTCTTACTCGAGGTAACAAAACCCTGAACATCTTCATCGCCAACCGACCCTCCCTGTTGAACAAGCGTATGCCAGCACCAGGCCTGAGTGACCATGACATCGTCCTGATAGACACCAACACCATCGCATCACGACAGAAGCCAGTCAACCGTCTCATATACTCGGGGACAACAGCAGATACTACGAAAACCGCAGAAGACCTTGATCACGCTTTGACCCACTACATTGCCAATTCAACACCAGACACTCCTGTCAATAACCAATGGAAAACGTTTAAAAGCATATGTGTTAATATGTTATAGAAAACATGTACCCACATCATCAAAAACAGATTCAGCCAACCATGGTGCAACAGGAAAATAAAGCGTCTATCCAGGCAATAGCGAAGAGCTTTCAACAAACACAGTAGGACAGGAAAACAGTAGACCACCCGGAAGAATGCAAGATAGCCTACAACTCTTATGTATCTGATGGTGCAAGATGACAACAATAACAAAAAAATGTACTTCTTTATCAAGAGCAAGAAATGTAACAGCACAGGCTCCTCTACGCTCTGAAGGAATACTCCATGGAGAGCCATCCACCAAGGCTTCTCTCTGAAATGAACAGTTTTCCTCAGTCTTTACCACGGAAGATACATTAAACATTCCAAACCTAGGCAAGAGCAACACTCTAACAGCACCAAACATCATGGTTACTATGAAAAGCTTCTGACCGCTCTCACCCTAAACAAGGTTACAGGACCAAATAAAAATCTCAAACCACCTTATCAAGGAGATTGCCCACCCAGTAACACCAGCTCTAACAAGGATTTTCTAAGCCTTTCTCGACCAAGGACAAAGCCCAGATGACTGGAAATCTCTCCAATCTTCAGGAAAGAGATAAGAGCAAGCCTTCCAACCATAGATATGTTTCATTAACTTATGTTTTTTGCAAGGTGGTAGAACACATCATCCACAGTCGCCTTATGAACTGTTTTGAAAAGCATGATATCCACCAACATGGTTTTAAGAAGAAGCGATCCGTGAATCCCAACTGATAAAAACAATCCATGACCTTGCAGTAGGCACTGACAACGCCACTCAGATTGATGCAATTTTATTAGATTTATTAAATTTCTCAAAAGCATTCGACAAGGCACCTCACGAACGACTGCTGGCAAAACTATACAATTATGTAGTAAGAGGACGCATTCATGAATGGATAAGGAGCTTTCTATCAATGCTAACACAGAGAGCACTGGTGGAGGGACACTTCTCACCAACCGTTCCTGTCACATCTGGAGTGTTACAGGGAACAGTCCTCGGTCTATTACTTTTCTAAGCATACATCAATCACTTGCCAAGCAAAGCCACAGCCAGACTGTTTGCAGATGACTGCCTCCTGTATAGATCAATCACTACAGTTCTAAGCCGATGGCAAACAATTTCAGGATGGCATTGACAGCCTCCAGCGCTGGGAATCTGATTGGCTCATGCATTTCAACCCTGACAAGTGTGAAGTGATCCGTATAACAACCAAACGGAAGCAGCTTGAGACCCCATACTTCATACATGGGAAGATATTAACCACTACCAACAGAGCCAAATACCTTGGGGTCAACTTTACCAACAACTTGTCATGGAACCACCACACCAACACCATATGTAAGAAGGCAAACAACACCACAGTATTTTACGAAGGAAACTGTCTTCAAGTCCAAAAGCCATCAAGGACAGATGCTACAAAACCTTCATCAGACCCCAGGTAGAATATGCATCTACCGTTTGGGCCGTCATACAAAGGAGGACATCGACAAGATTTAAGCAATACAACGAAGAGCAGCAAGCATCAACTACTACAATCCAACGAGTAGTGTTACAGCCGTGATTGACCGGCTCAAATGGGAAAGTCTGCGACGACGAAGAATTAGAGCCAAAGTCACTATGATCTACCGCATCGTCCACTGCTAAGTTGCCATCCCAATGCCTCCTCTACTCACCAAGATAGGAGCAGCCACAAGAGGACATGAACACCGTACAGGATCCCATACAGCCGAACCACTATCTACAAAGAGTCCTTTCCCTCCACCATCAGGCTATGGAACCATCTGCCAACACAGTTCACGGGAGCAGAATCTTTAGAGATCTTCAAAACCAGGGTCCAGTGTTTTACAGTGCCAACAGACCTACAGCACATATTTTAGCAGCGTTTTAAATTGTAAATACTGACGTGGATTCCCCCTCACGCACACGTTTTTCTCACAGTGAGATGATGCCGCTTAAGCGGTCCTTCACTTTAATGGAAGAAGAAAATGCACTCCGAACGGCACTATTTTCGAATAGTGTTTAATTCCTCCTTAAATGTGATTAGACGTTTTTCGAATATTTTTTGGTTTAAACTTTTTCTATATATTTTGGCACTTGGTCTCAACTGTGGGGACAAAACAGAGGCTTTTCATCAGTTTCATTCATATTTACAAAATTAATAAAAATGAGAGGTTCAGTAATGGAAGCATTGTGCTATGTTGTCACTGTATTGAAGTGGGCAGTCAAAAGTGAAATACGTATTAGAATATTTATACATTATAAGTCAGATTTAATGTGTAGTCTTACAACTGAAACAAAGCAGTTTTCGAGGAGGAATGTGTTATAGAAACCATAAGTGATGAACAACACCCGACTCGTTTGTAAAATGGTGTGACGAACCTCAATTGATTGGATATTATTTTGTTTAAATTATTATTGATTTGATATTATAATATATTTATATTGTTTATCACATTAAAGTCACTCCTAGAGAACATAGGACAACAATTATAGATGTTGCATACATGATGATAGTATATATTTCTTGTTGGTATGATGCGTTTTATAATTGAATGGAGCACTGTAAGGAGAAATACTGTACACTTAAAGAAACAATGCGGGTTCGATAAAAACATCTTATATAACTCTCGTTCGTTGAAACGGATCTTAGCGTAAAGATATCGTTTGTGTGGGAGGAAACCGGAGTGTCCGGAGAAAACTCACGAAACCAGGTTGGTGACAGCCTCACCATATCTCACGTACCACACCAGGAATCGAAATCGGGTCGCATTGGAGAGAAACGAGCACACTACCGACTGCGCTACCCGGTCATCTACTATACACTTAGAAAATATACATTAATAATCACGGTCTATCATCCTTAAGAAGAACCTCGTATTAGAAAATATAATACACACCTAACCTAGGAACTAAACATAATTCTATGTTAATTAGTACCGAATTATAGATGCGGCCTATCTCCATTAAGTACAGCCATGTGCTTGTTTTTCTATACGGTGGTCAGCAGAAATTATTTAGGTATACATATGATAGCAACTCTTTTGCCTGTAGAAATACATGTACTTTGCGTGAAAGTGTCTTTCCCTAGAATAGACTATGTCACATTACAGCCTTTCGATTTTCCTTTATTCACCCACTTGACTATACTTTATTATATTATACTATACGACAACCACCTTTGTTTGCCTAGATTTGGAAAAACTATATTTGAATTTTGACAATGCCTTATTCCTTCATTGACGGTTGTCATAGACAAAGTTACATTTCTATTAGTCATAGCTGTAAGCTATCAGTGATCTTGAATTTACAGAATATTGATTCAGTAATAAAAGTCTTTTGAGGTTGACACCTCAAAAGAAATATGTAACAAACCATGTTTATAAACACTAGAAATTATTGGCTCACCATTACCGCGATAATTTGTGACCTTCACTCAGGATTATGCCTTGCTTTTGTTCGCAGGTTAAACTTCGAAGTGGTAATATATATCATAATGCTGAGGGTTTATGAAACAGAAACTAATACAAGATTTCCCAGCAGACTTACTGTGTTAAATTATGACCTAAAATAGTCATTGTACACACAGGAATTAAAATTGTGAGAAGTATGAAGTAGATCACACTCATTACCAAGAGCTGATGTACAGGGTACCCATCGATCATAAATTAGCTTTTACTTTGAAGGGTAATAATTGCTTTACATTTACATAATTTTCTTTGAAGAACGATCACGAGGATATTAATGGGATTTCGCAAATAATCTCTGATTTACGGGCTGGTCCATTCATCTCATGTTGTGCCCCACCATCCAAATAACACCAATGTATTATGATGATGATAATATCAAGGACGACAACGAAAATGATAAGGATGCTGATGATTATCATTATTTGTAAATAATTAAAAATATAAGAATTATATGAACAAAAACAAAATTACTCAATCAGTCTCTTTGAAACACACATACTGAAATCACTATAGTTGTTTTCTTGATTAAATGGTCTTCATTACAAAAAAAAAAAGAGGAAGAAGAAAAAAATTCTAAAGAAAAAGATATGTAGTTATAAACGACATTTTACCACCATCTGAGTGACGTCTGTTGATTTAATTGACCGTCCTAAGTCAATATATCCTAATTGTAGTACAAATCGATTATTTTTTCAAAAGTAAGAAAGTAAATCTTGAAACTCTCACTTCATTGTATTATTATTTCTAATGAATTATCATGTGTGCGATAGATTTATTATTCATTTCCTTATTGTAGCATATTATATTTCTTGTCTGTACAGATTCTGAATGGAAATCATGGTCAATTAGTAATATATTCATGACAGCAAAATAATATTTTGCTATAAGGAAGCCCGTCTACACATGAACCAGTAAATGTTCACAAATTATAAAGAGACGACAGCGGGAAAACTCTCTTTACTCCATACAAGAACGGTTTCGATAAATTATGGTTTTGATTTATTAAAATGCCTGTTTTCTTTTTTTTTCAGTTTTTCGATGCAGTTAGTGAACGGAACATACCCGTTATAAAAGACTTATTGAAACAAGGACTTGATGTTAATATACACAACGAAAATGATGTAGGTACATTTGTCCTGTTTTACCTTACAATATTCCAATGTATTTATGAAATATTCCAAGAGGAGGTGCCCGTGATAAATAAGACACTATAATTCCAATACATATATTTAAAATTACGATAAAGATTCAGGTGGTTATCTTTGAAAATCAACCATTAAAGTGTGTATAATTCTTCTTCGTATTTTTTTTGTTCTTCTGCCATAAAAACGCCCCTTTCCTCCACGTACAAGCAACTAGCGTTATGTCAATAAAAGACGATTTTTCTATAAGAGACATCTTCAAAACAATTTCTTCTCTCTTTAGTATTTGCGTCCAAATCTTCAGTCACTTAATTCAGTGACCCAGCTATTATCGTACCAACATAATGTCCTGTTTTATCTCTTTATTATGAGCTGTGCGCAACTACCGATAGAGGAGACACTTAATATTCCTAATAAATCTTGTGTTACATATGAATCCCAGTGAAATATGACTGTCCTTTGTAGACATGAAAATACAGTTACATGTTACAAAAAATACAAGACTTAAATACACACAAAAAGAAAGGACAAATAAGGTCCCCTGATATTTTTAAACCACTTCATATTGTTTGAGGAAACCGCTCTATAGTTTGAAAAGTAAGCATTTTTTAAAAGAATAAATAACATTTTGTGGATATTTCTATTTCACAACTATTAAAAAGACTGTTACATAAAACTTCATTAAAAATATATAAAAACATGATCACCTAATATATGAAACCCCTTCGTATTGTTTACGGAGACCGCTATATATTTTGAAAGTGTAAGTACTTTTTAAAGAATAAATAACAGTGGACATTATTATTTAATTATCGCAAATATTAAACAGAATATTATATAAAACTTCATTGAAACAAGCTGTGTTTGCTAATTACTAATGTCCCCGTCGTTCAAATCAGTCTATCCCTTACGGTTCAAAAGTATAACTCATATTTCAGCGGAATTTATGGCATTGGGCAAATCATGCTATTTCAAATGTTCAACAAAACTTAATAAAATTGTTGCTTTTTAAAAACAGTTGCATGTCCATTTTGAGGAGCAGACAGCAGACAAGGGCTCTACCATCTGCTTCCTGAAAGATTTTTTTCTTCAGATTCTTGTTCGGAATAGTGCCTTTAGCGTCTCCTTGTCGCTTATTTCCATTTCCTTTCCCCAACTGCTCCTCATGTATGCAAAGTTGATGTTTAAGTTCAATCATGGCATTTCAAAATTTATGGAGGTCATATTTGTTGACAGTGTTTCATTCCTTTTAAGTTTCATTCAAATCAGTGTAACAACATATCCATCAAATAATTTTAACACATTCATTCAAATTTAAAATAAACACAAACATAACTTTAGAATGAGAACAAAAGTAAAACCAAGAAAAATGCGTATCTTCACTTAATATACATGATAACAAAATTAAACAGAGTCCCAAATGAGCCAATATTGTTCACCTTAGACACAGAAAACATTGCACAATGATATTGAACGATGATTGTAGATCATTTTCTTTCTTTCTTCCCCTATCTAAATATAATAATTTTAGTCTTATGCGTGTTTACAGTAAGATTCCATCCCCGACAATAATTACACAACGATTGTAAAATGCACTGTAGATCTTCAAGAGTTTTAGCAAGAAGTACTGTGCCATCTGCATACATTATAAGAAATAGATTAATTAAAATTATTTCAATTGAAGTGCAATTTTTGCTCAGCAAATGTATTTCAAAATCATTTACGTAGAAAATATATAGTATCGGTGATAAAATTTCTCCCTGAAAAATACCGATTTGACTCCCATAAAACCCAGAAAGGAAACCTTGATACTTTACGCAGCTTTTAATATTCTAGTACAGTGATATAATAATCTTAAGCATTTTCTCTTGTATCCCAATTTTGCAAGTTTAATCCATAATCAACTACTGTTCACGAAATCGAATGCCTTCCTATAATCCATAAAACAACAATATAGTCTCTCTCCCTTTTTACGTAGATATTTATTTATCAATGACTGCAAAACAGAAATTGCATCAATTGTTCCGAGACTTGATCTAAAACCAAATAGCGCATCCATTATTATAGAATTATCTTTATCCCACTTATAACCAAAGAGGTACTCCTAGAATTATTTGTATTATTAACATTTCCCTTTTTATAAACAGGTACAATTGTGACCTTAGACCATGATTGTGGGAAAAACCAAGATCTAAAAATAGAATTGAAAACTTTTTGGAGAATTGGCATGATTGTCTCTGCACAATCTATAAATATCTCATTAAGCATATAATCTTCACTACAACTTTTGTTTCTCTTCAAACAACGAACACATTGTGTGATTTCATTAACATAAATATCATAGTTTAATTCGTCAAATGACTAAGTTTTCCATATCCCAAATATTCTCAATATCTGGCTCTGATTCTTCACTTAGATTCTTGAAGTGGGTAAAAATTTATCAAAATCAGTTTTTGTTGCAGGACAGTGCAAATCTTTTGTTTTGAAAAGTACTTATAAAACTGACTATGGTTGTTTTCCTTTAAATACTCGACCATATTACCTTTTTGTCGTTTATATTTCGTTTTAAGTTGAAGTTCCAATTTTTTTGTACAGTGTACAAAGGTTTACCAAAATATGAATGCTAGTCAAATGAGAAGCATTCGTGGCGACTTATGCCCCCCGATTGAAGGTGGTTTGTACAACGTTTCTGTTAACATTTTAGACGGACAATGCCTGTCTAAATCTTCGCATAGCTATAGCAAGCAAGAGCAGGTAACTCCAGTCTATAAACAATTCCGGTACGCGATTGTATGGAAGAACATACACGGCTTGTGGAATTTGAATAAAATTAGATCCGAATTCCGCTTGCGTGGAGCACGCGTTTCAAGTAGAAAAGTGAACTTGTAGAAAGGTTCGTCGAATGATTTGAAGTAGTTAATTGTAATTACAAGCACGATAAGAAACTAATTCATTTTGGCAAAATTATTCTGTACTATCTGGCGTGGCCTCGTCACTCGTGAAAATATGTGATCTCTCTTATATATGAATTCGAAATTTTAAATTGTAAATACTGACGTGGACTCCCCCCCCCCCCCCACACACACACACACACATACGTATTAATCATAGTAATAAATATAGAACATATATACTCCCTAACTTAGTGCACCATATGCGCATTTCAACAATCTATGTCTCTTCAGTGACGCTCGTGGCCAAATGATTGGAATTCTCAAAATATATAAATATTTGAAGAGCAGTGTTGAAAATAAAATGACCGAAAAGTGAACCAAGGAATCTATCTAAGGACAGAGCTATGCATGAGGGAGAAAACTAGTAGTATAAAGATCTATGTGGTTAAAGTAATTTTAGAGTGATTTTCTTAATTTGATGACTGAAAATGTGAAGTATATATTTAATGTCAGTACAAAAGCACTGAAAACTAGACCCACGATGCCCCCCGGGAACCACCAGTCCACCAGCAGTGATGCCGCATATGCGGTCCTTCACGTTAATGGAAAAAGAGGAAGAAGATATTGTTTATACAAGTGACATAGGCCTACATAAAGCTATATACAACCACCATGTCTCGGCTCTAGTGTTACTACCTAAGCAATCGGTATAATAAATACACAGTTACAACAAATATGTAACTACCCCGAAATCAATACTCGACGTTGTGCCGAGTATATAGAGCCAATATCTCCGATAAAGCAATTAACAATGACAAGGTTCGAAATTCCGAATTGTCTTGTCATCACTAACCACCTAGAATTTATGTGGGCAATCCAAACATTGTAAAATTTTCATTGAAAACATTAAATTTTGTTATAAAAGTGCATTTGACAACATTGAAATTTTCAGCAATGACAACATTTCTATATCATTGTTTCCCATAGTGAATTTGCTTGATGCACAATTAATATTTATATTACCCTCGGTCCACTTAAGGAATTTATTAGATGCACAATTCATATATATGTTATCGTCGGCCCTCTTAATGAATATTCTAGATACTCAATTCATAGATATGTAATCCTCGGTCCACTTAATGAATATACTAGATGTACAATTCATATATATTTTTTCCTCGGTCCTCTTAATGAATATACTAGATGCACAATTCATATATATATATGTTTTCCTCGGTCCTCTTAATGAATATATTAGATGCACAATTCATATATATCTTATCCTTGGTACCCCTACTGTATATATTTAATGCACTATTCATACAAATGATATTTTTGGACACCTAAATGAATAATGAGATGCACAGTTCATACATATGTTATACTTGGTCACCTTTATGAATATATTAGATGTACAGTTCATACATGTGTTATATTTGGTACCCTTGATTAATAAATTAGATACACAATACATATATATGTAATCCTTGGTTCCTTTTATGAATATATTCAATGCACAGTTCATACATAAGATATCCTTGTTCATCTTAATGAATCAATTAGGCGCACAATGCATACATATGTTATACTTGGTCCCCTTAATGAATATATTAGATGCACAATGCATGCATGTTATCCTCGGTCAACTAAATGAATAAATGAGATGCACAATTCATACATATTTTATCCTTGGTCCCTGGATGAATATATTAGCTGGAATATTCATTTGTTATCCTTGGTCCACTTAATGAAATAGTAAGATATATAATTTTTACATATCTTATCCTTGATTCCCTTAATGAAAATGTTCGATGCACTATTCATACATGATATTCTTGGTCATCATAATGAATAACATTAGTGCACAATGCATACATATGTTATCCTTGCTTCCCGTAAGGAATATATTAGATGCACAATTTATACATATGTTATCCGTGCCCCCCCCCCCCCTAATGGATATACTAGATGCACAATACACACAAACCAACAAACACAAAAATGTTCAGTCTGTATCATACATACAATGTTTTAAAACTAAATCCTACACCTTTACCTTGCCCTTTGACCTTGAAAATCAATATGGCTTCATCCTCTCGCTATAAATCACAATATTTACACAAATTTTAAAATTCCCTGCTCAAGCTGTTTGCCCTGGATCTTGTTAGCTTTGTTTACTAATGTCTGAAGCGACCTTGACTATAGACCTCAGACCTTGAACATTAAAGGTTTATTTTCAACTCAAAAGGTTTTTTTTCAATTACCATACATTTAACACATTTTGAAAAACATATGATATGGACATCTTCTCTAGATCTGTGTCCTTAATCTTAATAAAGTAATTAACAATGACAAGGGTTCGAAATTCCAAGTTGTCTGGTCGTCAATAACCACCTAGAATTTATGTAGGCAATTCAAATATTGTGAAATTTATATTGAAAATATTAAATTTTGTATTTGACAACTTTGAAATTTTCAGCAAGAACAAAATTTCTATATCATTGTTTGCCATAGTGATTTTGCTTGATGCACAATTCATATCTATATTATCCTCGGTCCACTAAATAAATACATTAGATGCACAATTCATATCTATATTATCTTTGGTCCCCTTAATAAATATATCAGATGCACAATTCATATATATGTTATCCTTGGTCTGCTTAAAGAATATTCTAGATGCACAGTTCACACATATTTCATATTTGGTCACCTTAATGAATATATTATATATAAGATACACAATTCAAACATATGAAGGTGGACATTGTCAATTTAAAAACTGGAATTGTGCATTTCAATAACATTTGAATTCATTAGACATTTACAGTCATCTTAAATAAGTTTAAATCAATAATATCTAATCAAATTGCCCAAAGTCTTTGAAACATTTGCCATCTTAAAACCTTTGGAAACCCCCCTTTTTCTACTTTTGCAAATGTTGAACAACTAAGAGAATCAAAATTTAAAGTAAAAAAAATATGTTGAATAATGTATCAAAATTATAGCAAATATATTTTAAGTTTAGTCCATGGATTTCTAATACAGCAGCAACATTAAGCCAGTGGCTGAGTTTGAAACTCCCAATCGCCTGGTCGAGATGACAATATTTCCACTTCTGATGTACGAACATGTGATTTTTCAATTTTCATAACTGTGTAAAATTGTTTCTAATTTTATTTTGTTACACATTGCTGATGTACGGTTGCATGCACAGGAATATAAACTGATAAGTTGTTTATGCTGGTGCTTGAATTTCATGGCTAATTTTCGATAGTATGTCCAGGTCTGTGATTTAAAGGGGTCTTTAGGACCCTGCAAGATTGGTCCAGTTTGCCACTTACAAACCAGTAGCAAACTAGTCAGCAAGTTTAGTAGTAAACATAAAGACAAATTTACTCTGAAGTGACAAAATTAGGCAGGAAATTAGTCATGAAATTAACTTGAAGTGCACTTTATGTAAGGTTAGGACTGCATCTTAATTTGAGTACCAAGATAAGAAATTGGAATCTGCTGTATTCGAATTCCGAAGGATAAATTGCGGATACAGATGTTTAGAAGTTGAATAAAGGAACACTCCCGTCAGTAAAGGTACACAACGAGTTCCCATTTGAATGAGTGGATGCGAGACTTTTTTATCACTTGGTATAAAATGAAACATATCATGAATCATTTTATATAAATTATAGATAAACATTTATCAATATAAAAATGAGGGATTGCTTAATTGAATTGTCATTTAGGGAGACGACGGCCAGGTCTTCATTGAAATTAATGCGAGAGAACAAGTTTTAGTTAGATGGGTATAGCAATAAAATCCAGAAGTTGGATCAGGTGTGATGAAGTAGTAAGCATCCCCTACCGACCGGTCACATACACCAAGATGCCATGATATGTCTAGTGTTCTTTTTTTTTTAAACTTGAAGTAAATTTTAGTAGACGGTATAATACCGTAGTCATATTTGATATATTGTCATAAAAATATAGAACATATATACCTTTTAATTTTGTGCACCATATGCGCATTTCGACAAGTTATGTCTCTTCAGTGATGCTCGTGGCCGAATGATTGGAATTCTCAAAATATAAAAATATGAAGAGCAGAGTTGAAGCCAAAATGACCGAAAAGTGAACCAAAGAATCTAAGGACAGAGCTATGCATGAGGGAGATACTCCTTAGTTTTAGAGTGATGTACTTAATTTGATGACTGAAAATTGGAAGTATATATTTCATGTCAGTACAAAAGCACTGAAAACTAGACTTATGAAGCCCTCGGGAACTATCAGTCCACCAGCAGTGACACCGGCCTAGTGGTTACAATATGATTAGTATTGCCATTGCAATAGACATCTACTACAATCTAAACAATAAACATCACCTTCCACCGAATATGAAAATCAACATAATATCCGATGATTGTGCACAAGATCTTATATCGTCCATAAAATTTGCGGAATGTTGACTTAAGACGTTGGATTTCATATCCTTGTGATGATAACTTTTCGCTAAGTAATTCGGTGACAGAACGAACCGTAGTTATCAGAAGTTCTGACTACGGAATATATTAATATACATGTAAATATTGGGTAAATTTTGGGATAAAAACTTTAAGCCGTCAATCAAATGCATTAGCTTGGTTTCGAAATAAAGTTCACGTTCATCTCTTTGTCAGCGCAAACCAGTGTACTCAGCAGTTCTAAAAGCACGAGAAAACCAAATTTTCTCGTCGACGCGGCGTTAACATAATGTAACGTTTGGTCTGCACATAACTGTACATAGAAGGATATTTTCTTTTCTGTCATAAAAAGTAAGTTTTATTTGGGAGAAAATGAGAACTTTAGTCAATGAGGCAACATCAAATCATCACATTCATGAGGTAATCATGTTCTTTGTCGTTTCAGCATCAGACTCCGCTCCATGTTGCGGCAAACAATGGCCATTTTGACACAGTGAGGATACTTATAGATGCTAAAGCCAAGGTCAATGACGAAGATGATGTAAGTCAACTAAAGTGTGCCTACAAAATACAAGTGCATATATTAATCCCCCCTATTCACCCAAAGGAAAGGGAAAAAAGATGACAACAATCATAATAATATTAACAGTAATAATAATGATGATGATGATGATAAATAAATAAATAAATAAATAAATGAGTAAATAAATGAATAAAACTCATATCACCAGTATAAAAATATAGAAAAGTATACTGTAATAAATCCCCATCGTTGATTCAACCATACACAAAAATGTGGAGCTTTATAATTGATAACAAAAATTAGTAAATGAACTCACTTGACATCCCAGCTATTTTCCTTATACAGTTTTATATAATAACCTACGTATTCTTCTTTGATTTGTTTGTCCATGTCGACGTTGTGATACAGTTGAGTTAAAATTCCTTTATTTCTTGCCATTCTTCAATTTTTTACCTGTTTATACATCTATTTCATTCATTCGTACAGACAAATGAGATATTAATATATTATGAAAGTGTTATATCCTGGTAAATGTGTTCAGATACAATGTAATCTCAATAACTTCGCACAAAGAGCTAATTTAAGTTCATAATAGAATCGTCAATTAGAATTCCCTTTCTTTCCCATACACGTTCCAATCCTTTTCTGGGTATTTGTTTGCACCACACACATACACACACACACAATGCTTTTCATTTTAATTCCTGTGCTTATGCTAATATTACATATTTTATACAAATTGATGGTATGCATGCACAAGTAAAATAGTTTTATCTCGTTTAAACGATTTTAGTCTCACCTATAACAAACAATAATAAATCAGACACTTTCTTTTCCTGAATTCTAAACTTGGTATTCTTGAGGTATAACTTCAAAGTTGAAACATGCAATAATTCATCCCAAGATACATCACTGATATAAGTGTAATAAATGTCCAATGTGTACATTTTGAGGTATAATCTATAAAAAGAATCTAGTTTGTGTGCACTCTGACCTTGACCGTCTAGATATGATCTTGGTTCGAGGTAATTACACATCCCTGGTCATAGAAAAAAAACTGTGTATAACATTCCAGTAACGTAACAGGAAGGAGTTATGGCCTACACAAGAATTCTGGCTATGTCTGCACTGTGATATTGACTTTGTAGAAATCACCTTGGTTCTAGGTCATGACACACCCTTAGGTCATGGACAACAATTGTGTGAAATATTATCTCTCTCCAAATTAAGAGGAAGACGTTACAACACGAATAAGAATTCTGGCTATGCATAGACTGTGTCCTTGACCTTTTAGATATGACCTTGGTTCAAGATCATGACACACCCGTGGGTCATAAACAGAAATATATATACCTTTCAACTTTGTGCACCAGATGCGCATTTCAACAACTTATGTCTCTTCAGTAATGCTCGTGGCCGAATGATTGGAATTTACATAAAATATAAATATCTGAAAAGCGGTATTGAAACCGAAATGACCGAAAAGTGAACCCAAGAATCAGTCTAAGGACAGAGCTATGCATAAGGGAGATATTCCATAGTTTTAGAGTGATTTACATAATTTCATGACTGAAAATTTTAAGTATGTGTTTCATGTCAGTACAAAAGCACTGAAAAGTAGACCACCAGTACACAAAAAACTAGACATGATGCCCTCGGGGACAATCTGTCCATCAGCAATGGCACCGGCCTAGTGGTTAAAATAAATATAGAAATTTTATACCTTTTAATTTTCTGCACATTTTGCGCATTTCGACTATTTATGTCTCTTCAGTGATGTTCGTGTCGAGGCCGAATGATTGGAATTCTCATAATATATGAATATTTGAAGAGCAGTGTTGAAACCAAAATGACAGTAAAGTGAACCAAATAATCAGTCTAAGGACAGAGCTGTGCACAAAAATTTGATACGAATGTGCAGTTAAACTGGAAAGACATATGAGCTTAATCATATGTTCTACAATTAGCATTGTGTTGTATGACTTAGACATGTGAAATACAATGCCTGTTCCAAATAAGAAATTTCTGAAAATTTAGAAACACTAGATGTATGAGCAATTTTGAAAAAAAAAACACAGCTAATGCGTTATGATTAATGATTGCTCTATTCCGAAACTTCGTAGAAATAAAAAATATGTGCATTCTTTTTCATAAATATATATTTTGTTTTCTTGTAGAATAAACGAACTCCACTCCATGAGGCAGCATCGAATGGTCACCATGATACAGTTAAAATACTTATTGCTGCGAAAGCCACCGTCAATGCCAAGGACCGTGTAAGTCAAATATACGGTCCATTAGTAGAGGATTCGACCCGATCATCATATTAACCTATATAATGTCTTCAATGTTCAAATTCAACAATTTCTTGTTCATGTCTGTGATCGGTTTTTGCCATGTGGGTTAGTTATATCTCTTTGAAATATCACTTTTTCCCTTTTATATCATCCTGGACTAGCACATTGGTATAAATATTTTTGCTCACTTTACCCAGATTTAGTAAATCCATATATCATACTAGTATTGTAAAGTACTTTAATTATACATGACATGACTGTAGTATTATTACACTTCGTGCTGCACAGATTTTTTTCCAAGACCTACTGCACTAATGCTTAGCATAAAATGAAAAACAATTTTTAAATGTACCCTCTTTTTATATTGCAGTTACAATATGCATTTACCGATTATGTTGTTTAATATATTAAGGTGTGTATTAAAATCTTATCCGAAAATTAGACTAAAACCGATATGTTATTATTACTTCTTGATGTTGAAAACTTGTAGATCTAGAAGAATATTTTATATTTTTTTCCCAATATATTAATGCCCTTTTAGAATGGGAATACCCCACTTCATGAAGCAGCATCAAATGGTTCCAAGGATACAGTGAAAATTCTTACAGATGCACGAGCTAACGTCAATACAAAGAACCGTCAGAGAATCCATTTCACAGTGGTATAAGTTTTTAATATTCAAATAATGATATATATATATATATATATATATATATATATATATATATATATATATATATATATATATATATATATATATATATATATATATATATATATATATATATATATATATATATATATATATATATATATATATATTCTATATATATATATTCTTTGACTATAACATAAACAATGATTTCATTACAACAGGTCTTAATATGAGTAGGTAGAGCCATACTAAATGTTATATATAAGAAGTCACATTACGTAAGAGCAATCTTCCAAGTAAAAAGTGTTTATTTTTGTATCCTCTGCATTGCAAGTTTCTCATTAATATTTCTGTCTTTGCAGTTTGAGGATACTCCACTCCATCAGGCAGCAAGAGGTGGACACAGTGATACAGTGAAGATACTCATAGATGCTAAAGCCAATATCAATGCTAAGAATCATGTAAGTTAAATAAGTTTTTTCAACAAAACAATATCTGTGTTATTAAAATGCGTCATACTACTAGTAGTAATACTGATTAGAAAGAGAGAGAGAGAAATCCATTATACTCAAGTAGATAAAGCTAACAAACGATTTCAGTATTATAGGCTTTAATGTAGTATATACACAATTATATTCTGACGTAAAAACAATCCAATCATATAATTCTAATCTTTTATAGCTGCTCTATCGTTACAGTAAATGGTTTATATAAGCTGTAATGCATCGTTACTCTGTAGACAGACTAGATACCAAAGTACCATACAAATGCTAAAATACTAAGAAAATCTTTCATGCGACAAAGTATATTATATATATATTAGGTCATAAATAGCAAAGATTTATATAAGTTGTTTAATACTTGTTTCTTAATAGTTGTAAAATAAATAAAGTTTAAATTAAGTTAAACAGTGAAGTGATAGGGAAGATAGCATATGAGGTCCCATTAACGTAAACAAACCACTAAAATACTTGTATACGATTGTACTTCCCTTCAGAAAAGAAACTTCAGCAGACGATATTCCTTTCTTGTTCTTCTGTGTTTCAAAATCTGTCTATAAAATTTTATACCTCTATATACCTGAAAACGCTATATACTGCAACAATCATGGTAATTTGATATGTTTCTATCATGAAAGCTCATTATATTATTTGTGTTCCATTTGCGATTAAAAAAGATTCTCAGCAACATGCAACATGGGTTTATTTTCTGTAACCTTTGTATCTAGTTTACATATTGTATGCTATATCGAGGCATACAGGTACTTATCGCATATGTGCAGTTTTATAATAGACTTATCTCGTCCAACAGTATCACATTCATAGCTAGAGCGAAATTTAATACAATCGAATGGTTTTATAATGCCGCTTTCTGTGTTTATTTGAATGTAATCATCTTAATGAGATCTGTCATACAACTTGGTCAGATGTCATCTGTCTTCTCTTGGAAAATAAAAGTACCTTCACTTCCCAAATGACATTAGATATCAACAAAAACAACCCACTTCCCATTAAGTAACTATCTGAAATAACTCTCGATGATAAACTAATTTTATATTAGAATGAAGAAGACGATTGTTTTATCTCTAATTTCAAACTTAATGGACATAACTTAATAATACATATTAGTTTAAACGCAAGAAGTGTAGAGACGAGTATGTTCTTGTCTATAACCTTCTTTTAAGTGGACCAAATCTGTCGCTTTCCTCGAATCATATAAGCCGGCGTGGCCTAGTGGTATCGCTGGACTCCTAATCGGGAGGCCGAGGATCGAATCCCGCTCTAGTCATGCCGATGTCCTTTCTTTTGGGTGAGACAGTAAAAACCAAGGCCCCGTGTCGTGGTATGCAGGGCACGTTAAAGATCCCTCACTGCTTCGGGTAGGTCCGTTGCAAAGGTCAAAATTTGTGTGCCCTGCATCAGGCAGATGCCGTCACCATATACCTGAAATATTCATGGTGTGACGTTAAACAAAAATCAATCAATCAATCAATCAATCAATCAATCAATTACTCCTCGAATCATATAAATATGACAGAGTTGTCGCTGCTTAAACATCGTTTCTTAGACTCACGCAGGACTTAGAGCTGAACACTGTCCTTCAAATCAATCAAACAAATTTAAATAACATTGCGTAATATATCCAATGTTGTAAAACAGCTGTGAACTATACTTTGTCTTTTTCCTGTATTTCACTGCAGTAATAACACACTTTACGACTTTGATATCAACTTAAAAGTATTTGCATACTACAACTTTCTTATAATCCGGATGTCTCATCAAGGAAAATAAATATCAAACTAAATAAAAATGTTCGGTTATCACCTGACTTCGAAGAGCGTTTAATTAAAAAAAAAATTACCGTCAATAATATCAATAAATAACCTGCTCAATGTCAAAACCATCAATTTTATCTAATTTCAGTTTAATATTTGAATAATTTGAGTCACAATGATTTCACCAGAATACCCGCCCCCCTTTTTTTTTCTTTTCTTTTTTTTTTTTTTTTTTTTTTGCTAAAGGTTTGTTTTTAAAAAGGATTTACAACTCTTTCTTTTGATGATGTTGGATATTCCGATGCAGATGCTTCCAGCTTTTCAGATCATTGTTCATTGAATTGTTCAGAGCACCAAATTCAACACACATAGGTATTGTAGTGTAGGAGACATAACTGAATACTTAACAGAAAGAAATTATAACATAGCCAGACATGGTTATATACCTATGAAGAAGTTGAAAGTACACTTTTCCATAGATGCTATGCTCAGTTAACACATATCAGGACCGATGGGCCAGACAACAGTTTTTCCTTTATGTTAAAATTTTATGACGGTCAACGGAGCCTACATCATTGATTCTACGACAACTGTGTGAAATAAACGACTTTACAAATATAGGGCAATAAACGTATAATACCTTGTACTACTACTACTACTACTACTACTACTACTGCTGCTGCTGCTGCTGCTACTACTACTACTACTACTACTAATACTACTACTACTACTACTACTATTATTATTATTATTATTATTATTACTACTACAGGAGGAATGAAAAAAGAAAGAACGGAAAAAGTAACAAAGAAAGAATAGTAATGCTCAGCAGAATGAGTATGCCATAACATGAACCCATCCCCTTTCCAAATAATCCACACACTGAAACAAACGAAAAACAATTAGGAGCCATTCTCTATATAAGGACCAAAGAGGGTGTTCGGACTATAGCGTCTTCTATAAACCATACTTTGTGAATGAATTGGTACGTCCATGTAGAATGTATAAAAAAATATAAAAATCTTGAAATAAGTCACAATTCTTTTTTCACTATAGCTACTTTATGTTCAAAATAAAATATAAATTGTTCGGTGATTTTCGTCATTTTAATCCCTGCTAAAAGACGAACAAAAGAATAAATCGTCACTTCTCTGTTTTTATATTGAATAAAGATATCAATTCTAGGATATCGATGTATAAAATAAACTATGTAAGGCTTATTCTATCCTTAAAACGGCTATTTTATATATGATACTTTTGGTATCAAAATAGTTCATTGAACCTATAATAATTTCGATTCATATAACAAGATTTCCAAAGATAGGAATTATTCAGTTTTAATATTCTTAAAAGTTGTATTTCCGATTCAGAAAAAAAAAATCAGAAGTGTGTTTTTGAAAGGATAAAAATAATCGAAATTTAAAAGTTGTAATTTAGATAAAATATTTAAAAAAATTAGTGGAACTCTTCTGTATGGAAACCATACATGAGATGAAGGGCCGTAACTCTGCATGCTCCGGCGTGCGTTTCCTCTCTCTCGGCAAATTATATATAAAAATACAATCTCTACCCAGAGTTCCGTGCGCTAAAGCCACTACATCTCTGTCAACGCTATTTTACAAGATTCTTGAAAAAGTTTTTAAAATCCATGGTTAGAATATAAAATCAAAGACTTATAAACAACTTGTTTATAAATCCTTGATAAAATTTAATATCCAAGCATGTGATACTATGCTTCATATAAAGCGTGATTTAAATTCAGTGTAAATTATTTGAAATGAACGTTAAATTACATTATATTTGGAACTATTTCGTGTGTTAGGCGTATGAAACTAGGTTGAAAATAAAGATAACCATGGAATTCAATGTATATGAGACTTACAAAGAATGTAATTGTTCGTTGAAAATAACGAATAGAGAATTGAAAGCTTTTGATTCCTTTAACTTTGAAGATAAGCTTATAAACCTGCCATGTAACACGGCGTTGACAGAGGTATAAGCGAGAGTAAGAAGTGATAACTCTGGGTAAAGAATGATAACGCTATAGGTCTATCTAATCTATTTCGAATGGACGGTCTTAGACAATTCATTCAACTAGAATATGCCTTTACTGTTGATAAAGGTCGTTGGCGATGCCACGAATTGCAATTAGAGATTCCAGATAAAGATTAACGTTATTGCCGCATTCCACATAGAAACACGACCCGATGAAAATCTAAGTATTTCACTATTTGGTTAAGTACATATTATCAGAGATATATGTGTATATATGTCTCTGATATTATTAGTACTTAGAGTTGGGCACCGTCCATTTGATATTGTGGGGGGGGGGGGGGGGGGGGGGGGGGGTGCTGGGTTTAATTTTTTTTTTTTTTTTTTATTATTATTATTATTATTATTATTTTTTTTTTTTTTTGGTGGGGGGGGGGGGGGCTTGCCTAGTGACAAAGTGAAAAAAATGTGTCTACAATAACGTAATCTATATTCACACTTTGGAATAAAATAGGTGTTATAACTTTAATCCTGCCAAGCTTTGCTCGACAGAATTATGCATATAACACAACTAATACTAGTATGTTATTTATTGCAATTTTGGGAGGGTGGAGACAAGCGATTGGGACGGAACGTAAAGAAGGGAGGGAATGAGCCCTAAAATCCCCACTACCTTGTGACATGTCTGCCCCCTTATTGCTCATGTAGAATCCATATTTCAAAAAATATACAGCAGAAAATGATCAAGTCACAACTCTTTTGGATTAAATGTGATTTTGTTTGGTGTAAGGATCTGGCTTACAGAATAAAAATCGTTGTATTTTAATTTTTCTTAACCCTTAGTACGGATATGAATAATATTTCACAGAAATTTTGCCCAGGACCCAAGTTTTGATCAGTGTCAAGGTCACAATGCATATGATGGGCAATTCCTTGGCCGGGCCATAACTCTTACCCCTTGCATGGATTAGATAAATATTTCACGTAATTATTGCTCAGATCTTTAGGGTGTGTAAAGATTTTGATATATGTCATATATGAAAGATCAAGGTCACAGTGCTTATATTAGGTAAATCCATGTCAGAGCCATAATTGCTAGCATGGATTTTGATGATGTTTTACAAGACTGTTGCCATGGATACATTGGTGTGTCATGACCCTGAACTAAGGTCATGTCTCCAAGATGAAGATCACAGTGCTTATGTATGGTTAATGCATTGATTTGAATAATATTATTAATATATATTATAATATATTAGCATCGTTGCCCAGGTCAAAAATGTGTGTTATGACTTTGAACAAAGGTTGGTTGGTTGTTGATTGGTGTTTTACGTCGCTTTCAACAAGTTTTCATTTATATCATGGAAGCAGGAGGTAACCAACCTCTTAAACACAGTGGCGCAATCCGGGAATCGAACCCGAATCGTCGGTCTTGCAAGCCAAGCGCTTAACGCTACGCCAAGCCTGGCCCACACCAGAAGTAGATTTAAGTCATTACTATTTCGTTGCGGCAAATATTGATGTTTCATACACATTTGGTGTCCCTTTGTTTCGGTTAACAACCATACCAGTATCGCAACGAGAGAACTTACACCTTTACAGTGGCTGCATTTTCTACTAGTCATACTAGTTGTTTTGCTGTAGAATCATATTTTCGGATCGAGTCATACAGTAGGGTGTACATAATAACATTTTGATTTCCACAAAGTCTCGAAAAAGATGTGAATGTTAAGGTACATTTTACTTAAAACTAGCCGTACAGAATTGGATCAATAAATAAAAAACCGCGAAAGAAATGTGCCTCATAGAATTACATCATTGCATACCCATATTTCAGTTTATGTCTGCCTTGACATATATATGATAAATAAATAACATATATACCTTTTAATTTTTTGCATTCGCTGTGTGAAAAGTGTAAGTCATATATTTCTGCTATCTAGTAGTAGTTTGGTGTTATTCAGGAGACGCTTACTCCTCCCGGAGAAATGGCAGAATTAAGATTATGTTTATATACCAAACAGGTATTCAATACTTACCATCATAGAACAAGAGTTGTTAAAGTACTTACAGTATACTTTATCTGGTATTTTATTGTTATCAATATTTTCTAAGAATATGTATTATCATTTTTTTTACCTGAAGAGGCTCACACTGTGGAAACACGTGTAGTAATGGACTATAATATATAAAGCTTTGAAGATGCTGTTTATACTTTTTGAATATTGAATTGCTTTGCGTTGGACGTCACGTGATATGTATAGTCAAAACACTTCATGCTCAATCTCTCTCAATTTTTCACGCACATGTTCTTCATCCTCATTCAGACTCTCATCACTTTCATCCTCACTTTCATTCTCCTCATTCACATCTAAATCATTAGGTACATTTGATTCATTGACAATTCGCATTTAATTGAGTATTTCAATCTCTACCAATTCTTCCACGGAGCCAGTATGATTTTCTTTTTTTTTTCCATTTCATGCTCTACTGATTCTACATGCACTACTCTTCACCATTCACACTCTCGACAAACCATCCCTCCCTCTCCATAATTTAACTACTGGCGCCCTTTTCTACATTACAAACCATAGCTCCCTTTCCATCATTTAACCACTGACGCCCTTCTCCACATTACAAACTATCATTCCCTCTCCATCATTTAACCACGGACTCTCTTCTCTACAATACAAACCATCCCTCCCTCTCCATCATTTAACTACTGTCGCCCTACTCTCCATTACAAACCTTTTCCCTATCTCCATTATTTAACCAATGGCTCTCTTCTCTCCATTACAAACCATTCTTCCCTGTCCATCCTTAAAAACTGGCGCCCTTCTCTACATTACAAACCATCCCTCCCTCTCCATCATTTAACCAAGGGCGCCCATTTCTCCATTAAAAACCATCCCTCTTTCTCCAATATTTAACCACTTGAGATCTTCTCTACATTAGAATCCATCCCTCCACTTCCATCATTTAACCGCTGACGCCCTTTTCTAAATTACAAACAATCCCTCCCTCTCCAACATTCAACCACTGGCGCCCTTTTCTCCATTAGAAACCTTCTCTCTGTCTCCATTATTTAACCACTGGCTCCCTTCTCTTCGTTACAAACTATACCTCCCTCTCCATCACTTAACCACTGGTGCCCTTCTCTCCATTACAAACCATCCCTGCCTCTCCATCATCTAATCACTGGCTGCCTTCTATACATTTTAACAGCCCCCCCCCCTCCTTCCGTCGGTCTCCATCATTTAACCACTGGCTCCTTGCTCTCGATTACAAAACATTTCTCCATGTCCATATACCTACCTGCTTCCTTCTCTACATTATAAACCATGCCTCTCTTTCCATCATGTAACCACTGGTCCCCTTCTCTCCATTACAAACCATCCTTGCCTCTCCATCATTTAACCACTGTCGCCCTTCTCTTCAATAAAAACCATCCCTCCTTCTCCATCATTCATCCATTGGTACCCTTCTCTACATTACTATCCATCGCTTCCTTTCCATCATTTAACCACTGGCTCCCTTCTCTACATTACAAACCATCCCTCCCTCTCCGCCATTTTACCAGGGACACCCTTCTCTACATCACAAACCATCCTCCCCTCTCCATCATTTAACCACTGTCGTCCTTCTCTACATAACATAGCATCCCTCCCTCTCCATCAGGTAATCACTGGCTCCCTTCTCTACATTACAAACCACCCCTCTCTCTCCATCATTCAACTATTAGCGCCCTTCTATACATTATGAACCATCCCTCCCCCATCATGATTTAACCCCTCTCGCCCTTTCTCCATTCCAAACCATCCCTCATTCTCCTTCATTCAACCATTGGTACCCTTCTCTACATTACTATTCATCGCTTCCCTTCCATCATTTAACCACTGGCTCCCTTCCATAGGTTACAAACCATCCCTCCTTCTCCATCATTCAACCACTGGCTCCCATCGCTCCCTTTATTTCATTTAACCACTGGCTCCCTACTCTACATTCCAAACCATCCCTACATCTCCATCATTTAACCACTAGTCCCCTTCATTACATTACTAACCATGACTATCTCTCTATCATTTAACCACTCGCTTAGTTCTCTTCATTACAAACCATCCCTTCCTCTAAATCATTTAACATTGGCGACCTACTCTACATTACAAACCATCACTCCCTCTCCATTATTTAAAAACTGGTTCCCTTCTCTCCATTACAAACTACCACACCCTCTCAACCATGTTACCACTGTTTCTCTTCTCTCCATTACAAACCATCATTCGTTCTCCATCAATTAACCACCAAATTCCTTCTTTACATTACAAACCACCCCTCCGTCTCCATTATTTAACCACTAACTCCCTTTTCTACATGGCAATCCATCACTCCTTCTCCATCATTTATCCACTGGTTCCCTTCTCTACATTACAAACCATCATCCCTCTCCATCACGTAACCACTGACACCCTTCTCTGCCTTACAAACCATCCCTCCATCTCCATCATTTAACAACTGGTGCCCTTCTCTCTATCACAAAGCATCATCTTCATAATTTAACCACTGGCAACCTTCTCCACATTACAAACGATCCCTCCCTCTCCATTATTTAATCACTGGCTCCCTTCTCTCCAAACTTTCCTCTATGTGTATCGCCTAACCATTGGCTCCCGTCTCTACATTACAAACCAACCAATTCTCTCATAGTTTTGACTCCTGACTTCTTTTTCGCCTGTACAAACCATCCCTGCGTATCCCTCATTAAACAACTGGCACCTTTCTCTACATTACAATCCATCGCTCCCGTTCGATCATTGAACCACTGGCTCCGTTCTCTACATTATAAATCATCCCTCCTTCATAATGCAACCACTGGCACCCTTGTCTACATTTCAAACCATCCCTCCCTCTCCATCATTTAACCACTGACTCTCTCTTCTCTATATTACAAACTACCCCTCTCTCCATCATATAACTACTAGCGCGCTTCTCTACATTACCAACCATCTCTCCCTTTCCATCATTTAAACACTGGCCCCCTTCTCTCCATTACAAGCCATCCCTCTCTCTCCATCATGTAACCACTGGCGCGCTCAACTCCATTAGAAACCATCCCTCCCTCTCCATCATTTAACCACTGTCATCATTTTCGTCATTACAAACAACCCCCCCCCCTCTTTCTCCATCATTTAACCACTGGCTTCCTCTTTAACAGTATAAGCCTTCCTTCCTCCTCCATCTTATAACCAGTGGATATCCTCTCCACATTACAGACCATCCCTCCATCTCCATCATTTAACCACTGACTCCCTTCTCTACATTACAAACCAGCTTTACCTCTCCATCATTTGACCACTGGCGCCCTTCTGTACATTACAAACCATCCTCCCCTCTGCATCATTTAACCACAGGCGCCGTACTCTATATTACAAACCATTCCTCCCTCTCCATCATTTAACCACTGCCTCCCTTCTCTCCATTATAAACGATCCCTCCTTTTCCATCTTATAACTACTGGTTCCCTTCTCCACATCACAAACCATCCCAGCGTTTCCATCATTTAAGCACTGACGCCCTTCTTTCCATTACAAACCACCCTTCTGTCTCCATCAATTAACCACTGACACCCTTCTCTCCATTACAAACCATCCCTCCATATCCATCATTTAATCACTGGCGCATTTCTTCCTTTTCAGTCTAAATGACGTGTCCTTACCTTATCGTACCCTTTGAAGTACGAATTTCGGTCATTGTATTTGTTCCATATGAAACTTCTCGTGTGTTTACTCAATATACAGTTGGTAGACAGGTGATGAGTTCCGATTGATGATGACATTGACAACGACGTCAACAGAGCGCTAAAAGTTGACAGAAATTTTAACAGCAGTAAGAGTGTCTAATGGACATCGAACAAATATGATTGCACTATACGGAAAATCATTTCTGATAATTGCCTTCTGTTAAAATTCTGTAGTGACAAGGTTATTTCATTCTTTCACATTAATACCAGATTCAGAGAACAGCAGTCCATGTGGCAGCATCAAATGGTCACTCCAATACAAGTGCTAGTATTATGAAACGGATAATATATTCTAACCTAGACTACAGTACTTATGAATGCCATTTTATTCTCTCTCATTAATACTTGTTTCCATGTAGTCTGAGGAAACTCCTCTCCATGAGGCAGCAAGGGAGGGACACAGTGATACAGTGAAGACACTCATAGACTCTAAAGCCGATATCAATGCCAAGGAACAGGTAAGTCAAATGTAAAACACAGTTTAATGTAGGCTGTATTGAAAAACTAGATACGATATACAATGCACTCTATTTGCAACACGCATTCTGATTGGTAAAGGTTTCAAAAACTGCAAGGGTATTCACGTTTGACTGCAGTTTTGCTATGACGTCACATGCCTTTTGGCAACGTTATTTATGATATTATTCAAAACTAATATGTGTAAGCATTTTTCTCAAATCAAAACATTAGAAAAGTTTATCATGTGTTTTACAAAAAAAAAAAATAATAATAATAATCTGACAGAGTATAGGCGAATGCCCTGCCAGAAGTATCAAATATCCCTTTCACCGCTCAATTTCTGGTAGGCTATTTACCTCTTTGTTACAAATATGGAAACACTTATCATGTTTTAATTTGACATAGTATACTATTTCATTAATTCTTCGGAGCCGTAAACAGGAAAAGGGATGACAAGGGTAGCGGACTCTGTGTTTCAAACTTTATAAAAAATAGTAATAAAACAATAACAACAAAAACAAAAACAACTACTACAATAATAAGAATAATAATACCAGTAATAACAACAACAACAATAATAATAATAATAATAATAATAATAATAATAATAATAATCATCATCATCATCATCATCATCATTATCATCATTATAATGTGATATATCAATATAACGACGATAATAAATTAATTAATATATCAATTAATTCTACAAAAACAAAAAAAAAAACCACAACAAAATTAAAAGGTGCAGCATTCATTCTGACCTGATATCTTTTTTATCATCTTATCATTGTTCTGTTTTCCCTTAATGTTTAATAAAAGAAATTTCTACGAAATGCCTTTATTTTTTCTGATACCCTTGTATTCATTTCACACATTTTATGCAATATCTGTGCATACTTATCGCATATGCTTAGTCTTTAGTCCAATAAAAATTTTTAAGTACTTTTTAGTATATCTTACGTCTGGTTTGAGATCCACATGTCTTGACCTTTATGGACAGGAACTGTGATTGCGGACAGACTGGAACATTGTTCTCTACGGAACACTTCTATTGGGACAATTCCTTCTTTTACAGAGTTTTACGTAAACGTTGCACACTGACTAACTGGGCGGTGGGGATTCTATGACGGGCCTTGTCCAAACTTTTTTAGAGGAGCAAGGTCCTGAGCCTCGTCCCCTCTGACTGTTATTCGGGACTCCTGCAGATCAAGGGCCTGAGCTCGTTTAAACACGAGAGCACGGTTTAATTACGTAGATGTTGGCTAGCATATCTTTATACTAGAAAATTGTTCCATAAACGTTTTGTGTGAAACGTTTTATGATCTCTCTAAATATGACCTTCTACATGCACAATCGTCTATTCCGGTTACCAGATTGAAACCTATCCTGGATGATCTAAACGTGTACGTTGTTAGGATTTTCTCAGATTTAAAATCATTGTAGCATTTTCATATAACAAATTTTACCTACGTATTGCATCGCTTCCTCCAAAATTGCAGTTAAAAATTAAATATGTAAATAATGGTAAATAGACTTTACTCTATTCCACCTTCCTGGTCATGCAACAACTCTTAATATATTTATCAGGGGTCATATTTTTACAGGTGATAGTAATAGGATCTCTGGAAAATGTGTACGCTCGCTTTTTAATAAGGGGCCTAAATCGGGACTACCTTCTATGATAGATTTAACCAAAATGCCGAGATATTGTTGGAGAAGCACTACAGACTATTGTAAACGAGTGTGTAATAAGGAACGTGTAAATATACATACATTGAAAGATTGGTAAAATAATCGATAATTTTACCGTTGATCATTGTTCTCTGACTTAAGTGTTATTGTACCCTTTTCCTGATGCTGCGTGACTTTGGCACTTTCTACACATTGGTTGTTCACATTCATGTATATGTATACAGTACTGAATTATATTTGTTTCGTCTGTACTTAAGGGCATTCACGGCGGATGTGGTCTATGAATGTCCACTGTGATATATTGTTGTTTGTGCTATAGTCATGTGACACCAGTTACTTTCGTATTTTACTCTGACATATTTTTATACTAAGATATTATTCAATAAAGGGTCCGTCCCACTTGTGAGGCATATTTAAAATGTACTTCCTCAAAGAATCGGTTGTTGTGTATCATGGGATATTATATTAAAAAAAAATGTATTTTAAAAGTTTCAAAGTTGAAACTTTTAGGGTGCAGAAGATATTGCTGCTTGAATAAAGCTCATTAACGCCAGCGCGATATTAATGAAGAGAAGTCACGTGATTTGAAAAAAAACCACAACAAAGATGGAGGAAGAGGTAAGCGTCACTTCCATGTGTTACCATTTTTATGTGGATTATATCGATAAATACTATTTATAATTTATGTATGTTTTACACAATTATTTACTTACATTCAGTACTAAGATAGAATGTAAACAGTTGCCAATTTATGAAAAGAACGATTGGCTAAAATTAAGAGCAACGCAAAAAGCCATATTTTAGATTCTGCATGTTGCAATAGAATATTGAACTCAGGTTATCTAATATAATTTTAGAGTCATAGTATACAAGGCACAGGCCACATGTTCACCTTCAAGTGAGACAGGACAGGAGTCTGCAGTGAAAGCTCAAGGAGGAAGAGGAAGAGGACGAGGTAGAGGTCGACCGGCCAGACGAGGAAGAGGCCTTGTGGTAGGGCGAGGCACTACGCCCACTAGTGGTACAGAAATTCAAAGGAGAGATCTTACCGTCCTAGAAAATCACACAAATCAGAGAAATTCGTTAAAGGTTAGTGTAAGAGTCACTTTCTATTTATTCTTCTGTATATGAACCGGTATATACATGCCCGATATAGGTCGATTTCCATGTTTATATCTCTCCACATGTGATGCTAAATCCAACAAACACTGCTTAATATGGTCTTTAAAAGACTGGGTGTATGGATCTGATGCATACATTTCCACATGAAATAATTAATCTGAGTGTATTTATACCAGTAATTTTTTTTTTACATTTTCATAGTTCCTTATCATGACTATCACGCATTTGTCACTTTGTATGTTTTCACAGGACAAGATTAGAGTTCTTAATGATAAGTCAAGAATGGAGGTCCTACTTGATGGAACTGAAATACGTACAGCTAAGACAGCAGAGCTGCTACAGCGAAGAGAGGGAGGAGAAATCACATGGAGGATTTCATCCACCTTCAGATAGCAGTGCCCAAACTTGGTGTGTGTGTGTGTACAGTAAATGCAGGGATATATCCACTGAAGCAGAGAGAGTTTGCTGTGGAAAGCTGCCATGAAATTGTACAACCTTAATGCCAGTAAGACACAAAATAGTAGTCTTTGTAAATTTTAATTCAAGATGTATATATTTTTCGCATAGTAATTAGTACAGATCATGTGTGATCGACCATGATTTGCATGTAAAATTTAGGCTGAAACATCTTATATAAAATGGCAATGTCATACATTAGTATTACAAGAAATTCTTCTGTATACCAGTATTCATAAGTAAAAAACGAAGAAGTACCGAAGGGTAAACCATATCTCATAGCCCATGGAATAAAGGGGACAATATCGTGTTTAGTGTCAGTTTCAGACAAATGTGAACCCCAATAAAATCGAGGTGAGACCAGGTGCCCGGGAAGAGTAAGCATCCCCTGGTTGCATGCAACACCCGTCGCAAAATTCCTGCAACAACCTTTCAAGTTGAGGAGGTAAATATATAAATATACACGCATGAACATAGAAAGGAGACAGGAACACGAAGTCAAATTTCCATTCAAGGCAAGAAATGCTGCCTGTCTGAAATTCCGGTGTCGGAAACACAGGTGAACAAATGTCTGTATATACATGTATATAGGTATTATGTCAAATCAAGTATAGTCAAAAAGTTTAGATGGTTATGTTGCATGGTCAGGTCCCAAAATATCGGTTAACATTCTTGAAAGAGGAATCTGAAATTGCAATAGATCCCTATAAAGACCATAGAATTTCCTCAGTGCCAATTTCATACGCTCTTCAATATAACCTTGTGAGAGTAGTTTGATGGCAAGAAGCCTCGCTCTCAAGACGAAATTTTCGTATTTAGAGCATGGCCTGGCATAGCGTATAAGTTGTGAAATGAAGACGCTACTCAGAAAAGGAAAGTTGGCAATAATGAAATTGAAATCGCCACGTTTGTCATAGAGAGAGGTTACTAATGAACCATCGTCACTAATTGATAGCAGTATATGGAGGTATGAAGCAGAAGATGCGCTCTCTGTAGAATCTTTTATCTCGAGTTCCTTTGGATATATGATGTTGAGGTGATCCTCAAATACAGGGTTCTTAATCGACAAAACATCATCGATATATCTGTATGTAAAGTTGAATCCAGATGCTAATTGCTTATTGCCTTTAGAGAGCAGAGGCTGTATGAATTCTGCTTCGCATGAGTACAAAAATTTGTCGGCCAGAAGAGGCGTGCCATTAGTACCCATAGGAATGTCAACAATCTGTTGGAACACTTTCCCACCAAATATCACAAAAATATTATCTCTAAGAAATTCTGACATCTGGATGTTCTCTTTCTTTTCTGTATACTTGCTGCTGGAATCAGACTGTTCCTTTACAGAATATGTGTCGTTGTGGCCTAAAACGAGATATTTATATCTGCGAATTCCTTTTTTGTTAAAGAAGGCGTTTTGAATAATTGATGTTATTCTGTTCTTTAGTTTTTGACGAGGAATGGTTGTATAAAGAGTCCAAAAGTCAAAAGATTTAATGCTAGTGACATTATTGAAAATAGGAGATTTTAAGTGCTCTAGAAGTTCCTTGGAATTCTTTAGGATCCACATCTGATTGATTCCACTTCTCGAGTAAGCAGTAGAGCAGTGTTTTTGAAGACCATATTTGATTTCTGTTAGAATTTTGGTGAGTAACATAGAAAGAGGCTTGATGGAACACTTGGAAGATCCAGCTATGAATCGATGCTTATCTGGAGTTTTATGCATCATTGGAAGCCAAAAAAGGTATGGTAGCTCGAGATCAGACTCATTTGTAGTAATACCGAATAAACTGAGAACTGACTTGTGATTATCTAATACCTCTGAAGGCGACAGATTTGTAACTGTATAAGTGGGATTACCAGGCGTTGAATGAAGACCAAGCTCTTTTATAAGACATTTAAAATAGTATGCCTTACATACGAATGCATAATTGTTAGCTGCCATGTTAGCAGGAACAATAATGAAAATTTTGTGAAGTCGAGAAAGTTCTCTAACGACACTGGAGTCACGAAATATAGAACAGTGTTTGTTCTTGAAAAACTGACGTGGTCTTCTAATTCTTTCTTTAGCAGACTTCTGATCGACTTCAGCAATTCAACATTACAGAAATCAATAGTTTTAGGGGGGGGTTAGTTGAATTCTTGCTTAGATTTTTTACTTATTTCATTACTAATAGGTACTGACTTTCCAATACCAATCCTACTCTCAATCAATTGATTAAAACCATCATATGCACTTCATACAGATGTGTGTCATGTATTTTGACTCGTTTATTAGTAATACCTTTATCTTACTAAATAGTAAATAATAAAATACTGTATGTAATTATGTGGTACATTTACTGAATATGAAGATAAATTGACAGTGACAGGTTGTGACAACATTACACATTTGTTCATATACATGAAAATCTGGCATATACGATATATTTATGTCTAGTTTGATACACAAGTATTGATTCATTTTTTGTCATTCACAGGATCTCAACATGCTAATACGAATGATGCTGTGTTGCGCCTGGGGTCTTAGCTCGCTTTCAGACTGGCAGAGCACGGTTTATCATGTTGATGTCGCATATATTTTTATACCATTATGTGTTTTACAATACCTTACGTGTTTATATTTTTATGACCTTTCAATATGCGATACCTGTTGACCCTTGTTCTTTACATGGAGGATTATTTATAAATTTTTAAATGTACGTCTTTTGATTGTTCTGCTGTAACGGTGAGTGGGAAGGTGGGCCCGTAAACCGGTTAACCACACCATTTGTTTGGCTTTTGTCAAATTAAATGACCGTCCTAAGTCGGTATCGTAATTGCACTACAATCAAATATTTTTGTAATGTGTTAAATGTTCTATTATATTATTTATATTCATGTATTGTATAGCTCCATGGTGACTTCTGCCTCATAACTGAGCCGGTAACTCCTCTTTTTTCTTGCTCAACTGTATAGGCAGAATGTTTTACTTATAGAAACTGATAGAGATATAAACAAAGAATATCTTTATTCTCTTATAGGCAGTGTATTCTTTGCACTTAGGGACGCTTTGGTCCATGTTGTGTCTGGGCAAATACAAATACCCAGACCGTTATGGGTAGTATGTTGGTTTTGTCCCATCGAGGATACAATAAATATTTGAAGTGTTAATTTTGGACATAAACGTTTTCTTCTTTTCAATTGTTTAACTGATGTTCATTGATAAATTGTTATTTTAATTGCACATAAATTTTTCTTTTCTTCAATTGTTCAACTGATATTCAGTAATAAATATACATGTACATAAAAGAATAATGATTAAAAATGTGAATAAACTCAATACTTTTTATCTTCTATTAAAACAATTAAAAGCCTTTAGCTCAAGTGAGCTAAAGAATTGAGACACGTGTATCAAAATGAATGTAAATGAAGTATAAAAGTACACTCAAAATTTGCAATGGTAAAAAAAATAGTTCTGAAAAATAGGTTAATGTTTAAAAAACTAAATACATTATACTATATACAAAACACTAATGTAGTTTAGTTTATTTTCAAGTTTCACTTGAAAAGGTCCTAGAGACTTGTAAAGAGAGACTGTTTGCAGCTACCAGCTCTTTTATTGCTGGGGATTCAACTGGAACAAGATGGGCAGCTGCATCAAGGAAAACGCCACACTTCATAACTATTCGGTCTCCTAACAAAACTTTTAGTTAGGAGATCTTTAATATAACAGTATGTTTTTTTCACCTTAACTTCAACTGCATTCAATTTTTCTGGTATTTTTTAAACTGTCCATGGTATCTGAAATTCAAAAAGCTGTTAGGTATTATGATATAAAAATCAAACTGGTATCTTCCTCTAAGTTGCAAGTACATGTGTTTACAGTATCATTGATTCTACAGCTACATATCTTGAAAGTTAATACTTATCATTTGTTTGCCCATAAGTGACAACAGTTTATACTAAGCACATTTAGAAAGACTTACATATAGTTAAAATGTATGAAAGAAAAAAATTTTACAAAAGATAAAAGTAAGTCTCTTTTAGGTTAGATTCTTTGGCAAGTTAATAACTTTCCAAAAAAAAAACCCCCAAAATTAAAAGAGACCTATTTTTGAAAATGTTTTCCTACTACATGTATAATCTCATTAAAGGCATATAGATATAAAATACAATTAGAGTATATCATATTATTAATCACATATTACATACCGTGCTGTGCCATCTTTGTTAAGAAGAGCTGGCCGATCATAATCGATGCCGACTAAAACATTCCTTGTCCGATACACAGGAGGGATGTTGGCAAATCTCGTAGCATCGTACATGAGAATATGGTTGTGAAAACTTTCTAGTTCTGCAGTGCTCCTTGAGATAGAAAAAGAGTACAAAAATGACATAATAACACTTATAATTGACAAAAATATTTAATGTAGTTAGTTTAGTGATGTAAGATTTCACATAATACCGGATTGATTTAATACCGAAAGTTTAGGCAGCTTGGCACATTATTTAGGAGTCATTTGTTAAAGACAATCCTGCCAAGGTCTTTATATGTTTTGTGCCCTTTTTATCAATGATTTCTCCCTGGTTTCCTCCAAACGCTTATGTGTGCAGTTACTAAATTACATGCCACCGTCTGATAGGGCCCTCTCATGTTCATCCACAACATGGTGCATAACCCCAGTCCAAACTGTCTAATAGTAAAACTTGTTATCCCTAGTAGAAGGGCTAGCAATATGAAACTATAATGACTGACAAACTAATATAAAGTCCTATCTATGTACATGTATCAAAATTGATAACTGAGTCAGAGGAATATAGTTGTAAAAAAACTTTTCTAGAAATTCCTAATAGGTGTTGGCGATTTTGCAACTGTGCCAAAAGTGGTTCACTATGTCTTTATGTCATTGCAAAAGATCTCTGCTTTCCTTGTCTTGTCCAGCCTAATGAAACAAAAAAATCTTTTTCATAAAATTGCACAACTTGTTTGTCTTAAGATCTGTTCAAGCATGTGTGATTTAAGGTCCTGCCCTCATAGTGTGATAAACGGTTGTGATCAATTCTTCCTACACGTTTGTTTAATAATATATCATGTAACAGAAATGTTTGGAAGACTACGTGTCAGAGATATGGATTAATGCTAATGTCAATATTTGAACCAGTGATAAGATGTGTAGACTTAGAGTCTTCTTTTTATTGTTTAAACTAAAAGATTACTACTCTATATCACTTATCTAGCTTAGATGCATATAGTTAACAATTGTTCAAATTCTAAATAGGTCACATAGATATTATCTAATATAATTTCATTATAAGAATTGTTTTTACAGCTGTAATCTTTTTGCCTAGAGATTTACTGTGTGCCAAATATCATAAGAGTGCTTGTTATTGCATTACTGCCTCTCTGTAAACAGAAATATTCAATATCTAAATCGATGTACAGAACTTAACTCAAAATTGTGTTAGAAAATATAAATGCAGCTTGAAAATAAATTGTTACAAATCTATGGATAAAGTTACCACAAAATACCAGTTTCCTGCTAGAGCAATCATCAACATATATATGAACATTTGATCCAGCACATGATCTATGTACATTTAATGCAAAATGCATGTAACCATGTCCACGCAAAATAAAATGTAATTCTCAGCAAGAAAGGAGTTGATCTAAATTGAAAACTTTACAGGTCTTACAACACTCCACAATTACTTCATGGTACTTTCAGGTAATGTATTAATTACCTAATGCAATGATTAATGCAAAATAATATAAAATTATGTGTAAGCCACCAGATGTGACCACGGGCATAAATTCATACCAAGTACCTCATAAGCTTGAATCTAGCACTTCAGTCATTTAATTACACTTATTCTAAGCATATTATATCAGGCAATAATACATGCATATATATTGACTTCTGAATAATTTTAATCTATTTTTACTATTAATGAATATTATCAATAAAGTACTAGCATAAATGAATTTTATTTTGTTATTACAACTGATAATAGTAACTGTTTTACTACCTCATGGCTCCTCCAATTTGAAGGTGTACATCTGTAACAACCTCTGATGTTTTGATACTCATGTTTTCTAACTTATCCATCGCCCTCAAAACCTGTTTTTTTTCCATGTTTGTACTTTTTCTTGATGTTTCTCTCTGGGTGGAAATAGAAACAATTTTCTTGGAACTGTTGTCCATTAGTGTATATGTGCAGTACTGTGCGCAGTGTCCGGGAGAATCCATAAGACCATTTCTTAGAAGATAACATTCTTGAATTAGTCATCATTTCCATGTGTAACAAGATGTGTTTCATGCTAGTAAAAGATACTCCTTATTCAAAATAATTATGTCTGTATGCAAGCTGTATGGCCTTCAGGAACTTGTAAATTTGTATTAAATATTGAAATGTTCCAAACACAAATATAATATTCAGATTTCAATTCCAATGTCAGGGATTCAACTGCAATATCAGAAATTGTTAGATACAAACACGATTTAATTTCGGTTTAGTATAAATAATTAAGATGGTATTGCATCTATTTGTCAACAGGGATATTTTCTGGATTGACAGATGATCCAAATGACCCCATGCAGATCTTTCAGGCCAGGCATATTTGTTTTATCAATTTGTCAATTTAGGAACTAGAACACATTACAAATATATATGAAACCACTATATATGTAAGTAAAATTATAATGACAGTACTCTATCTTTTTAAATTAAATATTAATCAACAAAAATGCCTTAAAGTACTATTTCTTTATCTTTCAACTGCTCTAAAACTGTGGCTTGTTGGCTTGACCAAAATGTTCTTTTATAGATGGTACAAGATACGTCTGTATCCTGTTGAAACTGGACTTTGAGGAGAAATAAAACCTCATAAAATATGCAAACAACTGCATTTTATTAAATAGTTTTCTGATAAGATAATGGCAGAGCTGATAAGCAAGTCCCCCCTGTGAAATCTCCGATTCATTACAGGCTGGCTAAACCATTTGTATTTCACATTGGAATTACTACATATATGAAATGAAATACAATTAATACGTGTACATAACACTGAATTTTGACACCAAAAAATTATTATTATCATAAAGGAAAACTTACTTCAAAGATAAGATTAACTCAGAAAATATATTATGTTCATAACATCTGCATGATATATCAATTTTTAAAACTACAATTCACTTGATGAATATGAAACACGGAAATTAAATATAGATATACATGCTTTTTTGCTTCTCACCTTGATAAAACTCAATTCAAATCATTTCTAAATGATAAATCTAAATGTCTGATATAATATTTGAATGAATTTTTTATCTGTATTTTGTAATATTTAGTACCACAGTAGTATGCAGACCCATGTTAGATATACTGCAGACCCAACTTTATCAATTTGGACTTCTACATCTGATTTGCATCCTTTCACCCTTCTGTTTTCAATCTTCCCAGTTGTTGAAGTTGTGTGGTAAATACCAAGGCACAATGGTCATCTAACATGTTTCCAGCACCATCCTGACTTGACATTTTTGAAATCCCAGGGCCAATAAGCTCTTTATAATCATCACTCTCATTTTCTGTTATTTCATGACCATCATCTTTTTATCCAACTATGATGTCTGCTGATGCCCTCTCTTCAAGTTCTTCTATTTCTTTACCTCTGAAATTATTTGAATAATGCTTTCATTTATTTCAAGCAAGTTTGAAACATTTTCGTGATAAAATAAAATTTGTTGTCAATTGTATAAGACATTACAAAACGTCTTGTCTTAAATGAACTTGAATGTACTAACTTAATTTAGCATTGATTTATTAGCAATTATTAAATAATTAAAGTGAGACAGAAAGCTGTCAACAATTAATTACCCTAATGTTACATGGAAAGTAGGGTCATCATGATTTTCTTCATCAAATTCTTCAGTTACATCAACAGTCAAGCTGAAAACACAATGCAAAATCATAATGTACAGAAAAGATACCAAAATGTGACAATATAACAGAAAACTTATGTTTGTTCAAGAAACATTGGGGAAAAATGAATTCATTTCTATATAAGCACTATATCATATCTGCCTCCACCCCCCCCTTACAAAAAAATAATGACAATTTAAGATGTGTTTTTATTCTTACTTGAATGGATCAATAAAGGATGTTGACATCTTTTTACTCACATGCATTCGTTTTCCAACTCTATATCCCGTTATAAAATAAACAATATATGTAAGATACATAAGCTTCTTATCTAGGATAAACGAAGACGTTATAACGTCGGGGTATGCCATGCACGTAGTTTGGAGGTGGCTTGGAACATATTTTTGATATTGTATATAGATATATTTTAGCACACTAATTTTTCCAACTGTATATCTACCAGTTTATATAATATATCGGTATACTTTATATAATTTTTCTATATTATTTTATATAGAATTATGATTTTCTACGAGGTATAGCATTAGATACGAGATTCCGTCATGTATTTTAACATTAACATCAGTCAATTTTAACGCTATACTTACGCTCATAATAATGACGTTCTGACGTCACCGTTTATCGTAGTTTAGAAGCTTATGTATCTTTAAAACGTAGAAATGGATTTTACATAGCTTTGTAATTGTCATCTCTTAACTTGCTTGATAATTTGCTTGAATTTGCAATACAGAGTGTTTGTGTTCCTTTACTTTATATGTACCATACTTCCCTTTGGAGGACTTCTCCGAAAATTCAATTTTGATTACAAAAAAAAGAGAGAGAGAGAGAACGAAATGTAGGATTTGTTATAAAATTGAAATGAATTAGAAATATAGATATGTTTCCAATGTATGCCAAACATTCATGTATATACATGTGTATGTATCTTTCTTCTGAATATGCTAAGGGAATTTCTGATATCATTGGCTCTGTTGCAGTGAATTCCTTTGTACCTGGTGTTGAGTATATATGTAATGTTGGTTGCACAACAGTGCTACGTCCTGTTTCAGAGTCTGGAAGCCCAGTGTTGTGTGTGTAAAAGCTATATATAATAGATATGTATAAATGTATTATGAGAATTAATTCAGCATTTAAATTAGGCCATAATAACAAAAAAAAATTCCCAGACTTTCATCCCCGCCTGTCCGGATTATTTCACTCCCGCCTTCAATTTTTTTTTAAATTCATAAAACTGAATTTGAAATCATATTTCCTGAATTTTTTATTTGTACTTTTTATTTACATATGTAAATAAACAGTTCAAGTACCCCTTTTCAATTTCCTTTGAAATTCTCCATAATAAATACTATAAAATATTGTTTATATCTTCAATTAATATAAAAATACCATTGACAATCTTTGAAAAACAATATGCTGTCTAAAAACGCGGACTTTAATTTATTTTTTATCCTTTTAAAACAAAATCCCCTCATGGGTCCCCAAATTTCGATCGTTGATATTGGTGTATTTATCCTTCTAGCAAGCCAAGAAAAGGAAAGATAATTAAATAGAACTATCAAGTTAACGTGTATGAAAATAAAACAAAAACATATATGCACTGATCGTTTCATTTCTCACACAATTTTAATCGTACACAATCAATCGTACAGTACTTGATTATGGGTGTACCTAATTGAAGAGGAGTAATTGACATACGGGTAATTGAAGATCTACGGAAGACCTGCATTTATCTAGACATAATATAGAAAAACAATTTCATAAACATGTTTATCATGCTATAAAATGTATTTTTCACAATAAATTATATAACTTTTATAGCATATTATAAATCAAATAATATGTAAGTCTTCTGTGGATCTAAATGACCGCCATTACAGCTGTATACTCAAGTGTACATATCTGATCTTATTCCTTTATATTATATTAATGTATATTTAAGCATTAATATCCGCTCCTCTACAGTATCATATTTCATAAATGACCTTATTGAGTCGTACCTATGGAGGAGAATGCCTGCAACCTCATGGTGGGTTTTTAAATAAATCTTCGATTTCAAGGAGTTCCATCTTTCTATGTGTACCCCGATGTAAATCTTAGCTTTTGATTCTGCGTGTTCTCTCTCAATGTTTCTTCTTTAACCACACCAATTGAGTCACGTTTGCTAATTCAACTGACCGTCCTAAGTCGGTATCGTAACCGCAGCACAATCGAATATTTTTGTAATGTCGCTGTACATTCTACTATTATCATGTTTTGTGTGCAGGTCCTTCGTGATTTGTGTCATGCAGCTTTCTCAGATGTTTTATGTTTTCTCTTCTTTAAAACTCCTTTTCTTCCTCGTTTTCTAGATTGAAATTTCGCACTATCCGACATGTTAGTCTTTTGAGACTTTGCGCATGCGCCAGTGGGTGGTGCTTTCCACATTTAAACAATTAATAGTGCACACTTTTAATTCCTTTTTAAAAGTATTTCTTACGCTATTTTAGAGCCGATTGAGTTTTTAAATTTTGTATTTACAGAAAGTTCATATATATATATATATTTATGAAAATAAATATAGGTCGACGTAGAAGACAGTCTCTTAAATTGTTTCGACTGCAAATGTTTAGGACCTCTAGTCTTGAGAAACATTTTTTATCACATTTCGGACAGGAAAATCCTCATTTTTTTCCTGGAAAAGGCTTTGTTATCTCACCCTGTCTGCGTGGCTTAAACTACTTCTTAGAACGTCAATTACACACTTCGGTCTTGGTTAGCTCATTCAACAAGAATTCAAGGTGTGTATGTTGCACACACAAAGATTTTAGAAGTAGTCAGTCAACTTCCACTAGAAAGTATCTATGCCAAAACCATCTAGACAATAATATACCGGACACACAGGTAGTACATGTCACTGGGCACAAAAATCCTGCTTCATTAAACAACTACATGTCCCTCGGCAATCATCAGCAACACAGTATGTCATCTCTATTATCTAGGCCATCGCCATTGAATGCAAATGCTCTTCAAATGTCGTTAGTACATATTGATATGAATTTTCCCAAATAATTGACACTACTGCAGTAGAAATCCAAAATACAATATCATCTATAACATATCAATTCACGGAGGCAGTGTCATTTTCGTCATAAATTATCACAATCAACACAAGCGTAAAATATATTAAGATAGCAGTGAAGATCACTGAAGAATGATCACTGTGTAACAAGTGTTAACATGCGGTGTGCAGCTACATTGTCAAATAAGTGCGCGTGGAATACTTTTGTCAGCGGAATAGTCTAAAATCTTCGTGTGCGCGCCATGACCATAATTATAACAATATACTCTTTGAATTCTAGTTTAATTACCCAACTTTTACGGAAAATCTTCTTTATGCTGTTTATATTTGCCAATAAAACTTAACTTGAATAGGGACTTCTTTTTCTTGCGAAAGGTATTGGACAGAGTTTGTAAATTTTTTTAGTTGTCTTTCTTTGACTGCCGAAAAATTATAAACAGTGAAAAGGGGGAACTTTGAGAAAAAGGATCAAAACACCATGTTCCGGGAGGGACAAAGAAATCTTAATCTTCGTGCACATGGCGATTGAAATCCATGACTCGGCAAACCCCGTCATTGATATCAATAGACATGGGCACTTGGATTGAGATTTCTTTGTCCCTCCCGGAACATAGTGCGGTGTTAGATCCCATTTATCCTCTATATGGAGTATCATTCAAGTTTTTGTTAATGTGTGTCCTTTGATTGTACGGTGAATGAGGAGTTGGGCAAACCACACCAATTGATTTACGGTTGATACATTAAAAGTCGTGTCGTAACTGCATTAAAATCGAAAATTTTTTTTGCAATGTCGTTTTCCGTATTTATTTGACTATAATCATGTCTCATGTGCAAGTGTGGTTTGTGTAATACAGCTCTGCCAGAGGTTTTCTTTCTTCTATTTTAACTATGATCGTTAGCTTTATGCGGTTGTCTGTCTTGGGTTTAAGTTTGGGTCATTTACGTATTTATTGTAAGTTTGTTTGTGCGTAGGAGATACATAGTCTTCACCACAGTCTGAGTACTTTAAATCTATAAATCTATGAAACAATCGCATGAGTGATGTTCGAAACCGTTGCATTTAAAACATTTCTGATTTCTAAAAGGATTTTGAATCTGTTCTAATTTTGTCGCTTCTTCACGTAAACTTTTAGCAACTTATTTCGTGAATACCGTTCACAAAATAATTCAAAGTTTAATGTGCTGACTGGCAAGTAAGCCTGCGTAATCAATATCTGAATTTAAGTGAAATCATTTTCTTAAATTTCGCTATTTCCTGGCGATATCTATAGCTTTCTCAAGAGTGCCAGGGTTTCCCATATGACTCTCATCCTAAGAAAATAATAACCTAAGCAGTCACAAAATATATCAACTGTGTTTGAACAAATTTATTGTTTCTTACATTAAGGGGCTCTAGATAAATGTCATCTGTAACTCTGGTGAACCGTTCGGCAAATAACTTAACATTCTTATCAGACTTCTGACTAGTGTGTCTGAAAACAACCACAGCCTGCTGAGTATCCGTGGTGTCCCCGAAAATTTTTTTTTGCATTAATTTTTAATTTAGTCGAATTAGGGATTTCTCCGATCCACTCTATCCACTGAATCTCAATGAATCCCGGAACATGTAATTAACGCTATCCATAATATGCCATTAACTTAACTTCGTCATTTTAGCATAACGCTCAATGTCTTCGATCCATTGATTAATTAAACTTGGATTTCCGTCATTTGCCTTAACCACCTGCTAAAGAGGAACCATCATTGGAGGTTGAATTTCCTTAGCCTGATTCCCAAGCCATAATTTAAACTCTTCTGTTTTACCATGAGACGTAAGGCGAACCAACGTTCACTATAAAAGTAACTGTCATAATCTTTCACAAGTTTCATTTCGAGAACTGTAAAAGTAACTGTTATAATCTTACACAAGTTTAATGAAACTGATAAATGGACCTACTGTGATCCAATTCCTGTAACTGATCAGTTAAATCACCCCCCCCCCCCCTTTTTATACATTTTAGCAGTACTCGGATACAAAACTACTTAGGAAAATTTTATAATGATAATACATCTATCTTATTAAAAATTTTAGAAGCAAATATAAAGGCTGGCCAGGGTACTGATAATAATATTCTGTCCATACATGCACAACAAAAATCCAGGTCTGCTGGCTGTTTAACTTTCTCTACAGTATTATTTATAACTGTAGTTAGTATACGCTATTTAAATAAAAGTGGATCCTCGTTTTCATGTAATATAAAAATCCGGCAGTTGTTGTATACAAAAAGGTAAGCCGGAATCACAACACATTTCATTTATCTCGTAGTTCTCGAGGGCATCATATGTCTAGTTTTCACTGCTTTTGTACTGAAGGTTTACTTGTCAGTGCTTTTGTGTTGACACGAAATATACACTTAAAATTTTCAGTCATAAAATTATGAAAATCACTCTAAAACTAAGGAATATCTCCCTCATGCATAGCTCTGTCCTTAGATTGATTCTTTGATTCACTTTTCGGTCATTTTGGTTTCAACACTGCTCTTCAAATATTTATATCTTGTGTGAATTCCAATCATTCAGCCACGAGCATCTTTAAAGAGGCATAAGTTGTCGAAAGGCGCTTCTGGTACACAAAATTGAAAGGTATATATGTTCTATATTTATTATAACAAATTTCTGATGACTATACATATCCACACCTCTGGTTCCTGAATTCCTTGACTTTTCTCTTCTCGTCTACAAACTAATTCTGTTAGCAATGTTTGACAGCGTAATGCTCTTAACTACGGTAGTATGATGTCATTCCACATCCTTTCATTTCTGTAAATTCTCTCTTTAAGAAATTGACATGGATTTAGTGTCCTCATTACAAAATTTATCCAAGGCATCCTGCAGATGTTAAGAAGTCCTTTATTGTGCAATAAATATTTTATGGCTATAAGACCGTTCTTACCACTGCATGTTCACACCACACCATTAGGGCTTGCAGCAAAAAAGGTGTTCTTGGGATCAATTAAAAATCCGAATTCTTTTACTGTGATATTGTTGTTTTCTTCTGCATTTTAAGATTTATATTCGTCAATAGTTGATCTTTCATGCCGTAGTCAATTCCATGTTTGTCTTTTTCCTCCAAAGTTGGAATAAAGAATTGATTTAATTAATTTTGCCACTGAAGTTGTTGGTTTGCACCGAATGCTTTTTCCAGATTTGTAGAGTATTAATCATATTATATGTATATATTCCTTTTCCCCCTTTTTTATTCTTTCTTTCCTAAATGTCACAAACCTGATACACACTCTTGAAAGGTATAATTTTGAATTAGTTGAATCTGAGTAGATGACAGATTAACATATTTCTTTAGATAGTATTCTTTCATTGCTACAAGCCCTGATAATGGCCTCTCCTCAATAAAACTTCTTTGGTTGTATTGCTTTGTCGATAGCTGCTGATCTTACAGCACGTGTCCTTTTGGTCTCTGGCTCACTCTGGCGGTTTTTCTGTGAAAGACAATTTTGAAACAGAATCCTGTTTGCATAGCAGCTCTCTTTTACCAAACCGTTGGAGACATTCCCATAAAATCGTGCATGTCACGACCATAAATTTCATAAATTAATAACTTTTCCTCCGTCAAATTCACATCTAATATGCATCCACTATACGGCCAAAAGATTACCCTAGTCTTCCAGTTCTTCATTATTAGTTCTCCCCGACCAAATATGAATTTGCTCTTCCAAACTGTCCCTACACATTTCTACATCCAAGTTATTGGTTGTACGAGAAAATTTTGAATTTCCATGTTATGGTGTAATGATGTCATAAGGGCATAGTATTTAGTGAACTGTAACTTTCTCTGTTTATTTGCATATCTGCAATGTTTACCTTTGCTCGAAGGCAATGTGGATAAGGTGCACGCCTGGTGACCGAATGGTCCCCGGTTCGATTCCCGACATGGGCACACCGAGGTTCTGTCTTTTGGATAAGACAGTAAAAACCAAAATCTCGTGTCATGGTAGACGTTGCACGTAAAAGATCCCTCACTGCTTTGGGTGGGTCCGTTGCAAAGGTAAAAATTTCTATGCAATGCATCAGGCTGACGCTTTCACCGTATATGCGAAATAATCGTGGAGTGACGTAAAAGAATAACCTATCAATCAATCAATCAAACGTTTGCTTTATGAAAGATTAACCGCTTATCCGATAACCGGAAATACTTCCGCCGAATTCATTTCCGTATTTACATCTAAAAAGTGAAATACTTTTTTAAAACATGAAAGACTTTGAAATATGCCGATACAAATTTATAAGATAGTTATTTGATCCTCGTGTGGGAGATGAATACCATCTGCTTTTACTTTCATAATTGTCAGACAGATAGTGTGTTTCTAGTCAAATATAAGATGTTGATTGCGTCTTGAAATGTAGGCACGTGTATGTTTTCCCTTTGGATCACATTGTAAGGGGTGCAGACTTGAAGCCCTGTGTTTTGCCATGTTTCAAAATGTATATTGTACATTTAGATATAAAACATGTTGCAGTCTGAGTAAAATAACAGAATTAAATAAAACTCTGACGAGGGATGAATTTTATATTGAACGCAATTTCCGAACATTGAGAATTATAATGAAATTTAATCTTAATTTAGGAAAATAATAATAATAATAATAATAATACAATAACAATAATAATAATAATGATAATAATAATAATAATAATAATAATAAAAAAATAATAATAATAATAATATTAATAAACATAATGATAATAATAATTATGATATTAATATGTTATAAAATAGGTAAATTAAAAAATAAGAAGAAGAAGAAGAAGAAGAAATAACAAATAGATACATACATAAATTTATTATAGATAAATAAACAAATAGGAAATAAATATATAAATAAATTAATTAAAAATAAATAAATAAGATTGCTACCATGCTAGTTTCTTTATAGAAATGTCTGACGAAGTTTTTCATAAATACCTTATTGCGATAATTTCCTTTGATATATTACATATGAAACCCTTAATGCTGGGTTTCAATTTAACATTGCATTTAATACACGTATATTCCACTTTATTTCCTCCATCCGTACCACAGAGATTACATGTGGGCATGTGTACGTGCGACTGGACCGAGCGCACGCGGGAATAAATCCCGTTAACGCGAATTTTTCCTCGCGTTACTGCGCAGAGAGCACGCGTATCTGGTCAGTACGTGTGCTTAAGCAGTCCTCTTGACCATTTTTCCAGTTGTCATGCATGTTATGTTAGAAGAGCACCCATCTGTATGAACACAACAGAGGCCATCAACCACATCTATGGAGCCATTACATTTGTTCTATGCCTACATCCAGGCAAAATATTAAAAATGTCCTCGAGTGTGTTCTATATACAAATATAGGAAAACGGAACATCAAACCAACGGAAATGAATCGGTACCGTCCCACTTGTAAAAATGAAATATGATATGTTCTGTTCCTATAGTATCATTAATGTACATTTAGTTTACAAGTATGTTATTTCACTAGAAAAGCTCAAGATCAACAGCTATTTATTGTGGGCCTGCACGGCCGGCCCATCTGTTGTTTAAAGTTTGAGAAAGTTGCATGCGTTTTATCGGTACAGTAAAGGCTTATCCCCAGGATTTTACACCATTGATAAAATTAGGATTAATATTCACTGCGGAGAGACCATGTGTCACCTCGCTGAGCCAGTTTGATAGATTTATGTAAGCGACGACGTATCTTAGAGACTTTCGCTGAATTACGTTACAGCAGAGGAGTATTTTTAAAATTTGTTGGAGTACTTTTAGGGAAGGGTGGATGGTGTTACCTTACAATACTTGACGCGCTTACATTTACCTCACAAAGAAAATTATTATTCGGTTGTGTAAATGACCTCTGGTTAATCATTGCGCGATGAAGGTCCCACTAAACTTCCAGAATACAGAATGCTACACACTAAACTTCCAGAATACAGAATGCTACACTTAGAAAGACATACCTACATAACCAATTATATTCTACAATTCTTTCCTCTGACAAGACGATAAACCTTAATTATTGTTTATGAATTAAAGCGTGAGAATAAACATATTGCCAAACAGCACTGCTACACCACTACACACAACGAAAGATATTGGAGATTTATACGTCTGTGGTCTATCATCAAGGTCTTTATATGTATACTAATTAACAGTCATATGGCTGTACAATACATGCATATTTTAAAACGTTATTCTTTGCAGTTTTATCAAACATCCAATTCCGGCCCGCACTTTGGTGCTTGCACCAAATTGTTTCTTGTTTTTTCCTTTTGAACCTTCACCTTTTATTTTTCGGCTAGTCATTTATGAAGAAGAAGACTAAATTAAAATGACCAGAAATACGGTAACTAGCCGATAATTAAAATGCAAACAGAGAAATGACATATAAATAACAATGACCACGTGTTTGTCATCAGCTCCGCCTCTTTTTGTGCGGTTTCTTTAAACGAGATCTCGCAAGACCGAATGGCTAAATAAATAGATCAATAAATAATAATAATAATAAAAAAACAACAAAACAAAACAAAACAAAAAATGCGAAAAAAAAAATGAAATAAAAGTATTTAAAAGATAATACATCGATTTTCCAGTTTATTTAAATGTATCATTACACATAGTGTGAAGTATTTCATTTGAACATAAAACAACATACTGAAATAGGTTTCTGTATATAAAATATACACATTACAAATAATGTTAATTGCATACGAAAATTTTTAGTACTTGCTTAGGCCTATCAAATTGTGTGTTTAGGGTAACCAAGGATTTATAAACAAGGAGGATTGGAATCTCCGCTTTTCTCGCTAACATCTCGCATAAACTTTTGCTATGCAAATGAAATCTCGCGGCATTCGGTACTCGTTGATCTTCATACAGCAAATGCGTAAATCACGAGAATACTTATAGTCGCAACCTAATCAACAATCCTAATATACTCGTTTGTAAATACTGTATTTATTTCTTTATTTATTTTCCATAGTAAAACTTGTGATATTTTCAGTTTGCACCGATACATGTATAGGAGACATTATGACCCAAATTCTTATTTGATGAAAACAATAGGGAGGTTACAACAGAGTGATGTATTATTTTTCGTGATAGCTTGAGCTTTATTAAATGAATTCACCAACTTGATTAGGTCAAGTGTCCTTTACCTCGATGTGTGCGGACCAAGAGCAGATTTTCGATGCTTGCAGAAACGGAGAAGTGACAGCGCTATTGTACAATATTTTACGAAGTTCTTGTCGACAATTAACCCAAGGACAATCAATTAGTCAAACCTACATGGAGTAATACTTAAAGGTCAAAGGTCGCAGAGGGACTCTGAGATAAGACCCTATGTACATGTATTAAGCCTTATAGATATAATTTCCAACATAATTTTAAAATATATATATTTAAGGCCACACACTAGAGTCTCATGTACATTTTGGTATCAACATACCACATGTACACCATGTAATACTTGAGAAAATTAGAAAATTCAAACCGACCTGTCACATTCTCTTCTTAATGGGTCGCAAATAATTGGAGATTAAGACCCCCTGAGCCTTATAGACTTAGCATTGTCCATATAATTAAATGAAAGTTATTTTAGTGCACACACTAGTGTCTCATGTACATTTTGATGCAAACATATCACATGTCAACCTTGTAATACTTGAGAGAATGGGAAAATTCAAACGGCCCTGTCTTTTGTTTTTCTTCATTTATCGCTCGAAGAGTACAGGATACGACCCCTTTGTATAAACCTTTGTAGATTACAGGTTGGTAAGAAAATGAAATAAAAACTAGTTTCAGTGCACGCTCCAAAGTCTCATGATTTTATTGATACCAACAGCGTTTCTGTACACCCCGAAACATATGAGAAAATGGGGAAATTCATACAGGTCTATAGACGAAATACGCAGGAGATCAGCTTCGAAACATCCTACTTTAAAATGGAATTCCCGAACCACTTTCTCACAAAGTACTTAGACATTGTATGTAATACTGGTACTAAAAATTAATTTAGTATCTTCAGTATCAATGGCAACATATATTTAAGATGGATTTTAGAGGATTTTGTTGAATTGTTTAGACAGGTAGTTCTCGGCCGCGATAGCCGTTGTTTTCTGGTTAGGTCTCGTCAAAGATCTCGTGCCACGCGATATTTCAGTAAGATTTCCCTTCGCGTATAGGGAGTTGCCAATCCTTCTTGTTTATAAGTCCTTGGGTAACGGTCATGAAAAAATAGGTAGGGTAGATAGGCATTATTTTTTTTTTAATTTTTTTAATACAAGTAGATTTGAGTTTAAAGGTATCTGCGCATAATTAGACACCGATATTGTTTACAGTTTTATTTAAGTGTTTTGATAGTTCAAAATTGATAGAGAAAGTCACAGCAAGTTGCCCGAAATCAGTCGATCAAGAATTAAGGCAGCATGTGTTATGTAAACACTGTGAAATAAACAAAACCAGACAAATAACCACCAGACCCGAGCCCTGTTTTCATTTTACCTTGTTTACAACACAGGTGTTGCCTTGTTTTGTTGATTAATTGATTTTGAGTAACTTGCTGTATACCTTATTATGAATTTCTGTGGACATATGAGATTATTGGCTATATTTTCTGAGGTCATAAGACATGTCATTTACAATGAAAATCATGATGTGTAGTAATTCTAAGAATTAGATGATAGTTTCTTTGTGAATAATATGCCTAATATGCTTTCCAGAGAGAGACTTTTGACTAATTTTCATAATTAAGACACATGCTATTATAGGTCTTAAACCATATGCTTGGACTTAAGTTTCTTTGTGAATAATATACTTATCTTATTTTGAACACCCAACTCAGTTTACAAATAATACATTCAACTCAGATTTAATTTTATTTCAATTTTGACATTTTATCTGATGTTAAAGATAATGTAATCACACTGTGATGTTTGTCGGCGTGTTTTTGTAGGTAGGCCGTGTTACCCGAAACACACATATTTTTTAGCCCTTATTATAGCCGTTGTCCTTTTTCTGTGCAAAGTTACTTTAAAAATCGATATCAAGATTCTTCTCTTATGTTATTAACCAGAGACTTTAGATTATAAGTGTTTGAATGACCAAGGATGTCAGGTGATTGCTTAAATTCCAGACCATTTACCAGCCTTTGATCAATCTATATATCAATGTATCCATAAATGCTTATTCGCCACCAAATAGGAGGATTACTTCTCAAAAATAATGCATGATTTCTGATAATTACACTATGCTAAAATGTTCTACAGATAGAAGAATATTTAAATCTCTCTCATAAAAACCAGAATGTAGGAAGCCATTTTCGTGCCATTTTAAAGAAGAAAATATTTTTTATAGAACGAGAAACGCTCTTGTTAGATCGACAAAAAAAATTCGTTCGAAAGAAAAATGATCTCATTCGAAGGAGAAAGTATCTCGTTCAAATGAGAAAAATATCTCGTTCGAACGAGAAACTGTTATATATAAATTAAGGTGTTTAGTTATTTAAAAAAAAAAAGAATGATTATGCATTATTTCAATTGATACATTTATATATGCATAATGGCATATAATTTCAACTTCACACTTACAAACACAATGTACATATGCATGTTTATTCTAAAACACACAGCTTTGCAATAGAAAGGAAATACTGAAGTTAAAGTATAATTTATTATTTTGCGAAGAAGATGAAGGCGAGGGAAAGGGGGGGGGGGCGGTATTATGCCATTAGAGATATTCTGCCTTACTTTTGTAATTAGAAGTGTTATATGTTAATTATGATTCATACTGTTCAAAATTGAAATATAAAACGAATGGTAATTACTGCTGATGTCATTTTCTGTGCGTGTGGTGATTTGTGTCATACAGCTTTGTCAGATGTCTTGTGTTTTTTCTTTTACTGATATACAGTAAAACACTTATAATTATACATTATTTTTTCATTAGTTATAATATTAATTTGTGAGGTTACTGAGCCAAGTTGGATTCCAGTGGTTTGAATTATAAATATTAAAAGGAGGAGATGAAGTTCCAAATCAAATGTTACAAACATACTTTAGATGTGCCATTTGATAGACTGAAATAATACGTGTAATGCATTTCAACTAAATTCAGGCCAAACACGACCAATTGTAGCTCTTGTCTACGTAATTATTTAAACGATCAAACATCTGCTACTAAGGAAATAGTTAGAAAATATCAAAAGATGTATTGATGTACGATATTCCATTCTTTTTGTCGGTTAATAAAACTTATCACTGCAGACTATGGTATATGATAGTTTCTCGTTTGAACGAGATAAAAAAATAAATTTCTTCTTTAAAATGGCACGAAAACGGTTCCGTAAGAATCAGAGAATTCCACCCTATGTAGCAGCATCAAAGGGTAACTCCACTACTAATAATGTGTCGTATCCAAGCAATGCTTTATCACATTAGGATGGTATTGAATTTTTTCTCATTAATACTTGTTTCTTTGTAGTATAAGAGAACTCCACTCTATTTAGCAGCAATATGGGGACACAGTAACACTGTGAAGGTATTCGTGGATGCTAAAGCAGATATCAATGCTAAGGACGAGGTAAGTCAAATAAGTATTTGATTGATTGATTAATTTTTGTTTTACGTCACACCACGAATATTTCACGTATATGGTGACGGCATCTGCCTGATGCCGGGAATACAAATTTTGACCTTTGCAACGGACCCACCCGAAGCAGTGAGGGATCTTTAACGTGCCATGCATACCACGACACGGGGCCTCGGTTTTTACTGTCTCATCCGAAAGACATGACACCGGCATGACCAGAGCGGGACTCGAACCCCGACCTCCCGATCAGGAGTCCGACGCGATACCACTAGGCCACACCGGCTTAAATAAGTATTTGAAACAAAATAATTTATTATATTAAAAAAGATGAATATCACTATTGAGGGTACTCGTTGTCAAAAATCCAGAATGTAGAAATGTATATTTACGTTGACGATGGTTCGTTTACATATGTACTTTGTATAAATGTATTTTTACACTTGTCCTTACCACAGTTGTATCTTTTTCATATGTACTTTCATGGGCAATATTAATTCGCAAAACCACTCCAGTAAAGCATTAGGTTTACATTCATGTACACTTGAATGAACATTTCGTATAACACAAGTGTAGTTTGCATTTCTAATTACTTTCACTTAACGCTTTGCAGAATATGCATAATACAATTCTACATCTCTAAAGTGTACATCTTTGAAGCATTGCATCGCCTATATATTTAAAATAGAATAGGCGAAAACATGCGACATGACTCGAATAGCGAGAATTTAACGTCGAATAAATGAGGTTTCCCTATTTTTGCTTTTGCAGAATGGATGCCGGGAGAATTAATATTGTATATATATATATATATATATATATGTAGAATAGAATAATGGCAAACGAATAAGGCACCATCCTTTTGATAACATAGGGAAGGGTCTGGGTTTTTTCATCCCAGTCACATTTTTCCTCTCAACATACGACATATAGAATTGTGCTAAGTATAGCCAGAGTAAGAATTTTGTTCACGAATAAAATATGGTATAATATTAGAAATTTGAAATGAAACAACGTTATTTTTGACAAAATTCTGCTTTATTCACCACTACATAATCTTATATGCATATATTAAGTTCACAGCTCACCGGAGCTGTCTGAAAATAATATTTAAAATTGGACAGTGACGTAGTAATATCAGAGGACAGTGTTTTAAGTATAATATATGCCTCAAACAGTTCATTATATAAAATATCAGACGGGGCTCGGTCACCCTAATTAACATAATGAACAAACAGGGGGGAGGAGCGTACAGGATAAGAGCTAGGAGGAGGAGATATGGTGTGCGCAGAGAAGGGAATGGGATAAGAGGTTATTGTAGGGGCATGGAGGGGGCATTCCTTTCCGCCCTTCATGAACTGTTCTTGGCATGTATCCAGTACAAACATTACAGTACCAAAATAATAAATATTATAGATTTGTTCATGATTGCTCGTCAGAAGAAAATGCCTGTAATTTATTCAAAAATCTGGGTTAAAATTACAATATTGGTGACAGGTAACTTTTTTACGGTGGCAAGTCAAAATCAGGGTAAGAATTTTTTTCAAGAAAACCCAGCAAAAATGGATCAGCATGCTTTATAATAATATCCGACCAAGGGCCAATCAAGGAGGTAATCTATCAGATAACTTTCTACCTAAAAGAGGATATATGCAAGGTGACCCAATATCACTATATTTGTTTATTTTGTGTGCTGAAATCCTATCAAGAAAAATCAGAAATGAACCCAAAATTAAGGGAATAATGGTAAAGCGTTTTGAATATAAAATTTCTCAATATGCCGATGATACCTCTTTCTTATTAAAAGGTTCAGAAGAATCACTCCATACCTCTTTGAAATTACTAAAATGGTTTGAATAAGTATCTGGGTTGAAAGTAAATTTTGAAAAAACAGAAGTCATATGGATTTGAAGTAAAAGATATTGCAATGAAAAATTAAGTAAACAATGAGGTTTGCAATGCGGTAAATCAAATTCAAAGTTTTAGGAATAGATTTTAATGTTGATTATCTAATATATGCGACATTAATTATAGAAAACAAATACTAAAAATGCAAGCTATCATTAAACAATGGAATAAAAGAAATATATCACCAATTGGGCAAATTGCAATAATAAAATCATTGTTAAATGGATAAAATTAAAAGAGAAATAACTCAAAACTATAATGAAGGAGGTTTGAATATGCTAGACCTAAAGGCATATATTATGGCGCTGTAAACAACCTGGGTAGGTCACCACCCACTGGTCCGACGGTCCACTAGTCCGAAGGTTCACCAGTCCGAAGGTTCACTAGTCCGAAGGTTTACTAGTCCGATAGAAAAATTAGGACTGTTATCAGTTATAAAAATTTCCTAAATTCTCCGTGCTGGATGCAATGGCAGTTGGATTTATCTTTCTTTTCTTCTTCTTCTTTAACCTCATTGCCACGATAGAGTATTCGCACACAGCTATTTTAATTTTAAATTGTAAAGAGTCATCTCCTGCTGTGGATTTTAGTTCACGGGCTTTATTGTGGGCCAGCCGGTCCATCCTTTGATTTAAGTTTGGGAAAGTTGCATGCGTTTCTGCGGTACAGTAAGACCACAACCCCAACCACACCAATGATAAAATTAGGATTTTATTCACTGCGGAGAGAGCATGTGTCACCTCTTTGACCCAGTTTGATAGATATATGTGACTGTAGTACGTTACAGCAGAGAAGTATTCAATTTGTTGGCATATTTTCTGGGGATGGGTGTTACCTTACAATTTTTTAATATTTGACGCGCTTTCTTCATAAGCAAAATTATTATTCGGTTGCCTAAGTGACTTTTGGTTAATAGCCAATCGGAACACCATCGCCATTTTTTTTGCGTACGGGAATGGTCGAGTTGTTTTATATTACGACTTAATGGTAGTGTGATGTAATTCCTACCAAAACTTTCAGAATACAGAATGCTACGCTGAGAAGCTTCTAGCAAGACGATAAACCGTAATTAGTGTTTATAAATTGAAACTTGAAAATAAAAAGATTACCCACCAGCACGGCCACACCAGTACCAAAAGTTAACCAGTGAAGGGTTGGTTTCCTCAGCAAACCTCCAGTTGCTTATAGATTGGTTATGTTTTGTTGTTAAAAATAAATAGTGGGTTGATTGATTAATTATTGTTTTACGCCACTCCACGACTATTTAACGTACATGGTGACGGTATCTACCTGATGCATTGCATAGAAATTTATACCTCTGTAACGGACCCTCCCGAAGAAGTGGGGAATCTTTTAAGTGCCACGCCTACAGAGACACGGGACCTCTGTTTCTACTGTCCAATTTGAAACACAGGTCACCGATGTGCCCACGGCGGATTTCGAAACCGGGACCTATCGGTCACCTCATCCACTGAGCCCACCGACTTAAAACATATAGTAGATGATATGGCTAGTGATTTTAAAAGTACATTTTCATACTAAATGCCTGCTAATCGGTACGTCTGATAAACTCGCTTTTGCCATGCCTTGTGTACTGAATAGGCTAAATAAACCCAAATATAAACTATTAGCTGAAAAGGAAGTGATACTGGAGATTTATATGTCTGTGGTCGATTATCATGGTCTTTATATGTCTGCTAATTAACAGTCACATGGCTGTACAATACAAATTTTAAAACGTTATTCTGTTTTCAAAATTCTTTGCAGTTTTATCAAACATCCCATTCCGGCCCACACTTTCGTGCTTGCACCTAGTTGTTTCTTGTTCATTTCAGCTTACATGTATGTTAACTTGCTTTTCCTACGAAGTTTTGAGTAAAGGGCGAGTTTATTCCGAATGTTTCATTTGCATGATTCTCTGATAGCAAGAGCTTTAAAATTGTAAAATTTATAGAATAAGTTACTAGTATACTGATATTGTTCAGTAGAATCGTTTAGATAAGGCGATTTGTTTACATGTATTAATGCCAATAATGGTGGTTGTCACTTTCTAATTTTTGTATTTACCACCCGAAATAATTTCAAAATAAAAACATGACAATGGTATTTACGCTGACTGATAACGACCAGATGGACCATATAAGACAACACAACGTTGATACTTTGACCTTCGGACTAGTGAACCTTCGGACTAGTGGACCTTCGGACTGGTGCACTCTCGGACTAGTGGACCGTCGGACTAGTGGGTTGTCCCCCTGGGTACGGGGACTTCTATACACAGAAGGCATCTGGCAAAATCTTATCTTAGAACATGTTAATAAGAAATTTCTTTTACAATGTGGTGAAGAATATGTATCAGAATCATAAAAACTCATAGAAATAAATTTTGGAAAGATGTGGTCATCTCATGGAAAGAATTGATGGATAAACAAAACAAATATGATAACAATGTCATTAATATTGCTGAATGTCCACTTTTGAAAAATAAAAATATTCTGGTCAATGGACAGTGTGTATTATATAAACATTGGTCTGAAAAAGGTATTATGTATATAAATGATGTGTTAAAGGAAGATAAAACTTTTTATTCCTTTGACGAATTAATGAATATTTACGATTTAAAAACAAATTTTCTTGAATATAATGGTATTATCAGGTCAATAAAAACATATAATGTGAAAGTTATATTTTGAACAAAATATCAGGACATTGGGTACCAAAAAATTATAAAAAGTATTGTTCAAGACAAGAAAGGTTCAAAGAAAATATATGAAGTTTTAAAAACAAAGAAAACAGTTATTAAATCACAGCAAAAATGGGTGAACAATTTTTTAGATCTAGACGATAATGATTGGGTATCTATATACCAATCTATATACTGCATAAATGATCAAAAGTGACAATGGTTTCTACGGAAACGTATATGGACCCTCCTTATTTTGTGAAAAAAAGTATGATATATAAGAAAAAATAGTTATGTTATAAAATGAATATATTTCGCCTGTTGTACTTATTATTTGTTGCAATTACATGCCAGTTTTAATTAAGTTTTGCTTTTGAATAAATATATCCATAAAACGTTACACAATAAATTACAAATAAAGCAACCATTTTTCGATGTATATAACTTAGATAAATAAATAATATTAAATTCTATAGTTGACTATTTATATTTTCAAAATAAAATGACATGTTTTGGATTATTGTGTTTTGTAACTGAATATATCTTGAGAGTTGTGTTCCCTTAAGGAAAATAGGCTATATAGTAGCTCTTCTCTCTTTTCAAGCCCTTGTAGACAAGGTCGACGGTAGCTTTTCTTCTGACATGGCTGTCTAAGGTCACGATCCTAAGGTCAAGTTCACAATCAACAGGTAGTCAAAATTAGGGTCAGTCCCAGAATTGTTGGATCTGGATAATATTAGTAAATACACATTCTTGTTGTCCATGACCTAAGAATGTCTTGATCTTGAAACAAAGTCATTACTTTAAGGTCAAGGTCATAGTGCAGATTTAGTTGTAATTTGTCGTCCAGGCCATCATGTCTTACTGCCTAGCGAGAACTGAATAATATTTCATATGATACAAATTACCAAAAGATTTACAAAGACACAGATTAAAAAATCAAGACATACATATAGGCAGTAAAATTTTTGTGTAGCCCATAACTTTTTAAAAACTTTACAAGTGTTGTCCTTGACCACTGGATGTCATGGCTTTGAAGTAAGCCCTAAAGGTTTGACAAACACCATGACAAAGAACATTGAAGCCACCAAATCCTATAAAGCATTGTCTAGAATATCGTCATTTTTCAAAGCAGATTTATTCTTTTGAAAACGCATTTTAGATGGGAATGAAAGGATTGCACGTGCTGCATCGGTAAACACAGTATTCCAATAATATAGCTGAATAGGCGAACCGGCAGAAGCGGACGGAAAGTGTTGTGTGTGTGTGGGGGGGGGGGGGGGGGTCACTACAGATTTCGTCTCCTTTTCTTCTTCCTTTGTTGACGAAGTGCTGCGGATTTTCTTTCATTGTCGGAATTGTGTGCCACCTCACTAATTTGCTCTTGCACAGTTTTCTAACCTACAGGGGACGAGTCCGCAATGCTAATGTAATTATTGCGCGTTTCATTTTTACGAATTGGTACGAAGTACCAATCTCGTTATGTCAGCGCTTTCAGAAATTGCAGAATGACATAGCACTACTATATATCTTATACATTTATTCTGACCATCTCCTTACGCAACAAAATATAGAACCCATATTCCTTTATATTCATAGACAGCTGTCCTGAAATAACATATTCTTGGAAATTGTTATTTGAACTATGTAGTAGGGCAATCATTTCAACTTTGACAAGATAAGATTTTATTTGCATGTGATTTCAGATATCACTACGCGCTTTGTTTACATCAACTTCTAGGATTGAGAGATAGATAGTGCGGCATGTGAGCTATTATTAGCCGGTCAAGACAAGACGCAGTATCATTGGTATTAGATCAAACGGGGCGTGTATCGGAGAGAAATGAATTACGAACAACTTTACGCGGTGTTGCATAATGTGCAGGTATATAAGACTCCTCACTCGATCGACTGGATTGACAGTTTACATCATTGGGCAATCGTATCATCTGTGTATAAATAAAGAATTTCGTTGGTTGAGTATTTTCAAACATGAACTGGACTGCGAGTAAAGGCTAAACTGAAATTGGGGGGAGGGGGATGCGGAGGTGTTGAAGGGTTAATGCATGCATAGCCGTTTTAAACGTTATTTATTATATAGTTTTACCTCAGTTCGTTATGTGACGGCATCGGAATAAATTTGGAGTACTTCTCCACTAATCTCTGCTATATATTGGAAACCCTATGAATGGATGTAGATGTTTTTAAGAAAAAAAAGGAGGATTGTAGCTTACTATGGCCACTTACTATTTTCCAATATTCAGTCCTGTAGGGTGCTTTTATAAAATGCACTTGCTTCACTTTCATTTAGTTTAGGGTCTTTTTTAAAAGGTACAACGAAATCAACGAATTTTTCTGTTTAAGTTTCACAATGAATGTGACGTCATGCATCATGACATTAAAGACAAAAGATGTGATATTATTCGATACCTACATTTTTAATTTATTTAGTCCGACGATGCAGTGCCCCGGGCTATCATAACATGATGTATGATTGAATTTCTCGAGTTCAAGATCTTTCACGACTCATAAGGGCAGCAATATACATACAGCATTTCTTGCCTTGAATGGGAAATTTGACTTCGTGTTCCTGTCTCCTTCGTATGTTCATGCGTGTATATTTATGTATTTACCTCCTCGGTTTGAAAGGTTATTGCAGGACTTTTGCGACGGGTGTTGCATGCAACCAGGGGATGCTTACTCCTCCCGGGCACCTGGTCGCACCTCGATTTTATTGGGGTTTGCATTAGTCTGAATATGACACTAAACACGACATTGTCCCCTTTATTCCATGGACTATGAGATATGGTTTACCCTTTGGTACTTCTTCGTTTTTTACTTACAAAGACATATATACACTTGTCTCCTATACATATATACAATACATAAAGAACTATCTACTATGCAATAAATATTGCAATATTTACTTTTAAAGTGTTGAGAGCACAAGAATGAAATTATGGGATTCGAATGTTGTTCGCTGAGTTTATAAGCCAATGTAAACTTACCTTCATCGGATCTAAGCCGGCGTGGTCTAATGGTATCGCGCTGGACTCCTGAGGCCGGGTTTCGAGTTCTGCTCTGGTCATGCCGGTGTCGTCTTTCGGATGAGACAGTACAAACTGAGGCTCCGTGTCTTAGTATGCATGGTATGTTAAAGATCCCTCACTGCTTCGGGTACTTAAGTTTCTTTGTGAATAAGATCCCAGAACCAGACAAATCCACCCCTTGTGATCTCATCAAATAGTCACTCCAATACCAGTACTAATATTATTAAACTGATATTGTAGTCTTTTCTAGTAATAATTTAGTACATTTCTCTCAATAAAACTTGTGTCTTTATAGTATGAGGAAACTCCACTCCATGTAGCAGTAAAAAATGATCACTGCGATACAATGAAGATACTCCTAGATGCTAAAGTCGATATCAATGCCAAGGACGAGGTAAGTCAAATAAGAATTTGAAAGAAAAAGGTGTTGTATTAGAAAAGCCACATCTCACTAGTATGTATATTTATGTAGGAAAAGAAGAACGTGTGATTGTCTATTATACTATTCTTCATAATTACATAAATCAACCATTTTAGTGTTATATAAGTCAAACCATAATGTTAGGCGCGTATACATTTTGATATGTATTAATGTAGAAAGGTACATTACATAACAGCAATTCTAAATATTTCATTTGCACATTTATATCTTCTTATATTTATAAATAATGTTTGAAACGATTCCTCTTCAAATCTCTTTATATGTATATGTAAATATTAGTTTTAAGCTGAAAGCAAACGAACGTGATTTTTTGGCGCATTCATGCGACAATCATGCGCGTTAATGCAGGCTTAAAATTAGTTAACTCGTGTGCTCCGCAGTTCTCAGTGCAGGTGAAAAGCAAACTTCACGTTAACTCAATGTTAACATAATGTTATACTGAAACGAAAAAAAAAAAAAACCCGCAACTTGGAAAATTGTTATTAATTTTGTATTAAATATACATAGCTGTATGAAAATCGCGGAAATGAAAGTGCACCCTGCCTATCACCCTATCCAATGTTCAAAATCAACCAGGTGTGACGAGAAACTTATGCACATCCGGCGCGGTAAAAACATTAAAACCCGTGCCTGTACAAACACGTTCGTTCTTTTTTCATTCAAACCAGTATCAATTTATCAATAACATCGGGAAACATCATCGCCAATACTTTTGCAAACAATAATTCCTTTTACAATTATGCCACGGTTATCACAGGTTGATAGAGGACGTGCTATCGCGATGCTTATGGCAGGGAGCACGCAACTTCACGTCGCTCAACACTTTAGAGTTCACAAATCGACTATTAGTCGATTAGTTTCACGTCTTAACGCCACAAGAAGAGTCGATGAGCGGCCGAGATCAGGACGTCCACGTGTAACGTCGCGACGTCAAGACCGGGTTGTTAGGCTGGCACACCTGCGTAACTGGAGGTTAACGGCTGCTGAAACGGCAAGGAATACGATTGGTAATCATAACCATCGGATTCATCCCCAAACAGTGATCAACAGACTGCGTGAGGCTAATTTGCGTGCAAGGCGACAGTACGTTGGTTTACCACTGACACCGCAACGTCGAGCACGTCGTATGCAATGGTTGACGGCACATATGCCCAGACGTTTTCCTATGAGACGTTGGAGGTCCATGCTCTTCACCGATGAATCTCGATTCACGCAGATGGCCGTCAACGTGTGTACCGGCGTCGAGGCGAACGTTTTGCTGACGCCTGTGTTTTGGAGCATGACCGATTTGGGGGTGGGTCAGTTATGGTTTGTGCGGGAATCTCCCATGGTTTGAAGACACCTTTGGTGATAGTCAATGGGAATTTAACGGCCGTACGCTATCGGGATGAGATCCTTAGACCCCATGTTGTGCCGTTTGTTAGGCAGCATAATCTAACCTTGCAGTAAGATAACGCGAGACCACACGTTGCAAGAGTCTGTAGAGACTTTCTTGCGACACAGAACATCGTTCCTATAGATTGGCCTCCATACAGCCCCGATTTGTCCCCAATCGAGCATTTGTGGGATGAACTAGACAGAAGAATTCGCAATCGCCGTTATCCCCCAAATACCCTCCCCCATTTAGCAAATGCACTCGTCCAAGAATGGAATAACATTCCAATACGGACAGTCAATGCCCTGATGAACTCGATGCAACGACGAATTAGAGATGCTATAGCTGTTCGAGGAGGACACACACGATATAAGGGCACGGTTTCAAAACTGCTGCCATTTCAACTTGGATACACGTAGGGTACTACCAATCATGACCTTCTAGCGAAGTGACCTGTTCTGAAAAATCTCCAAACATTTATAAGGATGTTACATCAATATTCAATATTAACTATTACATATTAAATTTAGACATTATGCTCACAAGTATTATTTTATAAAACCTAAAATTTGAAGTTGCGTTTCTTATTCGTTTCAGTATATATTGGGCACGATGCACCTCACGGTACATCAACAAATCAAATTTAGTAAAACGTTTCTACAACTGATATTTCTTTTTGCAAGGTCAAAAACTAAAGAAGTATGTATGAATATATAAAGAGTTTAACTTCCAAAATTAAAGAAATGATTACCACACGTTCTTTCTTAGATACCAACTTCCCTACAGTCCCAACACACAGAGTGAACACATTGATAGCTTTTGTTCTTTTCAGTAAGTCGGGGATATCTTTCATTTTATCCAATCTAAGTTTCCACAGTATTTCGATGACGTTGTGCCACTGCTCATTTGTCATATGGAAAGAATAGGGTGTAGAGTTGCACTTTCTTTCTGACTGAATTAAATTAATTAGTATTTTTCTGAAACATATAATTCATCGATTTTAATGTTGTGTTAACACCAGACAAGAGTCAGTTACTTGACTCTGACTACACTGATTTTATCAAAGTAATCCCGACACATACCCCCCCCCCCCCCCAAAAAAAAAAAAAACAAAAAAACCAAAACCACTTATGATATCTTTGACTCTGACCGTTAACCCATTAAACTGAGATGTGCATATCAACGGGTTATACTCTTCCAAGGGAATTTTATCACAGACAATGATTTAAGTGCACTTCTTGATAGAGCACAATGATAAAGTTTACCATCAATGTTGATTTATATAAAATATTTTACATTGACAAGGCAGTACACATTTACTGTACAATCATAAAAAGATGTAAATGTGAATACTCTAAGTGACTGGGAAAATGAAGCTTCTAACGTATTTAACAATCATATTGAAAGTTTTACAGTACATCCACGTATATTCAAGATCCACAAATAGAGCTTGAACAGTTTATTAAAAAGAAAAAGACTGATCTATGAAACACTTACGTGTTTGTATCAGCGGTTATCATCATTATTGTGAGTACGGATCATGATTTTATGAATTTCACTGAGGAAGATGTAGCTCATTATATGTAATCGATGCAGCGTGCAATCTCACTTTTACTTTGATATGTTTTTGAGTGATTAATGAACGGAAAGACGTGTGCATACATCAAAATAAATCATAAGACATAGCTTTAGTCAGTTTTTCTGTCCATTGATGAATAGACAACAGAGCAATGTACAAAGTTTTTGTTTTCCTTTTACACAAAGGAACATGTAAATCAGGTAGTGAGTGAGTCTTTTTTTTAAAAAAACAGAACGGAAGTGTCGTAGTGAACTCCAGAAATATCTTAATTACAAGTGTGGAATGTGACAATGGATATATCGTATATAGAATAAGGATATAATTCTCAAAGTACACTAACGTTCGGCGTAAAATGGGGAAAAATTAAAACAAAAAAGATTAAATCTTCAAACACATATGACTGCACATTTAGGGAGAAGAGCTTAATTCAGGGTGACAAGTGGACCATGAGTTCTATAAGTACCGTAAACCATGCCCTGTATGGATCGCCTACTACATCAACGAACACAGCGAAAACGACAGGGAACCATCATAAACATTTACCGCAACCAAAGCAAAAATAATATACAACACTTTTGACGACGAAAACTTTGCTGCAAACAGATGGTAAGTTATGATCAATCCCGAGCAGTTTAAGTAAACTCGATATGCTGAATAAAGTAATACCAAAACTAACCCTCGAATCAAAAATGAATGAAACAGAAAAAAAATCGCAACAGATGAAAAAGAACGATAATTTCAGTGTCTCAGTATGTTTTGTTTCTGAGAAGATGGATAACTTTCACTATTGTGTCAAGACTGAGTTTCACACATTCAACAATCAGAAAGCTCAACCATCAACCTTTCAGACTATTTAGCCGATATGAAAAAGAAGAGAGATGATATAAAAGAAATGGTGATCGATCTTCTATGCAGATCTATGGAATCTATGATCTATAAATTTGTCTCGTGACGTCCTCTATTGCTGTTGATTAGGATATCTCTTGGAAATGTTCACCGTTTTGGTAATCCAGGCAGTGTGGAAAACCGACCTATCCTCGCCGTTTCTTGTTCCATAATGAACGAGTCGACTTTTTCATAAAGGAGACCGCATGGAAGCTGAAAGGAAAACCTTACGGAATCAGTTTCAAGAGAGAAGAAAGGAATTGGGAATTTTACAGCGAGTTATCTTTTCCTGAGATAGGTGGCGCACAACACATTGAAGTTAAAATTCATTAACGCGGACGAACTCGAAGAACGAAGTCAAATTTACATTTTAATTTAAGCCATAATAGTGCGAGCTTTGAAAAGAACTTAAAAGTCGCGGTGCTCGTGTTTCGGGGCGAAAGAAAGAGTTGATTGAAAGGTGTGTCAAATTACTGGGAACTTCGTGTTCGGTCGTATTCGGATGGCGGACCCGACATTTCTTATATTAAATGAAACTATGAGCACACTGATGCGCCCTTAATTATGTTGTTGCTTTTCATATCAATGTACATTGGCGAAACTAGGTCATATAGGCACTCGGGTTGTAGAGGTTTCGTCGTGTTAATGGTGTCATTGTTGTGAATTGACTGATTTTTTTTTTTTTTTTTTGGTCAATCCATGACGTAAACACAAAATCTTTACTATCCGAGTGCCTGTGATGTATTGTTGCAGTCCCCTTCCTTTTATCTATTACCTTATAGCTAGCTTAACCAGGGACATATAGTAGGGCAACCCCCCCCCTCAATTTTCTAAAATCTATAAGATCTAAATTTGCCACTTGATCCACGAAAGTGGTGCACTGGATCTGCCACTGTTACTCAATGTCTCTTATCAATTGAACTTATTCATTAATTAACATATTAGCATCCAGGAACACCAAAAATTATAGGGCAGCTACATGTAGGTGGGAGGATAATATTATTGAATTTCTTGAAAAATCATTGACAAAAAGTGCTTTGTCGATAAAAGGATGTCATTTCATGTTTTTATATCAACAGTTGACTGTCATTTTCAAAATAAAAGAAATGGGAGCGGTCCAATTTCGGGGGCAGGCCGGGATGATAATCTGATTTTATAAGCTGCTTCTCCATGTCATCATGGAACTATAGAAAAATGAAAGTTAACTGCTCTTAAGTCAGTGTTTATTACACAAAATATGATTGGCTGTGCATGTTAGTTATTGTTATAACATGATTGAAGCATGAAAAGCATGAAAAGCGAAGAACTCAATCAAAGAAAGCAATAACAGACAAAATGTCTACAGAAATTAAATTGTCCCATCTAACTCATACATGTATAAGCTAAGTCCTAAATTATATAACACTAATATGTTTTAAGACACATACATGTAGATGAAAAATGAGTACATACTCTCCTGAATATATACTTTACTTGTATCAATGAAATAAAGTCATCCATCAGATTTTACATTTATATTTTTAATAATTCTTCTATAACAATAGGTTACAGTATTATGAAAGAAATTCTGACTTTGGTAAAGAAAAGCTTGAGCCAGAATATCACATGAAAATACCAACCTATGATAAACAAAAAGATGTTAACACAGACACAAAGATTGTAAAACTCAAACAAGAAAGTGTACATCTATATTTTGCTCAAAAGAATAAGAATTTAGATGAAAATGTTCATTATTTGTATAAGAATAGATATCTCAAATTTCTGAGAGTGGCTGATGAGAATAATGTTAATTATGTCAAAGCTGAGTGTAAGGCACAAATGTAAAAAATGTGTTATATTGTTATGATATGAGCATTGATGAAAATGGAACCATATTAGAATGCCAATGTGAATGTGCCGTAGGAATGGCCCCTCAGGTCATTGTAAGCATGTGTGTGTGACTCTTCTGGCGTTTAAAACATATTTTCAGAGCGTTCTGAATTATTAACTGAGGAAACATGTACTCAAAAGCTGCAAACATTCCATCACACAAAGCCCTTTCACGGTAGTCCAATTAAGGCTTCAAATCTACCTCTTGCAAGTCAAACAGAAGTGAATTTCGATCCCAGACCAAAACAAAAAAAAAAAAATAGCTGTCAGGTTATGCTGATAATTTCAGAAATATTTGGCTTAATCATCCTAAAGCAAATACATTTTCAATTTCTCAACTCTATGCTCCAACAAATTCTTACGCCATAGATTTGGATCATGATTATGAATTGAAAAAGAAGCCGGCGTGGCCTAGTGGTATCGCGCCGGACTCCTGATCGGGAGGCCGGGGTTGGAGTCCCGCTCTGGCCATGCCGGTGTCATGTCTTTCGGATGAGACAGTAAAAACCGAGGCCCCGTGTCGTTGTATGCATGGCACGTTAAAGATCCCTCACTGCTTCGGGTGGGTCCGTTGCAAAGGTCAAAAGTTGTATGCCCCGCATCAGGCAGATGCCGTCACCATATACGTGAAATATTCGTGGTGTGACGTAAAACGAAAATAAAAAAAAATGAATTGAAAAAAGTAAGTGAGTTGTGTTTGGATGAAATGAAGATCACATCAATCAACAATAAAGAGATAATTGAACTAGATATTAAAACAGGAGGTCAGGGTAAAAGTCAAGTATGGAATGAAGAGAGAGAGTGAAAAGGGTTTTATCATATACACTTTTAAAGGAATCCAAATTCTCAATATTTCAAGGAATTAGTCTTTTATTGATGAAATGGTGACAAAACTAGCAAAATTCTTTTCAAGTCATTTTAAAAATGCTGTTTTAGACAGATTTTATTACAAGAACTGCTATCACTATAACTTTGCGACAAGATGTACTGTATATTTGTATCATATAATTATGTATAGTCTAACAATGACATTAAAAATATTATTTAAATTATATTCTTGGAATACTTTCATCTTAAGACGGCAGCACTTACCATGGGAAGTTTCTGTTTTATAGTCATCCTCCGTGAAATGATTATGACATACAACACTTACAGGGGTCGGCTCCAAAAACCTATGCCTGTTTTCGCTGCTGTTGCGATGAACAGCTATGATCCAGGCTCTTCTAACAGATTTATCCTTCGGGAATTTCACCCCACCCCTAACCGAACAACCGGGAATACAGCAACACGTCGGCATTCGGTCTAAATTATCTTTGTTTATAATTACCGTGTTGACATTCATAACAAACCGGAAGTATAAGGTGAACTTCAATGTGTTGTGCGCCACCTATGTGAAGGTTAAGGAAGGTAACTGGCGGAAATAGGCCATTGTAGCTCTTGGCCAACGATTAAAGAATACTCGGAATAAAACCAAAGTAGTACGTTATTCTTTATACGTTAACAGTCCACTGCACGAGCTCTTACAGGACAACCTGAATGCGTAGAGACAGAGGACATCATACAGCCCTATGGTTCTTCACTTAAGTGTCATTATACCCTTTTCCCTGGCCTTTTGTGGCTGTGACACTTTCTACACAGTACGTCAGGGCAATCACGGCTTGATTTTAAGTATATACATAAGACTAAAGAGATGTTATACAATTAATGTAGCAAGTTATCTAGCAAAGTTTAACAGGTTAAGATTTTTCGTGCATACGACTCCAGGGGTGTCTAATGCTGATATACCAATACTTATCGTCTGCCTTATCTGAAAAATAACCAGGCTTATATTCCCAGTGAACGATTTTTCTCTTTACGATAGGACATTAAGGGGAAATACAATACGGTTGTCTCTGGAATGATTGCTAATTATATATATAGGTCCTTATACGTAATCTATTTGATATCATCAAATGATCACACACATACAAAAATTGTGTAATAAAAAGGTGATGCATTCCTTCTCAGTAACACCTTTGTCCTTGTAGAATCAGGACACTCCACTCCACATTGCAACATCAAAAGGCAACGCCGCTACGATGAAAATACTTATAGATGCTAAAGCCGACGTCAATGCCCAGAACAAGGTACGGCAATTACATCACAGATTTATCATATTACAAAAAGCTCCATTTCGCAAATGGAAATAATGTTCATAGAAAATACGAAGAGGCATATTTCTTGAATAAGTCCATTAACCGACTTTATATACCCATTCGGTGCACAGACAAACTTTTTTCGACAGGGTTTTATATTCATATTTTCTAACAGCATTGATATAACATTGCTTTCGATACAAGACGTTAAGTGGAAATGCAATAGCACGGCCGTTACCACAAAGATTTGTGATATAACGTGGATATGCGTTTGTATATTATGGTTCTTTATTGTTGCTGGTGATATGGTATCTCTCATTTAATTCTTGGTCAAAGTGGAATCTTCAATACAACTCAAGAGAAGAAAGAACCAATCTGTCTTTAAATACCCTTAAACATCTAACATCTGAATGTATGATATCGTTGTTGCAATGAGCAATTATTTTGATTTATACTTATGCATGTTGCTTAACAATTTAAGATAGGTACAAAGCTTGCGAGTTTTAATCCCTAGTCATGCTATATATAATACACAGAAATAGTGCTGTGAGTTGAATATTTTTCCATGTATTTTGAAAAATAGAAGCATGTTCTTGTCTGCTGTTTTGTGAAGGTTGTTTGCATAATAATATAGACATATCATATACCAAACTGTTAAGGAATGTTTGAAGTTTATGAATATTGTAAAAGATTGACCACAGTTTATGCATAGTAAAGGTAAACTGCAGGTAAATACCGGTAAAATGACAAAAAGCTAGATTTGGCGATAAATACATGAAATTATTATTAAAAATACCGTAAAAGAGATTGAAAATATTGAAATTTGAAATAATAATTTAATAAAAGTCACACACCAGTAGGTCAGTAGATACTTTTCAGGTAAAACGCAGGTAACATTTAATTGTATATGAAATATATCTCATGACAGATGCTGATTGGGGTATATACTGCTCCTAAATGATGCCCAGTGTTGTTATATTACTGAATCGAACTAGTTTGAATAACCGATTAAAATCGCGGTTTCCACGTCGTATCTGTAAGGTACCATCTGCCAGGTGAAAAATAATTCCATGTGCCAGAGTCGAATTCTGGTGATCACTGATAGAAAGAATGGAATCACGTTTACTAAACATGTTGTCCAGTACCAGTAAGGCCCATCGGCATCTGTATAATTATATAATTTCATTATTGTGAAAATTCAATCACGAAAAACGGAGGTATACTTTAAGTTGCCGGCATTTTCCGTAGATACTGGTCTACACACTGATAAGTTTCATGTGCCATTGTAATCTTTGCTATAAACAAATTGAGGAAATCCAAAGAAGATCGGCATCTTCAGTCATGTTTACAAACACCTGTAAAAATCCCAGGTCAACATGTAGCCGGCCGCCGTCACGTGCGCGTCAATTATTCATGATGTCTGACTGATTGTATATTTTTTTTCGAAATCATTGATCTCAAGTACATCTGCGACTTTAAATGCATCAATTTCCACATCACTATTATCGTTCCAAAGACTTATTTGAAGTAAGAATCGAGTTGTGTTTATAAATCCGCAATCTTAAAATACATATTTTGATCTCACCTTTTCCCGCATCTTAATATACAAACCAATCAAATTTAAGGTGATGTTATGGAATTTTGTTAAGATATGAAACCTGTCTCCTTTTATAGAACGTCTTTTTATAACTTTTTCAAAAATTAGAAGGCTATAAATACGATCGAAAAATAAACTTTAGTCCACCTAGTTGTTATCTGGAATATTCCGGGTTCAGCGCACAGTGCGTGTATTCCATTCCCGGAATATTCCGGGTTCAGCATGACTAGGGGTATATACACAAGCGTAGCTTTGTAAAAGGCTTAGGTTGTAATTGGAATAGCATTACAATACTGACGCTGTTGGTCACAAAGCCAAATAGCTTTATGTAAATAGGAATAACATACATTTGCATTTGAACCCATCTTTCTATCTGCAGTTGTGAATTTTCCCGCTAAAATTTCTGAAGCCACGCCTCACCTTTCCTTATTAGGAAAATAGCCGCGCCTTTTTCCTTTTTAGGAAAGCCTCTCGGATGTTTTCGTTAATATTTGGAAATAAGTTAGTTTTTGTAGTGAGCAAATCTTTCCTTTTAAAACATTGAGAACAATACAAAAGATTTATTTCTGCAAATCTCAATATTTATAGTAGAATTCTGTGCTTAAATTGTTTCTTAGTACTAGATTATTACCCAACATGCCACGCTAAGGGAGTTTGCACTTGCGTTCTCAAAGCGAATTTACCAACTTAATATACAATCGGCCGAGGCCGATTGCAATAAGACTCGAGATGTTATACAATTAACATAGCAACTTACAAAGCAAAATTTTAAGAGGTTAAGAATTTTTCTGCATACGACTCTAGGTGTGTCTAATGTGGGTATACTAATACGCATCGTCTGCCTTCTCTGAAAAACAGGTTTATATTCCCAATGAACGAAAAACTAAAAAGTAAAATAAAAAAAAAAATCAACATGGTAATATGTCCTATATAAACTAAGGAAAGTAAAAGGCTCCGATAACGTTATTTTATCATGTAATAAAATAGTCAAACGTCTCCTAAATAGACAATATGATTTTGAGATCATCAAAAAGACTATAGGTCTTGTATTTGGCCCCTCTACAGCCTTATGCAGACTTTTACTTGAACGTTGCACGCTGACTAACAGGGTGGTGGGGACTATATGACGGGCCTTGTCCAAACTTCTTTCAGAGGAGACATGGTCCTGAACCTCGTCCCCTCTGACTGTTAGTCGGGACTCTTACAGATCTAGGGTCTTAGCTCGCTTTCAGACTGGCAGAGCACGGTTTATCATGTTGATGTCGCATATATTTTTATACCATTATGTGTTTTACAATACCTTACGTGTTTATATTTTTATGACCTCTCAATATGCGATACCTGTTGACCCTTGTTCTTTACATGGAGGATTATTTATAAACTTTTAAATGTACGTCTTTTGATTGTTCTGCTGTTACGGTGAGTGGAAAGGTGGGCCCGTAAACCGGTTAACCACACCATTTGTTTGGCTTTTGTCAAATTAAATGACCGTCCTAAGTCGGTATCGTAATTGCACCACAATCAAATATTTTTGTAATGTGTTAAATGTTCTATTATATTATTTATATTCATGTATTGTATAGCTCTATGGTGACTTCTGCCACATAACTGAGCCGGTAACTCCTCTTTTTTCTTTTTTTTTTCTCTAACAAGCCTGCTATGAATATTGTTCTCTTTACGAAAGGACATTAAGAGGAATACAATACGGTAAATCTCTGAGATGGTTGCTAATTATATATAGGTCCTTATAAGTAATGTATTTGATAGCACCAAATGATCACAGTCATACAAAACTGTATAATAAAAAAGGTGATGCATTCCTTCTCATGAATACCTTTGTCCTTGCAGAATCAGGACACCCCACTCCACATTGCGACATCAGAAGGCAACACTGCTACGATGACAATACTTATAGATGCTAAAGCCGACGTCAATACCCAGAACAAGGTACGGCAATTATATCACAGATCTGTCATATTACAAAAAGCTCCATTTCGCAAATGGAAATAATGTTCATAGAAAATGCGAAGAGGCATATTTCTTGAATAAGTCCATTTACAGAATTTATATACCCATTTGGTGCACAGAGAAACTTTTTTGACAGGGTCTTACATTCATATTTTCTAACAGCATTGATATAACATTGATTTCGATACGATAAGACGTTAAGAGGAAATACAAACAGCACGACCATTACCGCAATGATTTGTGATATAACGTGGATATGCGTTTGTATATTATGGTAAGCCGGTGTGGCCTAGTGGATAAGGTGCTCGGCTCGTGATCGAGAGGTCGCGGGTTCGACTCCCGTCCGGGGCACACCGGTGTTCTGTCTTTCGGATGAGACAGTAAAAACCGAGGTCCCGTGTCACGGTAGGCGTGGCACGTAAAAGATCCCTCACTGCTTCGGGTGGGTCCGTTGCAAAGGTCTAAATTTGTATGCAATGCATCAGGCAGATGCCGTCACCATATACGTGAAATAATCGTGGAGTGACGTAAAACAATAATCAATCAATCAATATATTATGGTTCTTTATTGTTGCTGGTGATATGGTATCTCTCATTTAAGTCTTAGTGAAACTGGAATCTTCAATACAACTCAAGAGAAGAAAGACTTTGTAGTGGAACCAATCTGTCTTTCAATACCCTTAAACATCTAAAATCGGAATGTATGATATCGCTGTTGCAATGAGCAATTATTTTGATTTATACTTATGCATGTTGGTTAACAACTTAAGATAGGTACAAAGCTTGCGAGTTTTAATCCCTAGTCATGCTATATATAATACACAGAAATAGTGCTGTCAGCTGAATATTTTTCCATGTATTTTGAAAAATAGAAGCATGTTCTTGTCTCCCGTTTTTTGAAGGTTGTTTGCTTAATAATATAGACATATCATATACCAAAATGTTAAGGAATGTTTGAAGTTTATGAATATTATAAAAGTTTGACCACAGTTTGTGCACAGTAAAGATAAACTGAAGGTAAATACCGGTAAAATGACAAAAAGCTAGATTTAGCAATAAATACATGAAACTGTTATTAAAAATACCATAAAAGAGATTGAAAATATTGAAATTTGAAATAATAATTTAATAAAAGTCACACACCAGTAGGTCAGTAGTTACTTTTCAGGTAAAACGCAGATAACATTTAATTGTATATGAAATATATCTCATGACAGATGCTGATTGGGGTATATACTGCTCCTAAATGATGCCCAGTGTTGTTATATTACTGAATCGCACTAGTTAGAATAACCGATTAAAATCGCGGTTTCCACGTTTTACCTGTAAGGTAGCATCTGCCAGGTGAAAAATAATTCCATGTGCCAGAGTCGAATTCTGGTGATCACCAATAGAAAGAATGGAATCACGTCTACTAAACATGTTATCCAGTACCAGTAAGGCCCATCGGCATCAGTATAATAAGTCCCTTTTCAATTTTGTGAAAATTCAATTACGAAAAACGAAGGTATGCTTTAAGTTGCCGGCATTTTCCGTAGATACTGGTCTACACACTGAAAAGTTTCATGTGCCATTGTAATCTTTGTCATAAACAAATTGAGGAAATCCAAAGAAGATCGGCATCTTCAGTCATGTTTACAAACACCTGTAAAACCCCAGGTCAGCATGTGGCTGGCCGCCGTCACGTGCGCGTCAATTATTCATGATGTCTGACTGATCGTATATTTTTTTTTTTTGAAATCATTGATCTCAATTACATCTGCGACTTTAAATGCATCAATTTCCACATCACTATCATCGTTCCAAAGACTTATTTGAAGTAGGAATCGAGTTGTGTTTATAAATCCGCAATCTTGAAATACACATTTTGATCTCACCTCCCGCATCTTAATATACAAACCAATCAAATTTAAGGTGATGTTATGGAATTTTGTTAAGATATGAAACCTGTCTCCTTTTATAGAACGTCTTTTTATAACGTTTACAACGATTGGAAGGCTATAAATACGATCGAAAAATAAACTTTAGTCGACCTAGTTGTTACCCGGAATATTCCGGGTTCAGCATGACTAGGGGTATATACACAAGCGTAGCTTTTTAAAGTGCTTAGGTTGTAATTGGAATAGCATTACAATACTGACGCTGTTGGTCACAAAGCCAAATAGCTTTATGTAAATAGGAATTACATACATTTGCATTTGAACCCATCTTTCTATGCGCAGTTGTGAATTTTCCCGCTAAAATTTCTGAAGCCACGCCTCATCTTTCCTTATTAGGAAAGTAGCCGCGCATTTTTTTCCTTTTAAGGAAAGTCTTTCGGATGTTTTTGTTAATATTTGAAAATAAGTTGGTTTTTGTAGTGAGCAAATCTTTCCTTTTAAAACATTGAGAACATTTCAAAAGTTTTATTTCTGGAAATCTCAATATTTATAGTAGAATTCTGTGCTTAAATTGTCTCTTGGTACTAGATTATTACCCAACATGTCACGCTAACGGAGTTTGCACTTGCGCTCTCAAAGCGAATTTACTATCTTAATATGCATACGACTCCAGGTGTATCTAATGTGGGTATAGTAATACTCATCGTCTGCCTTCTCTGAAAAACAGGTTTATATTCCCAATGAACGAAAAAGTAAAAAGTAAAATAAAAAAAATCAACCTGGTAATAGGTCCTTTAACAAGCCTGCTATGAATATTGCACTCTTTACGATAGGACATTAAGAAGAATACAATACGGTCGTCTCTGAGATGGTTGCTAATTATATATAGGTCCTTATAAGTAATGTATTTGATAGCATCAAATGATCACAGTCATACACAACTGTATAATAAAAAAGGTGATGCATTCTTCTCATGAACACCTTTGTCCTTGCAGAATCAGGACACCCCACTCCACATTGCGACATCAGAAGGCAACACTGCTACAATGACAATACTTATAGATGCTAAAGCCGACGTCAATACCCAGAACAAGGTACGGCAATTATATCACAGATTTGTCATATTACAAAAAGCTCCATTTCGCAAATGCAAATAATGTTCATAGAAAATACGAAGAGGCATATTTCTTGAATAAGTCCATTTACAGAATTTATATACCCATTCGGTGCACAGACAAACTTTTTCGACAGGGCCTTACATTCATATTTTCTAACAGCATTGATATAACATTGCTTTCGATACGATAAGACGTTAAGAGGAAATACAAATAGCACGAACATTACCGCAATGATTTGTGATATAACGTGGATATGCGTTTGTATATTATGGTTCTTTATTGTTGCTGGTGATATGGTCAAACTGGAATCTCCAATACAACTCAAGAGAAGAAAGACTTTGTAGTGGAACCAATCTGTCTTAATCTATCTTAATATACAAACCAATCAAATTTAAGGTGATGTGATGGAATTTTGTTAAGATATGAATCTGTCTCCTTTTATAGAACGTCTTTTTATAACGTTTACAACGATTGGAAGGCTATAAATACGATCGAAAATAAGCTATAGTCGACCTAACTGTTACTCGGAATATTCCGGGTTCAGCTCACAGCGCGTGTATTCCATTCCCGGAATATTCCGGGTTCAGCATGACTAGGGGTATACACACAAGCGCAGTTGTGAATTATCAAGTTAAAATGTCTGAAGCCACGCCTCATTTTTCCTTATTAGGAAAGTAGCAGCGATTTTTTTCCTTTTAAGGAAAGTCTCTCCGATGTTTTCGTTAATATTCGGAAATAAGTTGATTTTTGAAGTGAGCAAATCTTTTCTTTGAAACAAAAATTGAGAATATTCCATAGGATTTATTCTAGAAACCTCAATATTTACAACAGAATTATGTGCTAAGATTGTTTTAGTACTAGATTATTACCCAACATGCCACGCTAATGGAGTTTGCACATGCGCTCTCAAAGCGAATTTACTATCTTAATATACAATCGGCCGAGGCCGATTGCAATAAGACTCGATATGTTATACAATTAACTTAGCAACTTACTTAGCAAAATTTTAAGAGGTTAAACATTTTCTGCATACGACTCCAGGTGTGTCTAATGCGGGTATACTAATACTTATCGTCTGTCTTCTTTGAAAAACAGGTTTATATTCCCAATGAACGAAAACAAAAGGTAAAATAAAAAAATTCAACAAGGTACTATGTCCTCTAACAAGCCTGCTATGAATATTGTTCTCTTTACGATAGGACATTAAGAGGAATACAATACGGTCGTCTCTGAGATGATTGCTAATTATATATAGGTCCTTATAAGTAATGTATTTGATAGCATCAAATAATCACAGTCATACAAAACTGTATTATTCCTTCTCATGAACACCTTTGTCCTTGCAGAATCAGGAAACCCCACTCCACATTGCGACATCAGAAGGCAACACTGCTACGATGACAATACTTATAGATGCTAAAGCCGATGTCAATACCCAGAACAAGGTACGGCAATTATATCACAGATTTGTCATATTACAAAAAGCCGCATTTCGCAAATGGAAATACCGCTCATAGAAAATAAGAAGCATATTTCTTGAATAAGTCCAATTACAAACTTTATATACCCATTCGGTGCACAGACAAACTTTTTCGACAGGGTCTTACATTCATATTTTCTAACAGCATTGATATAACATTGCTTTCGATACGATAAGACGTTAAGAGGAAATACAAATAGCACGACCATTACCGCTATGATATGTGACATAACGTGGATATGCTTTGGCATACTATGGTTCGGGAACAGCTGCACCATATGGTTGCAATGACCATATCGATCGTATTAGAAATCTTACTGTCCTGGATGTCTGTCAGTAAGTGTAATGCTTTTGTTTGATAATACGCCAAGAAGACGTCGAAATCATAGTAAACGGAAATATAATAGACAGACCTGACATTCATAACATCTCCTTCGATTGCCTTCTAGCATTTAACAATCAAATTTTAGGTCCTCATTCTATTCGTGCTAAGCTTTATTCGCTACCTTTACAAAAACTACATGAGTTGTACGAATCCACACGAAACTTACATTTCACTGACTCTGGCACTCCAGAATATCGACTCCAATGTATTATCTTGGACATCTCTAGTAAAAGACTATCACAAGCCGTTCATTCAGACAATCCTGTAGACGGTATCGAGAAGCGCCCCCTTCTTTGAAGTATTTTTTGCAAATAAGGGAATTGACACACTTATTTTAAGTAATATTTTAATCATAAGTCTGTGAAAGATAATATCCATAATGAGGGAGTCGTGTTGTATTTCCCATAAATATACACCAACAGTTGTTTCTAAAATCTTTAACTATAAACAAAATTTGAAATGTGTAGACCTAAAAGAATTTCATAACCCTATAGAGTGTTTTGTTCCTCTGTTGAGTTTAAAAATAATCCATGTGGTCATGTTGTGACAGGATATGTCCATATTGCTCGCAATGAAAAAACCTACAGATCTTTCAAGTAAAGGCCCACAATATAGAGAACCACAGTCATTTACATGGCGTCAAAATTTTGATATTATTATGAACTCATGTAAAGAGTATGCCAGACATTGGGCTAAGAGGAAAAAAGGTTGAATTAGACACTCGCTCTGAATGGCTGGGGTCGATCAGAAGTCTGCTAAAGAAAAGAGTTAGAAGACTTTGTCATTTTTAAGAACAAACACTGTTCTATATTTCGTGACTCCAGTGTCGTTAGAGAACTTTTTCGATTTCACGAAAATTTCATTATTGTTCTATTGTTCCTGCTGACAAGGCAGCTAACAATTACATATTCGTATGTAAGGCATACTATATTAAATGTCTTATAGAAGAGCTTAGTCTTCAGTCAACTCCTGGTAATCCAACTTACACAGACACAAATTTGACTCCTTATATATTGGATAATCACAAGTCAGTTCTCAGTTCATTAGGGTATTACTACAAATGAATCTGATCTCGAGCTACCATACCTTTTTTGGATTCCAAAGATGAATAAAACTCCATATAAGCATCGATTTATAGCTGAATCTTTCAAGTGTGCCACCAAGCTTCTTTCCATGTTACGCACCAAAATTCTAACAGAAATCAAATCTTGTCTTCAGTAATACTGCTCTACTGCTTACTCGAGAAGTGGAATCAATCAAATGTGGATCCTAAAGAATTCCAAGGAACGTATAGAGCACTTAGAATATCCTATTTTCAATCAAGCTACTAGCATCAAATCTTTTGACTTTTCGACTCTTTATACAACCATTCTTCATCAAAAGCTAAAGAACAGGATAACATCAATTATTCAAAACGCCTTCTTTAACAAAAAAGGAATTCGCAGGTATACATATCTCGTTTAAGGCCACAACGAGACATATTTTGTAAAGGAACAGTCTGATTCCAGCAGCAAGTATACAGAAAAAGAAATCATCCAAATGTCAGAATTTCTTATGATAATATTTTTGTAGTATTTGATGGGAAAGTGTTGCAACAGACTGTTGGCATTCCTATGGGTACTAATAGCGCTGCTCTTCTGGCCGACATATTTTTGTACTCTTACGAAGCAGAATTCATACAGTCTCTGCTCTCTAAGGCAATAAACAGTTAGCATCTCGGTTCAACATTACATACTGATACATCGATGGTGTTTTGTCGATTAACAACCCTGTATTTGAGGATCACCTCAACATCTTACATTCAAAGGAACTGGAGATGAAAGATACTAAAGAGAACGCATCTTCTGCTTCATATCTCCATATACTGCTATCAACTAGTGACAATGGTTCATTTGTGTATGACAAACGTGACGATTTCAATTTCATTACCAACTTCCCTTTTCTGAGTAGCAACATACCTTCCTGTCCCGCATATGGCGTCTTCATTTCACAACTTATACGCTATGCCAGGGCATGCTCTGAATGGGACATTTGACTTCGTGTTCCTGTCTCTTTCGTTTGTTCATGCGTGTATATTTATGTATCTACCTCTTCAACTTGAACGGTTGATGCAGGAATTTTGCGACGGGTGTTGCATGCCACCAGGGGACGCTTACTCCTCCCGGGCACCTGGTCTCACCTCGATTTTATTGGGGTTCGCATTTGTCTGAATATGACACTAAACACGATATTGTTCGCTTTAATACATGGACTGTGAGATATGGTTTACCCTTTGGTACTTCTTCGTTTTTTACTTCTGTTCTGTTGCCTGTGATATAGTATCTCTCACTATATTCTTGGTCGAACTGGAATCTTCAATACAACTCAAGAGAAGAATAACTTGGCAGTGGATCCAGTCTTTAAATATCCTTAAACATCTAAAATCTGAATGTATGATATCGTGGTTTCAATGAGCAACCATTTTGATTTATACTTATGCATGTTGCTTAACAACTTAAGATAGGTACCAAGCTTACCTGATTTTAAGTACATGATTTAAAATACGAAAATAACTGGTGTCACATGACTATGGCAATAAAACAATGTACCACAATGGATATTCATGTACCCCGGAAATTCAGAATTGAGACCAGGTGGCCGGGAGGAGGATAAGACTTAAGAGATGTTATACAATTAACTTAGCAACTTACATAGTATAAAATGTACAGGTTTATAATATTCATACATACGAATTCAGTTACTGCTGATCTATAAATACTTATCATCTGCCTTATCTGAAAAGCAGGTTTATATTCCCAATAAATGAAAAAAAGGTAAACTCTACAATTTTTAACAAAGTAATATTTCATCTAATAAGACTGCTATGAGTATTGTTCTCTTTACGATAGGACATTAAGGGGAAATACAATACGGTCGTCTCTTGAATGATTGCTAATTATATACGTCCTTATATGTAATCTATTTGATAGCATTAAATGATCACATTCATACAAAACTGTATAATAAGAAAGGTGATGCATCCCTTCTTATTAATACCTTTGTCCTTGTAGAATCAGGACACCCCACTCCATATTGCATCATCAGAAGGCAATGCTGCTACGATGAAAATACTTATAGATGCTAAAGCCGACGTCAATACCCAGAACAAGGTACGGCAATTACATCTCAGATTTGTCATATTACAAAAAGGTCCATTTCACCAAAAGTACTGATCACAGAAAACACGAAGACACTTTTTTTTTTCGATAAATCCAATTAGAAAATTTATATCACCATTGGGTGCAATGAAAATTTTTTCGACAGGGTTGTATATTCATTTTAACAACATTGGAGCATTGGTTTAACATTGCTTTTGATAGACAAGACATCAAGAAGAAATACAAATCGCACGGCCTTTACCACAATGGCAGTAACAGACTTTAAATAAATTCTGTGACGGGTGATGCAAGCAGACAACAGGCGCTGACTTTCCCCGGGCACCTAGTCTCTCCTCGGAATTTTTTAATATTTCGGGGTTCACAACAGTTCCTTTTTAAACTTACACGATTTTGTATCTGTCCTTGGACTTTCATAATGATTAACGGTTTGGTACTTCTTCGATATTGATTCCTAAAAGACTTGCTGATGATTTTCTTGCCGCATGATATTCTACTTGTCCTATCGTCCATTCAGATTATATGGCATCCAGAGTGATTGATTGACTGATTGATTGATTTTTGTTTTACGTCACAGCACGAATATTTTACGTATATGGTGACGGCATTTGCCTGATACGGGGCATACAAATTTTGACCTTTGCAACGGACCCACCCGAAGCAGTGAGGGATCTTTAACGTGCCATGCATGCCACGACAAGGGGCCTCTCGGTTTTTACTATCTCATCCGAAAGACATGACACCGGCATGTCCAAAGCGGGATTCGAACCCCACCCTCCCGATCAGGAGTCTGACGCGATACCACTAGGCCATGCCGGCTTCATCCAGAATGAGGCTTATCTTAGAAGTTAACGTAATATGGGTTGATTTAGGTTATAAATGGTTATTGGTTATCCAACCGTCAAAGCCGTCATACAGAGCAAAGCAGTCCATTTGAATCAAAATGGTAACGCATTCTTTCTCATTAATACCTTTTTCCTCATTTAATCAGGTCACCTAGATACCTAGAATATCCAGAATCTTTATCTTGCAAATCTTTCCATCCTGGCAGCATTATGTTATGCAGTTTAAACACACGCACTATTTATCGATTCCTATACACCGACATCAATCCAACTTAAGAATGTATATCGAGAGGAAAATACCTTTCTTCTAGATGAAACCTATAAAATGACGCTGCAGGAGTAGCGTTATAACCAAACGATTTAAATGAACAATTAGACTTGAAACAATGAAATAGCTATCATACAAAAGACCATGTGTTGACATGATTGCATGTTTGTGTATATGTACATGTGAAGCAAATACTAGAACTGATTTTTTTCAAATAGTTTAAGTAACGCAACATCTCATTCTCTACTGAGGCCATAATTGCCTATGCCTACATCGATTTACCGATATCTGTCTATAAAACCCCGTAAAAATTCTGGAATTGCTTTTATCTGCAATACCTTTTTTTTTTGTTTGTTTGTTTGTTTTGATTTGGTTTTTTTTTAACTTTGGATAATTATGTTCGATAAGCTGCAATATATATAAATTCATAAAACATAAGAACTAGATAGAAGTTATGACCCATGTCACCTGCACTGTACAAGTATACATGGTATTGATTAAGACGTTTCTGTTTCTTTGCACTATTTTAATTGTGAATGTTGTTTACTGTATTTAAATTTCATTACACTTCACAGATGAAGTGGGACTTGAGAAATTTCTCTTATATTTCTTATACAAAGTGGGTGCCCGTAAACCAGTTAATCATACCAATTAAGTGACGTTTGTTACTTCAATTGACCGTCCTAAGTCGGTATCGTAACCGCAGCACAATCCAATATTTTTGTAATGTATTTCCGTGTATATTCTACTATTATCATGTTTTGTGAGTATGTCCTTGGTGATTTGTGTCATACAGCTTCGTCAGATGTTTTCTGTTTTCTCTTATATATATATACTTATAAACGATTATACCTTACAAGTCTAAATTTTTAAACGGATGCGTGGGATAATATTGGTAAGACAAGTACTCCACACTTCTTAGTTGTAGTGAATGCCACAATGGCATTGCACATTGTTATTATATATTACTATAATTCGAAGGATATTTACTTCAAACTGTTTGGGTTTTATTCGTACAAAAGGATCATATGTCGTATAACTTTCATGTACCACTCCTATTATTTTTATATTCCTTCCTCGAATTAGGTTTATAACACCCCACTTCATGAAGCAGTTATATATAATCACGTCGGTGCCATAATCATACTTCTAGAGTCGGCAGTCGATTTCACCATCAAGAACAAAGTAAGTAAGAGAAATAAAAGTCTTTTCTATCAACAAATTTTTCGAATACCTAGTTTTCATTATTCTGTACCATAAAACTGTGGTACTGACGACACGATGAAACTTTTAACATTAATTGAAGAAGTTAGGAGATGAAAAATGTATCTGAAAGTTACAGTAAATTGTCATATAGTGTAGATTTCTAGATAATTACATGTAGGTTTGTTGTTATCTATTCTTTTCATTCCTCATAAAACTTTCCTGCATTATCCGTAATCTGACTCAATTGTAAACGCTAAGTATTTACAATTCGCAAAGCATGAAAAGTATTACGTCATAACTATAAAACATATATATTATCTCTCTTTAAATTTTAGAAATATCCAAACTAAATCCTAAAACAATTAACTAAAACTAGAACCTTGCATCAGGGTAATTACTCTAAGTTTTGGAGCAATAAACTGACTTCCATCACAGTAATTTGGAATTATATATTCCGGTACAATAACAATACATTATAATTTAGTGAAAAGACTGTATATTAAATAGGTTATGGTATACCTATATTTTAAGTAATTTTATTATCAGTAGTAGTAGTAGTTGTTGTTGTGGCAGTAATAGTAGCAATGGTGGTGGTGGCGGTTGTGGTAGTACTAGTAGTAGTAGTGCTAATAATAATAATAATAATAATAATAATAATAATAATAATAATAATAATAATAATAATGAAAATAATAATAATAATAATAATAATAATAAAATAACAATAATAATAATAATAATAATGATAATAATAATAATAATAATAATAATTATTATTATTATTATTATTATTATGAAAATAATAATGATAGTGGTGGAATAGTTGTTACTACTATTATTATTGTTATTATTTACTTGTTGATTTTAGTGTTATTGTCGTTTGAAAAAGAATAATAACATTAAAACAATTCCTTGTGAGCTCTTGAAAAAACATCGTGTTAAAATGCGTATTTTCTGTAATTTTAGGATGGGAAAACAGCTGAAGAATTAGGAATTCCGAGAGCAAAAAAGGTATGTATACCATTTAGCATTAGTAATATTAAAGTGCAGTTCAAAATGTTGTAAACATAGGATGCAAAATGAATCATCAAATTTAACATGTGAATTGTTAATTCGCTGTACATATATACACTCAAATTCCAATGGAACAGAAATGATTAATTGACTATAAATACAAGTTCTATACATAGAGATACGTGAACTTTAATTTTGACAATTTAATATTCTTGATTTGACAGGTTTTCAAAGGTAAGTTAAATCTTCTTTTCATAGATAGATAGATAGATAGATAGATAGATAGATAGATAGATAGATAGATAGATAGATACATTGATTGATTGATTGATTCAATATAACACCCTGTGACAAACCTGACTACTTAAGTTCTTGGTTTCTCACCATTTGTGTACTGTAATCTGTCCTTTATAATCCGTTTCATTTGTTCAGGGTTTGAACAGTCTCCACATACTGTATTTAACCTGAAAAAAGCTGAAAATTTATGATTGCTATGAATATATTGTTTAACTATATCAGAATAATATCTAGCAAATTCAAGTTCTTTTCTAATTGTCGCACTTGTGTTACCCTTTGTACTTCAGCTGTGAGTAATTGCACATCTCAATCTAGTCACGAGATTTTATTGACTGAAACTGCAGTTTACTTCATGTTATTTGTTTAATTTCCTCTATTTTAAAAACAATGGACTCACAAGGGGTGTGACCGATCGGAGAGGGATGCCTGTAACTCAGAGACATCTCATCATATTATCTGCTTCTATCAGGGGCTGGCGATTGCTCCTTTCTCCTTTTTTTGAATTGAACCATTCGAATATGTCTTCCTTTACCACTTACACATGTAGTATCATAAACAATTTACCATTTATATTTTGTTGTTAATGCATGTTATTGATATAATGCTGTATGGCTTAACAGTTCATAAGTTGAGTAACAAATATCATAACATGTATACGAGTATAACTTTGGTGCACCATAGGAATTTCGACAACTTATGCTTCTTCACTAATGTTCATTCCTGGAATATGTATTCAATATAAATGTACCTTCCTCTTTTTCTATCAGATGTTTTTGAAAAAGTCCCAAAAGAAATAAAACGATTAGGTACAAATGCTGTCGGCCTGTTTTTGAAGTCTCTTTCTGACGATGCAGTTCCTTCAAATGTTATTCGATGTATGTTTGTTGGTCACTTTGGTGTGGGAAAGACAACGCTAGTGAACAGCCTCCTTGGACTTCCAAGAAAGAAAACAAAAAGTACCAACGGCATTGATTTGCATATGGGGAAAATCTTTGTCAATACAATCACCGGAAAATGGCATGTTCAAGGTATCATTTAAATAATTTTATATCATAAAAGATCCTGTAGGGTTCTCAATAAAATCAGTCCAAATCACTGGAAAATGGCATGTTCAAGCTATGATTTATATCATTTTGTATCAAATGGTATACTAGGTCTGTAGGGCTCTCAATAAAATCGACGAAAAAAACACAATGCACCATTTAATTCAATCGTGGTGGAATTTTTCTACATTTCATCCGTAATACGTTTGCTTATTTCTATTATTCATCAAGTATGCAGTACTCGATGAATATATTAATTTATGAGAAATGGAATAAAACCGTAAAAAGAAAAGGTTTCTGATGTAAAAAGGAAAGTTTTCGTACAGCTTCTTTTATCCACTGTCACAACAATGCAAAAAGAAGTTTAACACTTCTACAGAGGTAGATAAAGATTGCTAACGAATTTATTATATCTAGGTTTGAAATACAAAAGTCATACATAAGAAAATACAGGTTGGTTAAATGAAAAAAAGATAGATTTAATATTGTATGGCTATCATAGGCATATGATATTTCCGGACATTTAACAAGAACAACCATGAAATAATAAATATTTACAATGCTATTCTAATTCCTTCGATGAACCATGCTAAACAGACTCGGTTCATCAGCCGAAGAACTTGGGTCATGGAAGTACTACCCGGCGTATGGCAAATCACATGTTTAGTAATATAAAATTTATATTTCTCGCATAATTGAATTAATTAAATATAAGAATTGTAATAACGAAATGCATGCATCTGTTAATTTTGAGCAATTAAAGGATAGATAGAGTATTTTTAGCATTCTAAACACGTACTATATTGCGTGGTGGAAGTACTTTTCCACTTCAGGAAAAATTCGGTCCTTGCCAGTTTGATAACGGGGAATTTGATATTTTGTTTTTAAAACAGAACCTTTTAAAATGCATTGTAAATATAAGGAATTTTTCTAGGTTCATGGGGAATGAACTGTGAACTTGGGTGAGAAACAAACAAATCATTCGAGAACCGCTTCCTTACATAATGCGGAACAAAAGTAAAATATCAGAACATACATGTATATACTTTTCTGAGCATTTCGACAACTTCCACTTCCGTAATGCTCAAACTGTTGAAATCTGAAGCATTAATATTTCAAGAGCAAACTACTTACAAATTTGACATAAATTACAAAACCTTGACCATCAGAAAAACTTTTACAACCTACCACCCCTGTTAAGTTTAGGATAGAATATAATTGTTCGTTCCTGTTTTTACTGTAAAAACAAGTAAACAAAACATGCTATAGATTTACTACGCATATTTTTATAAGAAAGAAAAATGGAAAAGGCACATGTTTTTCTGAACTGAAAAAAAATGTTGACGTATAGCTGATAATATTACCAGGTTATGAATTTTCAGGGTAAATTAATAAAGTGAGTCAGTAAATTGCAGTGATCCGATTGGCCAACGAAGATGAAATGTTATCAATACAATGTGTTCCTTTTCCAAAATGGAGATCCAGTTTAAGTTAAATTAAGAATTTAAGAAACTCTGTGAAAAAGGCGAAGAAGAATAATTCTGATAGATAAACGAATAGCACCAATGTGAAATGATTTCAGATAAGCAATATTCACATTCCAATTTCGAGAACATGTTGGGTTTTCTTACTTAAGTACATAAACAGCAAACTATTTAATAATTCGATGTCAAGATTGTAGCAATGAAAAACATAAATAAAATAAAACAGGAATATTATAGCAATATAAATGCATGCTTTGATTTATTTTTATACGCCCGTGGAAAGACGGGACATATTATGGTATGACGATGTTCGTCTGTCCGTCCGTCCGCTATGGAACACAAAAACTTAAGAAAAAGTAAGCTGTTTTTCATGAAATTCAGAATGCTTAGATAGTGTAGAAAAAGCCGCCTTTCGATTTTAAGCAAATTCCGTTTTCTCGTTCCGGAGTTATAGGACATGGATTTTATGTTTACTATGATGAGATGCTATGGAACCCGATAACTTAAAAAACGTCAGTTGTTTTTCATAAAATTCATACAGAATGCTTAAATAGTATAGAGAAAGCCGCCTTTTGATTTTGAGCAAATTCGTTTTGTCGTTCCAGAGTAATGGGACTTGGATTTTATTTTTACTATGAAAAGATGCTACGGAACGCGATAACTTTAGTAAATATCAGTCATTTTTATGACATTTATACAGAAAGTTTAGATAATGTAGGAAAAGCCGATTTTCGGTTTTGAGCAAATTCCGTTTTGCTCGTTCCGGAGTTATGGAACATGGATTTTATTTTTACTATGAAAAGATGCTATGGAGATGCTATGCAACGCGATAACTTAAGTAAAGTTCAGTTTTTCATGAAAGGTATACTGAATGCTTAAACAGTGTAGGGAATTTCAATGTTTCATAAAAATATTACCAAAGAGACCCATGTTTGGGGGCAATAAAACCATACGTTCACATTGATCCCTTCCAAAGTAAGCGACGGGCGTATTAAGCCACGCTAGGCGTTGCTCTCTTTTATTTATTTATTTATTTATTAATCCATTATTAATTCTTTTATTTATACTTTTTCTTGTAGATAAACATTCAGAGAAAATGTTTGGGTTGGAAGAATATATTCAAATAGACGTTTGGGATTTTGCTGGACAATTGGTTTTTTACACAACGCATCAAACCCATCTGTCTCCTAGATGTTTTTACTTTCTGGTATTTGATGTTGTTTTGGGTCTGAAAGGAATGGTAGACGATGATAGTGTAGATCCATCTGATGAACGCAAACGATTGGTCGAAGGTAGGTAAAGAATTCCATATATATCACCATGTATGCATTATGGAAAGAGAAGTGTGGTTCACTTCTATGATAAATTCTCCCACCGAAATACATCATGTAATATGTGTGTAATTCCTATAAACATAACAAATTCTTATTTTAATATACTAATTACGAAAGAAATTTATAATATTATTCTGGCACTGACAACTACCTTACTCCTTGTTGTGATACCAAACACCAGGGCGAGGAAAAAAAACGTCTCCTCCCTGGACAGTGATGCCCTCCACAACGCTTAAATGACGTACATGAAAAATATATAAAATGACATTACATGTACAGTGTATCAGACATTTTGTCAGAACAAATAAATAAGAGCTTTTTTTATTTTTTCATTTATTCAATTATTTTAATTTTTCTTCTTATTATTATTGTTATTATTTTCATTATAAATTTATTTTTAGCTGAATTAATATCAATGATATTATGTAGTTATTCTGGTGCATATCATCAAAAGTGGTAATCTGTCTGGTTCATACCTTATTCAGCAGATTGTTCCTAATTCTAAAATGTTCTTATTCTAACCAACATCAACATTCCTAATTATTTTCCAAGGTATATATGTTCTATATGTTTTGTAACCAAATTAGGACATTTCTACTTTGAACTTGAAACAAATGACAACGTCCGTGAACCATAGATTAACTCATTCCCTCTCCTAACAAATACTACATGGAAATCGACAACACCAAATATCTATTTTGTTTATATCCCTGCAAAAGTTTGGGGGTATATTGGAATCACCATGTCTGTCTGTCTGTCCGTCCACCCACCAAACATTATCCAAGCCAAAACTTCTCACCCTATGCACGGATTTCAATAATATTTCACAGAATTGTTGCTAAGGATACAAGGGTGCGTCATGATCTTGAACCAAGGTCATAGGTCAAAGATCAAGGTCATAATAGACACAATAAGTAAAACTTAGTCCGGGTCTTAACTTCTCAACCTGTGCACAGATTTCAATAATATTTCAGGGAAATGTTGCTTAGGATCCAGGGGTGTGTCATGACATTGAACCAAGGTCATAGGTCAAAGTTATAAAAAGACACAATTTGTATAATCTTGTCCGGGCCATAACTTCTGCCCCTGTGCACGGATTTCAATAATACTCACAGAATTGCTGCTTAGGATCCCAGGGTGTGTCATGACCTTGAACCAAGTTCATAGATCAAAAGTCAAGGTCACCATAACGCAATGGGTAAAACCTTGTTATACATGCTCTATAGAAGCCTCATGGGTTGTCATAAAGGGATAAATAAATGCATGTCACCACTTTGTTGCCGCGGGGGTATTTGTCCCGTTAGGACAGCTCCAGTTATTAATTGTCTATTTCATATAACCTTAACCATAATTGTAATAATCCTAGTTCTCATTTAATTTAACAGTGTCATTTTACATTTATTCGTACAACTACAACATCAATCTAAATACATTACTCTATGTATGTGTTTTCAGACTATATTGATTTTTGGGTCGCCTCAATTACAACTTATGCGCAAAGTGATGTACAGGGTTTTCCGAAGATAGCAATTGTTGGTACACATGTCGACAAGCTTCCGGTATAGATAATTGTATTGATAATATTAAGTCACTAACTTTTATTTTTCGTAAGTGTTATTTCAATTTGTAAGTGGAGAGTGCTTTTCTAAAATCACATTATTTTTTTTTTTTTGTTTTGCTTTCCTACGTGTTTATTTTTTGTGTATATATGAAAAGTACCATAGAACCATGATGAATAATGTGTTTTCGTTTAATTTACAAGTAATACAATTCGTCCCTGACTTATATTTACATGTATAATTATTGAGGATTTTCAATCTCGATAAAAACATGCTGAAGTTAGAATTGTCATTCCCAATTTTCTGTAAAATTGGAATAAAGCCACGAAGAGAAGTGGATTTAAACAATAAAGACTCCATTTCCAATTCGGTGTAATGTTAGAATTCATTTGAAAGATTGTTTTATTATCAAACGCCTGTATGTACGATTATATGGCGGAGCCATATCGGATGTTTACCGATATTGTTTATTGTGCCGTCATATAATTGTACTATGTTATTCATGAACAAGAGCAACGCCTAGCGTGGCATAATACGCCCGTCGCTTAATTCGGACGGGATCAATTCGCATTTGGCGAAAAATGAAGAAAAAGGATATCAATACTTGTAAAATATCTGATAGTTGGTACATTTTACTTGTTTCATGATAAATTTCATAATGTTTTGACCAAAAAAAAAAAAAAAAGATTTTTAATGAATTTCTAATAAAATCTTGAAATTTATAAGTCCAAGAGCCATACATCCGTCAAAACTAGGTCAATCGTAACAAAATTCAAACTGGTACTGACGCCGCTTGAAATAAAGCTATATATCAAATTTCAACTCAATATCTTGAAAAACGGAAAAAATAATCCGGAAAACGACCCTGGACGGACGTACGGACAGCGCCATAATAACATACGTCACGTCTAATGACGGGCGTATAATAACGTTTTTAATCTTTTTTTTCATTTTTTCATTTCGAAAAACCAAAAATAATAATTTGAATTTGCTTGCACATGGCTCGGTTCCGAGGTGGGGATATCACATCCTCGACACCAGCGGACGTCCATGTAGGTGCTATGTGATATTTGTTGTAAATTTAATCCACTTCTCATCGTGGCTTTATTCCAATAAATTTTTCATCTAGTCCTGTCTTTCTTTCAGCTAGGATTTGTGACGTTATATGCGGCATGCTTTGTAGGCTAGGCGAAGCCGCCGAACGGTTTAAATTTACGACAAAAAATAATAAACCAATAGATAATATTAACTTAGGGGCAAATTTGATGACTTTTTTTTTGTTTTGTGAATATATGTATTTGGTATCACAAAACTGAAATCAGAACTCATAAGATTTTGTCATCAAGCATTTCCTGACTTTCTTTTTTTATGTGAAAAGGTATTGGGTCTTTTCGTTATGCAGAGTTACTTCCCATTAGAGCAGGTATCTGACGTCAAACCCTTGTGACTTCATACAATTTCTATATCAGTTCCCGTAATTTTACACCAGTTGCCCTAGAACTGGTTGACTTCACAATACCTGCTCATATGGGAAATAACTCAGTATAACGAAAAGACTCAATAATACCTATCATATTTGAAAGTATATCGCGCACTCCTTTATTCTAGGATACCTCAATCATACCTGAAATAATTCAGAAGATCCAGACTAAGTACCAGACTCTTGTAAATTCTGGACAACTAATTGTGCGAGAGGATCTGTTCGTAAATGCTTTCAATATGGATGAAGAAACCACAAAGAAACTTCGTGAGATGATCATCGAATGCGGTGGTTCGTATCCAGAGTATGGAAAAATGATACCTAGATCCTGGAAAAATCTCCATGAGCAGTTGATCCGGAGAAAATCTGAGAAACTAATAGGTTTTCATCAGCTTCAACTCATGAATCGTCAACTGAACAAATCGTTGGAGGAAGAAGAGCTCATAATATGCATGAAGTATCTACATAGCCTCGGGTATCTGCTCTTTTTTCCTGAAGAAGAATTGAAAGATCATATTATTCTAGATCCAAGATGGATAATTGATGCTATGAAATGTTTCATAACGTGTTCGACGTTCGCATTGCCCTTTTTTCGAAGAAAGAAATGGCTTAAAATGCAATCCACTGGAAAAATTACTCACTTGTGCTTTGATGAAGTATTAATGAGAAGCAGTTCTAAAGCCAGCCATCTCCATCATTTACACCGAGTCATGAAAAAACTGGATTTGGTGTCTGAACCAAAAGTGTACAATGCTGAAAGTTTTGAAGAAACTCCAAACTATTACTACATTCCGTGTATGGTTAATACACATATCTCTGACGATGCATTGAATTTAGTTGGAAACGAGGATGCTGTACAATTATCGTTTGTTTTCAACACCGTTATTCCACCTGCCGTTTATAATAGACTTATTGCATCCAGTCTTTCACTGTGGCCAGTTTTCAAAGGGCACATCTATAGTGGCCTTGTAATCCTCCGAAGTGGCCCATTGCACGTCATAGCTTTCAGAAGAGAATACAAGCAGATCAACGTATCAGTGGTTCATTTGGAAGATCAGACAAACATCAATACATGTTTGTGCAGAACCATTGAACAATTCGTGGAAGAGAGTTTACCTGGAATTATTTCCATTTACAATTCATCAACCAAGAAAAGCAGATCCCTATTCCATATTACATACCAATCAGATGCTGCTAAAAGACTACAAGCTGGAAATAATGAGGTAAGAATACAAACGGTTTATGTTTGTTTCATGGATGCAGTATAGCAGGCATTGAATTTTCTGAGAAGTGAATTTTTGGTTACACTTTATGTGTTTATTTCTATCTATTTGTATACAGTTAGACAGTCATACCATATTGTCATACCATCCTGTCATATTGTCATACCATCCTGTCATATTGTCATATTGTCATACCATCCTGTCATATTGTCATATTGTCATACCATCCTGTCATATTGTCATATTGTCATACCATCCTGTGCAAAAGAAAGGTAAGGAATTATCAGTTAAGTTTTTAATACCTAGTGGATTAATATATAGTCACAAAAACTTCAAAGGTCATCACACATCTGGTGCAGTACTGAAAAGTCCGCATTATGTCGTATTATAACCTACAAAAATTAACGCTGGCCTCTCGCTATTAAAAGCCTAGATATTTCGATTCGTTACGACAGAGAGGTCGACCTTGCCCCTATATTTTAAGTATACTAAATGAACGTCTGACCCAAATGCTCTCACAACCTATATGAAAGAAATGTCAAATCGAAAAAGCGTAACATTTGACTGGCGACTGTCTGCATGAATGGTCAACATAGCTGTACAAAACATAATCCACCGACCATAACAGTCTGGCTTTTTGCTTTATTCTTTAACCCGTCTTCAATATTCTACCCGAGTGTATTTGCCCTCAAATTTTACACGTCTCCCCTGCGTCACTCCCCTTCTCTCATCACTTCTTTTGTCCCTTCTCATCGCATGAATAAAACGAAATTCGAAGGAATTATAAAAAGTATTAAACATTCCCATTTCCTGACTTCAGAATGTTCGATTATAAGTATTTTTACATTTACAGAGACAGAAATTATGAAAAAAAACCCTGTCTGTCTTTCAAACAACATATTTTTTCATCTAGTCCTGTCTCTTTTTTCAGCTAGGATTTGTGGTTTGGTGGGAAGCTTCCCACGGTTTTGTATAATATTATGAATGGGGATTCATGTGAAGTCGAAAAGTTATAAACGAACAGCATTCTTATTATGTCTAATAGATATATGATTTTAAACATATTCTTTCTTTCTCTCACCAGCTTCCCCCCTTTTTTTAACCTGTCTAAGACATCCCGTGCAAAAAAGTTTGGTCGGTCCATCCGTCTGTATATGCTTTCGGAATTCCGCAACCCCTGATCATTTTCAACAATATGTTGTTATAGTTACCAAAATTCAACTGTAAGTATATTATCATGTTCTTATTTTGGAATTTACTTGGATTGGTAAATGCAAATTTAGAACATTAAAATTTTGTATCCCCCCCCCCCAAAAAAAAATAGGCCCATCGAACCACATCGCTTATCAAAAAAATTTGAAACATTGAAATCAAATTCCATTTAAATGTACTGTGTACAATAGTGAACCAATAAAATTATGCTATAAATGCATATTAAAGTTGCATTAATTAGCATATAATTCCATCATAAAAGTAAAGTGACTTTGGACACATGACCATGTGTCAAAGTGATGTGAAACTTATCTTTATTATTTGCTTCTTGTAAATAAGTATATATACATTTGGCTAAACTATGTGCAGCATTTGTGGAAAAGTAAAAATGTATTAGTAAACCAAAAAGAGAACAGAAGACATCTGACAAAGCTGTATGACACAAATCACAAAGGACATGCATACAAGAAAAAAGAGGAGTTACCGGCTCAGTTATGTGGCAGAAGTCACCATAGAGCTATACAATACATGAATATAAATAATATAATAGAACATTTAACACATTACAAAAATATTTGATTGTAGTGCAATTACGATACCGACTTTGGACGGTCATTTAATTTGACAAAAGCCAAACAAATGGTGTGGTTAACCGGTTTACGGGCCCACCTTCCCACTCACCGCAACAACAGAACAATCAAAAGACGTACATTTAAAAATTTATAAATAATCCTCCATGTAAAGAACAAGGGTCAGCAGGTATCGCATATTGAGAGGTCATAAAAATATAAACACGTAAGATATTGTAAAACACATAATGGTATAAAGATATATGCGACATCAACATGATAAACCGTGCTCTGCCAGTCTGAAAGCGAGCTAAGACCCTAGATCTGTAGGAGTCCCGACTAACAGTCAGAGGGGACGAGGTTCAGGACCATGTCTCCTCTGAAAGAGGTTTGGACAAGGCCCGTCATATAGTCCCCACTGCCCTGTTAGTCAGCGTGCAACGTTCAAGTAAAAGTCTGCATAAGGCTATAGAGGGGCTAAATACAAGACCTATAGTCTTTTTGATGATCTCAATATCATATTATCTATTTAGGAGACGTTTGACTATTTTATTACATGATAAAATAACGTTATCGGAGCCTTTTACTTTCCCTAGTTTATATACGAGATCACCGTAAAAATTAAGATGGGAAATTCCATTGGATACATACTGTTGAAAAGAAATATTTCCAAATTTAGATAGTGCTGAATAAGATCTGAAGAATTTGCCGAATGTTACAAAACATAACAATAGTAGAATATACAAGGAAAACAACATTACAAAAACATTTGATCGTACAAAGCCCTTGGCAGCCATATTTCTTGATACATCAGGTAAAAAACAAACACACACACATAATCTTGTTAGAGGACCTAAGGTGAGATATTTCTGTACAGTTTGATGAATAATGCTGTGATGCAGTTGTGGAGAAGTCAAAATGCGTTAGCCAATCAGAGCCCTTTGTTGCCATAATTGTTAAGGAATTTGGTCTTAAACATTATCGTAAGTAACTGCTTCTCGTAAAGTTTGGTGAATTTCTGTGGAGCGGTTAGGAATAAGCAGAAAATGCTTCAGCTAATCAGGGACCTTGGCGGCCATATTTCTCCGGGAATAGGGTAAAATAAAACAAACTTTCTGCTTTCTGTAAGGTTTAATTGAATTGTGCGCAGCAGGCGAGAGTAGAACTCCAAAATGTATCTGCTAATCAGAGCCATTGACGGCCATATTTGTTGAGGGATAGGGTTGAAAACAAAAACGTGAAAGAGGACCCTGAGTGCTTGCTATCTGTAAGGTTTCGTAACATTCTGTGGAACAGTAGCAGAGGACAGGTCGGAAATGTGTCGGCAAATCAGAGCCCTTGGCGGCCATATTTGGTAAGGGATCGGTTGGAAGACCTTTGTGTTTGCTTCATGTACAATTTGGTGACATTCTGTGTAGCAGTCAGAGAGGAGTCGAAAATATGACAATAGCTCACCCTGGCTCAGGTGAGCTACAAAAAGAACATGACTATCCCCTAAGCGTCATGTAACCTTGGGATAGGATATTAATAGTAACACATTACTTGTCACTAGGGCATACGTGTTTCAGAAACGCAATTTTACCAGTTCTTGAATTTGTTTTAGCAAGACACTAGCCCGTCCATAGTAATATAATTATATTATAACAAAAATGTCATATAGTTTCCTGTTTCCGTACTACTATTGATGAAAAATGCTTATCCTTAAATAGAATAAAATCAAATAAAATAAGATATTACCGTTGTGAATCTAGATGCCAGAAGAGGGGGGAAGAGGGGAGTAATCTACTTTTTAGGAATTTTGCACACACAAGGTCATTTTAGGTTAATTTTGAGGATGGAACAATTTTGCCTTACGTTGCATTGCTTCATTTAATATATTAAGAATGTGGACTTATGAAATGCAAAGACTGGGGCAAAACTGTAAAAAATAACCTTTTAACCCCATTTCCAAATCGAAAAAAATTATTTAATCTAGATGGTTCTCCATTGGCGGATCCAGAGAAAGGAGCAGATATAGTATGGATGATAGAAACACCTCTCCTTACACACACACATCCTAATGCCATAACAATTTTCCTGGCAACATAACACAGAGGCTGGATATTTACCACATTACACTTAATATCGGTGACCCCCCCCCCCCCTTTGTCGTTTACATTCAAAATCGCTTTATTCTCCCTTAATTCTTAACTTCAATGAGTCTCATACTTTACAAATAACAATTTTCAGTATGCACCGCTGTGTAGAATCTTAAACAGATTCTTCTGTATAATTTTGAAAATTTGGTCTTTAATCAAAACCATTTCCTGTTTTGTTTGTGTGTTATGTATTTAAACAAGTACAACTTATTGATTAATGGATTGTTGTTTTGAATCACTTTTCGGTTATTTCACGTATATCGTGACGACATTTGCATTGATATTTCTACCTTTGCAACGAATCCATAGGAAGCAGTGAGTGATTACGTGCCCCGCCTACCGTGACTCGGAACATCGTTTTCAACTCATGCGAAAGAGAAAACACCAGTGTTTCCAGGGCGGGACTCGTATCTAGGATCTCTAGGTCATTAGCAGAGCACTTCTTCGCTAGGCCACACCGGATACATGTACAATTAAGCACACGATACTATTTGTATATTATGATCTATGACATACCTAGTGATATAGCAATATCTAAATAACTAGTACATGTAATATAATTTGTTTGTCAACTTTTGTTTATTTATGTTACGCATGATTAGGGGGTGGCATTTTCGTGGCGAAATACACACAACATAATTGTATCATGGGGTCTGTTCGTAACTTTGCATTATTTACAAATATTACTTCAAATTATGAAAAAAGGGAAGATATAAAGATAATTACTTGTACTTGTGTTTGCGACTCCATGTTGTCTTTGCCGTGTCTGATAAAATTTCACAGTTGCATGACTACGCCAGTTTTCTTTTATACCGTGGGCGAGTGCTCTAATCTAAAATTTTGGTCAGACTTTTATTTAGTATTCATAAAATATACGCGAGCGAAGTTGATCTGTTTCGACTTCGCTCCCGTAAAAATAGAAACATCTCAGTTTTTTATAGTGAAAGGTCAGTTTTAAGAAACCGTTGACATAATGTTGTAAATTACCCCATATCAATGAAGGAACAGTCAACATAATGTTGTAAAATTTCCATGTTTTGTCTTACACAAACCGTAGCACCTAGGGAACATTCCGCATAGTATCGTAGAACACTCTGCATATTGTTCTACAAAGAACGAAACCCGTAAGGAAGAGTCCATGTAATGTTTTACAACACTCGACGTATTATTGTCTTACAAAGATCAAACACGTAAGGAATATACACAAATCATAATACTTCTGTAAATTACAAAAGAAATTGGTATCACATGACTATGGTACTAATAACACAATGTACCGCAGTTCCCTGAAGAAATAAGCGTCTCCTGTTTGGCTACCAACACCCACCGTGAATGCCCTTACATACAGACGAAACAAATATAGTTCAGCATTGTATATATACATTGAAGTGAACAACATTGTTGTTTATATTAATACAAATATTTTTTTTTGTAAAAATTGTTCATATTGTCGTTGTCATTGTAGGAAGGAGAAGCTGACAAGTGCGTGGACTATGATGGTAATTGCAAATGTAGGTGTTTCTTTTTTGTTTTGTTTTGTTTTTTTGTTTTTTTTTAATTTTGTTTTGTTTTGTTTTGTTTGTTTTTTATTTTGTTTTGTTTTTTTTTTTTTTGTTTTTTGGTTTTATTTGGTATTTTGTTTGTTTGTTTGTTTGTTTGTTTGTTTGGTTTTTTTTTTAATTTGTACTTCACATACATTGATACCGTTTCCGTTGAGTGCATTAAGGATTATCTCCCTCATGCATAGCTCTATCCTTAAATTGATTCTTTGGTTCACTTTTTCGGTCATTTTGGATTCAACACTGCTCTTCAAATATTTATATAATATGAGAATTCCAACCATTAGGCCTCGAGCATCACTGAAGAGACATAAGTTGTCGAAATGCGCATAAGGTGCACGAAATTAAAAGGTATATATGTTCCATATTTATTCTTAAGAAATAAGAAATAATTTCATTAAACTACACACATGTATGTACTTGTAGAAGCGTACAAGTAGATCGATATTTAATGCAATCAAAGTGATATATGACAAAAATAGAGTAATAGAATTAAATCAAACACTGAGAAAAAGATTTGAAAGACATCGTAACTATTCAAACTTACATATCTATATAAGTTATAATGGTGATGATGATAATATAATAAGAAGAAGACGACGAAGAAGAAAAATAGATAATATTGAAAAACATTGGGTTCTTCTTTTAATCTGATTTAATCTGATATACCATCGTTACTTCATATTTTTAGTTAATAAAATCAGCACATGGAAGTGGATTTGACATAGAGTGCGCGGAATTTTCTTTCTTTCTTTCTATTTCATCTACTTTCATGCAATGAGCAAACGCGCGTCAGTCGAGAAATCCTACAACATTTACTAAAATGTCATGCCGACCGCTTTTCACCTTAAAGTGAATTTAATATTAAGATTACTGTTATATGGCTGTTTGTTGTATGTCTCTTTTCAAAATAATCGGAAATTTTATATTAAATAGGTGAAGTGATCCAAACTACAACATATGAACTAGATGACCTGTTTCTCATGAGAGTGGCTTTGAAGTTAGAAGTACATCACTTGTATCCACTTGCTGCAATCGTTCACAATCGAGCAAGTGTTGTTGAAAATTTGGAAGCCGATTACCCAGAACTCAAGAAATCTGATCTTGCTTGGCTGATCCTTATGGATTGGAGTAGACGAGTGAAAAATGAGAAACGAACTCCCAAACTTGAAGAACTGCGGTGTGTTCTAGATGAAGCAGGGATCAATGCACACATATTGTGCAAGGTATCTTACTTCTTACCATAGTGTATGTTATAAACTTAGAAAATTTATATAAAATTCATGTATGTTTTTAAGTTTCGCTCCGTGTAAAAATCATGCAACGAATGATACATGGGGGTCAGAAATCAGAAACTTTCAATTGCTAATGTTCCCCACTGAAATGGCGGGTAAACTTATTATTTTTCGCAATTTCTTTTGTTTTATTTTCAATCGAAATTATTGGATACTTATTGATGTTTTCTCAAAGGGAAACATTTTGTGCAAATTACAAGTTTGGCATGAAATACTAGTCTAAATAACTGAAAATTTCAAAATTTCAAATTTTACATTTTTTTCTAAATATTATAAATACAAAATAACAATGGAGTCCATGATGTAGAAATCTGTTCTCTCAATCCATAAGACAGAATTTTGAATGCTGTATTTTTCTGAAGCTTGTAAAAAGTGTGTTTGTGAATTTTGAGTCAAAATCAGAAATTTTAAACAAAAATTCCTGTAAATTGGAAAAACAACCTTAATCCTATATAATTTATATGTAATTTGGTTTCTGTATATATTACAGTCATCAGAAACCTTAATTACAGTAGACTCGACTAGTTTTAAGAAAAATGGATAAACACTGTGGAAAACCTCATATACAGCAATATTGTAAAAGCCGTGGAGTTTCGTTTTGCTCTCTCTCTCTCTATTCAATACAATCAGTCTTAATAGCCGCCGTTCAGTCTTTTTTATTGTTTGCTTACAGTCCTCATTATGTGTGATTTCCACCTGTGGTCCTTTTGCAAGGTGTCGGTGTTGATTTTGTTTTGGTTTCTTTTCTGAAATCTGTATCTTAATTGTTTTTCCAATGGGATCTGAAACATTTTTTAAAAATTCAAATCTGTTACACGTATAACGTATGAGCATGACTACAGATACTTTGTAAGACACAGTTGGTTGGATAACTAAGATCGGTAGTGGTCTCAGCAGAAAATACTACCAAGGAACTAGAGTTTTTATTTTCACGGTTTTTCTGAGATTCACATGCATGCAAATCAGTATGGTAAAACGTCTTCAGCTGCTTGATTTCTATGCCACCGTAAACAACGTTTCAGTGTATGTCCTGTCTTTATGGCAATTTGAGCGTAATTTTATTATTATACTTGTTAGAACTGTGATATCTTTAATGAAATGTTCATAGAAATTTAATACTACATGTATCACTAAAGTTAACATGGGCACAATATTTCGATATTTTTTCCAATTAACATTTGATATACGAATTCCTGGCATTATATAAGTCAACCATACTTTGCATTAGATATTTGTAACCATAAGTTATGGCTGAATCGTAATGGTCGTCAAACTTGACTGGAGGAGTATCATCTGACCTACAGTATTCATTAGCAGTTAACTGAAACTTGCAGTTATTGATAAATGATTGATTGATTGATTGAATGTTGTTTCATGTAACTCCACGATGATTTCACGTATATGGTGACGGCATTTGCCTGATGCATCGCATAGAAATTATTACTCCGATTTTTACTGTTTCATTCTAAAGACACAACACCGGTGAGCCCAAATAGGGAGTAGAACCCATAAGCTCTCGGTCACGAACCTCATCCACCTTGTCAACTGAGCCACACCGGCTTTTGATTGATATATCTATGACGTCATAAACATATGCGTTGTTTGTCGGACCTCTGATGACGTCATTACAATGAAAAATTGCGTTTTGTGGAAGGGTGAATTGTTGATAAACAAACATTATGATAATACACTAAATGTATCACAAGTTTTACACTGTCAAGACAACATTCACATAGGTGTGCTAATACCTTGATGTATATTGTTAAAACATTGATAATTGCAGAACAATTTATACAATGATACAACCTTTCGTGTATTTGTTAATATTTTTTAATTCTATGTTTTGTGTTTAAGTTTGATTATTTGGATGAGCAGTTCTTTAATTAAAATCACTATATATCTGTAGACTGTTTGGCACTGAGTATAAAAGAAGTTGCCCATATTTTATTCAAGTATCATAACCGTGTGAAAATAATCTTCCAAGTCACAGATGAAATCAAGGTCCATTTATTAGACATCACAGGAAGTTTTTGTTTTTCCAAATGCTTCTTATGACATCATAAAGAATTCTTCAAAAACATTGCCTTGAATCCACTTGTTTCATTTTATATATTTAAATGGTTCATTGATTTTATGCAGGTTATCTGAATTTGTTTGCAAATAAAAATGTTCTAAGTTACCATATCTAATAGGAAGCGATTGCATATAGCATCTGTTTGGGGCGTAATCCACATCTACATTGGTATGCATTAATACATAGAAGATACAGAAAAATTATCATTTTGTTTCTCTCAAACATAAATTTATCTATCAAGATAATTCAGTTTGCAAATTAACTAGAACATGTTTGTAAAACATACTTGCGCTGTTGTCTTATTTCATAGCATCAACAAAGCTTTTCTAAATAACAAGTTTCATAGGCAATAACTCCTAAATATATCTTACCAGTAGTGACCTTCCCTTTTTGAAATATAGACCCTCAAATCTATAGGCATTCTTCACTTTTGTTAAGACTTTATATTATCTCTATTTAAAAGAATTTGACAAGTAAAATGTGGGAAATATGATCAATGAAATTATATGAAAATCACAACTTTCATGTCAGCATATCTTGAAATTGGTTTTAACTGTAATTATTGGTTTCCGGATAATAACTCAAGTACCTTTCACCATATTCAAACAAAATTTTGATATATGCTTACTTTTTATTCTATTTGTTTTTTTTTTTTTTTTTTTGGGGGGGGGGGGGGGGGGAGTTCAACCGGTCAAAGGCAAAGGTCATAGCTTGTGTGACTGAAGGACGGACAAAACATACTCTTAATATCCCCCTGCAATACCTAGCATGGGAATAAAATCTTAATGTGTGCCAATATCTCAATTTCTTCTGAAAAAGTAAAAACATCAAAGAGCTTAAAGGAGCATGGTCTGATTGAAGTCGGGAAAAGTATAAAAAAAATGTAAACGGATTTCTTAAACGGCAATCGATTGCTAGTATATTATCTAAGATGTGTAAAAAGTATCGTTACCAAAGTCGATGTCGATAACCGGATATGTCCGTTTTAATCTGCAACATAATCAGGCCAACGCCTTGAATATTGATGATGTCGGTCAGAGGAAATCACGGGACAATGAAACTCGATCTTTACCCGATTCTAATATTTGTTCCACTTTTCTTTTTTTGGCTGTGTATAATTATTTTCTACCACACTTTTGCTTTGCTCGTGCTCGTATTCCTCCATGTGAACCATTTTTGTTGTTTTCTACAGTGAATATTCGCGTATGCGCAAGATTATGGGCGGAGCATCGCATTATTTGGGGAATTGATCCCAACCGAATTTTATTCGACTCAATTATCTTTATTCTACGAAAACATTGAGGGATTTTAGTTTTAAATTGTGCAATTAACACAAAGTTTAATATTGAGTAATACAGGAAAAATAAGATATTGTCGTAATTTATTTTTTTCATGCTAAAATTTTCCAGTCTCAGACTATGTCCCTTTAAATACAATATCTATAAGTGAAGTAAATTTAGTTAATTTATTGTGTTATATATATATATCTCGTGGTTCTTCATTTGTACATCGTCGACAAATTCCTAAAAATGTACAAATAAAACAATGCAATAGTTTTACAACAAAATTATTTCATATGCAAAAACCTTTCATAAACGTAAAACTTATAATCTCTGTTTCATCAAAAGTAATACTGCATTTGATATATACCTAGATTTGTATGGTATATATTTAGATTTAGTTTTTGAATACATGTACATGGCAAAAAAACACACTGCTTTCATTTTCATTTTATATACCAAATGCCAGTTAGAAAGTCAAGTGCACTGCATTTTCCAATGTCTGCAGTCGCTGTCAAGTGACCAAACACATGTTGCCTCATCACGGCGAAAGAATAAGCTCATCTACAATATTATTGTGGGATTATTTTTTCTTTTGCCCATAAAATTATATATGATCTTTAGAACCAAACAAAAACGAACGTTAAACTCACAATTCTTGACCTAAATTGAATAATAGATAATCAAGAAACATAATTTTACAGTGCATACATTCATATTGATAAGAACTCAAGGCCTTAACATTTGTTCTATAATTATAAATTAGAAAAAAAAAACCAGACAAACAAAATTGATCCGCAAAATACAACTGCGCCCGTTCACATATCTTTACAGCCATTCCTCTCTGGGGTTTACTTTCGAATTTCGCGGAAGACTAAATAATCTACACGTTCCATAGGGGTACCTGTTATCTGAACAAACAGATATATACCAGTCTCAATCTCCAAATACCAGAACTCATACAAATAGGTTCTTCTGTTTTGATCGATCCCCCCCTAAATCACACGATCTTAAATGCCCTGCTATAGCCCTATGACAATTTTCATATATTCATTCGGAAATTTATGTTATATACCACAGTTTCCCTAAAAATAGTTCCTCATTCCATTTTGTTGTTGTTATAACATCAGGCGCCACCTATGTTCACGGGATATAACTTTAACTATTTCAGATACAATTTTCAAATATCTTTGTACTTGATAAAATAACTACTTTCTCTACTTTATATGACAAAGCTATGTCCTTTCTCTCTTATTAGGTTTGTTTATTTTTATATATTTATTTTGTTGGGATGCTGTAAAGTTGATAGTTTTTATATAACTCAATAGACCTTTTCGCTGTTACTGCGGGACTAACACTTTGGGTGGCAAAATGATAACAGTTCCCACAAAATGACGACATTGACAAGCAATGTTTAATTATGAAGTTGTAAATTTTATGGGAACAGTGAAAGTGTCTATACAAAATAGCAAGAATATATGAGATTGTTTTTAATTACATCACTTAGTGGTGGAAAAATCTGGGATAATCTTATTTATGATCTATATTTTGACTTTTGGCTTAAAACATTCAAATTTATTCACTACATGAATTTTACACGGAGCGATAACAACAAATGAAGGACCAGCTGTTCTGAGGGAACTTTCCGTGACTTTCAGATCAACTACTCACACAAGGATATGTAAACAGTAGACTAACAACGTCCCACAGAGGCTTTATTGCCAAGGCTCTTATGATACAATATGGGATCATTTTATCTAAAGCGTTGAATGATATTAGGAGTACAAAACTATTTCCATCATTTTAAATACATGATTTTTACCTAATTAGACAATTATTTCAGAACTGAAAAGACGGGTGTTTCTAGAAAATAGGAGACGTCTCCTCGTCCTTTGTATATGAAATCACTTCTGATCTACTTATAAACGAAAGTATTCGTTTGATTGTTGTGTACAACTTAAGAAGGGTTAAAGGTTCCGAAATTTTATCTCGACGGGTTGTAAAATGATTAATTCATCGACAGTGTGACCACCACGAGATAATCGCAAAGACCATAATTCTTGTATTCCGCCCCTCTACATCATTATACAGACTTTCACTTCAGCGTTGTACGTTCATTATCAAGGTGGAGTGAACTTTATGACGTTTGCCGATTTTGATTGCCTTTCCGGTTTGGGACTATTAATTTAATTCATCATTAGATAAAACAATATGATGTTCTGGAATTTCAAATGTTTCTTTGTTTTATAGATTATTCAACTCAAGGACGAGCACCGTAAGTTTTACGTTTTATGTATACTTCGAAATACTTTCATTACTGCATCATGCATTTCACTGCTCTCATGTTCATAGACACGTTAATATCGATAATGAATTCAAATGACCATCTGAATTTGTGCCTTGAATGGGTTTTGTTTTGTTTTTTTCTTTTTCGTATAATCGAACATGTTTGTGTTTCAATATGACCTTTTATAATGCACCTTGGGCTGTGCTTGGGGTTGATTCGACGATAAGATTTTACCGTTACTCCATCACTCTCTTGCTGATTCTTTATGCTACATATCCGGATATGTTACTCAATATGACCTACAAAACCGCATATAATCTAACATACTTTCTAAGCAATTTCATTATAATTAATATATATATACATTTCTTTTTTGACAGCCTTTCGTTTGAACACTGCATTCCAAAATACGGCTGTTCGCAGTGAACTTTTGGACGCTGTAGCCGACAGAGTATCAAATCGTTATATTCATGTCGGACTAGAGTTAGGATTAAAAGCAGATGACATTTTAAACGTTAGAATGGATTTCAGAACAACAACAGTGAAGTTGATACGCGATATGCTCCAGAAATGGTATGATAAAACCAAAGGAATGGACCGTGTCAATGTCGTTAATCTAGCAACTGCTCTTCTGAATGCGAATTGTGATATTTCTGTCCTGTATGAATTCGAAAAACAGAGAATCCCTGACATAGATGAAAAGAACGGCGAAGAAGCTGGAGACACTGGAAGGAAATGTTGCATATCGTAGAACAGAGACATGGAAGAGAACTCTATGTCATGAAATACCTCCGAACAACATTGTGTATTGTATGTACCCGACATGTGTATACAGATGGTAATGAACAATTCATCCCGTGTAGCAGATTAAATCTGTAAACAGATTTCCATTTTTATATATGTGTTTGATACTGGAGTAATACAGAGTATGACTGGCGCAGGAGAAACGAGACAATTATGTCAAGCGTTTCTATATATCATTTCTCACTTAAAGATTATAATTTATGATACACCATGACATGTTAAAGGTCGTGTCTGGGGCCCGTTTCATCAAACGGTGCATCTACTGGCGTAGGCTTAGTTTGGCGTAAATACCCAACTAAAATAAATTTCCAACCATTTTGAGTTTCAACAAACGACGTAACTCTCCGATTAGCGTAGATTTAGTTTGGTACTTCTTCGATATTGATCGAAACTCTACGCCAACCTCCTACCTCCATTAAGTGTTGGTGTAAATAAGTGATATGACTTCTACCTTTCTTAAATGTTTCCATGAAGTAAATAGTACAATATACTATCCACATTCAACCAGAAACGTAGTGTGCCTTACGTAAATTTGCTGATTCTATTTTCAAGAGGGACATGAAGAGGGTTTTAGTCATCTTGGATATTAATACATTATTATACTAGATTGACAGAAAGGGGAGAGAGGAGTCTCTATTTCTATTTCGTCGCCTGACTTTATAGATCTATAGTGACACATTTGTACTGATCGGTTAATCTTTTTCATTTAATGATGGGGGTTTTATGCAACCAGGGGACGCTTACTCCTGCCTGGCACCTGGTTTCACCTCGATTTTATTGGGGTTCGCTTTTGTCTGAATATGACACTATACACGATATTGTCGCCTTTATTCCATGGATTATGAGATATGGTTTACTCTTCGGTACTTCTTCGTTTTTTACTTTCAAGTATTGCATACGAATCCATGACGTCACTACATGTTTACAAGTGCATCGTGTGTACTGCATCACCTAGATACAAATGTAATCTCTAAGAAGTAACCTTGGGCTATATCAGGCATACATTTGTACTGCGTAAAGTTAGTCAACTCGTTAGTTGGGTCCTCACGTACGTACACACTTGCACCGGTTGATGAGACACACATTTCGTTGAACTAAGAATGTACGTATGTAGACTTGCGCCATTGGCGTAAGATTTAGTTAGTCGAAAATTTACACATTTTGATGAAACGGGCTCCTATATGTGTATATAAATGTTTGGTTTCTGTAATATACATGATAAAAAAGAAATAAGAGGAGTTACTGGCTCAGTTATGTGGCAGAAGTCACCATAGAGCTATACAATACATGAATATAAATAATATACTAGAACATATATCACATTACAAAAATATTTGATTGTAGTGCAATTACGATACCGACTTAGGATGGTCATTTAATTTGACAAAAGCCAAACAAATGGTGTGGTTAACCGGTTTACGGGCCCACCTTCCCACTCACCGTAACAGCAGAACAATCAAAGGACGTACATTTAAAAATTTATAAATAATCCTCCAAGTAAAGAACAAGGGTCAACAGGTATCGCATATTGAGAGGTCATAAAAATATAAACACGTAAGGTATTGTAAAATACATAATGGTATAAAAATATATGCGACATCAACATGATAAACCGTGCTCTGCCAGTCTGAAAGCGAGCTAAGACCCTAGATCTGTAGGAGTCCCGACTAACAGTCAGAGGGGACGAGGTTCAGGACCATGTCTCCTCTGAAAGAGGTTTGGACAAGGCCCGTCATATAGTCCCCACCGCCCTGTTAGTCAGCGTGCAACGTTCAAGTAAAAGTCTGCATAAGGCTGTAGAGGGGCCAAATACAAGACCTATAGTCTTTTTGATGATCTCAATATCATATTGTCTATTTATAAGACGTTTGATTATTTTATTACATGATAATAAAAGATAGGATTCAGCGTCTTTGCGTAATATGCATACCCATCTGCCAACCACATTGCCCCAATACCTTATATTTCACTGCACTGTAATGAAACTGTAGACACATACAGTGTTAACCACGGTCATAGTCATCAAATAGGCTGTGACATTTGTCCAGATACCTCGTACCCATTCAGTGTTGAACTATAGTATCTTCTTAATTTTATTGGGCTTGTCGCTAGCCAATAGGAGCTCCTCGTACGATCTGGACAGCTGGTCTCGCCTAAATCGTGCCTCAAGTTATGGATAGAGCATTTGTAAATAATAAATTAACGTTAAATCATGGTTAAGTTAGTGGTTAAAAAGGTAAAACAAATTTAACAATGGTCTTGAATAAAATTCAAAATTTAACCAGTTAAAATCGGCCGGTCATCTGCTTTTGGCGAATTCCCCAGATGTCGAAAACCAAGAAATACAGATAAAGATCATTGACTTTGACTTAACACGTTTAGCAATGGATTTGAAAACGGTCTGGGAAACTCCACTGGAAGTTTCATAGAAAGATTACAAATTATTTCAACTTATATTCGAAAAAACATGTTACATGACGTTAGAAATGACTAGAGCAAAATACCATAAATATAGCAACATTCCATGCTCTAATGATCGAGTAATGCCACTTAAATATATCTGTCTCATAATTAACAGACAGCTGAGATATGTAAGTGATCGGTGTGAATATATACACAAAACTTAAACGTCCAACGTAAAGAAATCCAATATTCAAGAGTCAAAATCTTCATCTTCAAAGCTTTATATATGTTATTCCATTGCTACATGTGTTTAGGCATTAGGATCCTCTTCAATTAAAGAGTCATGATAATACAAGCAAATATATATACACATATTCTTAAATAAATGTAATAACATTGGAATATCAGATAAAGTATTCAGTAAGTACTTTAACAAATATTCGGATAGAACCTATTTGGTATAAAGGCATGGTATTATATTCATTATTGCTACAGTCATGAAAGGGTTTACTTACAAATAAAACTCGGTCTTGTGAATGCATTATCTTACTTTTATATCTACCTAATCCGTGGGTTAAACACTTTGTTGACTAAATATATTCTTCCGATAGAATGTTAACATTTGTGAAATTACACATATCCATCCAGAATTATATCACAAACAAAAAGTCAAACTTTACCTTTTATATTTCTGCATTTTGTTACACCCACATTTTCTTAGTTTTTCAGAGTTAAATATGTTTTTAGCAGATGTATTCTAGATGTTTGCTTCAATAGAAGTTTCTGGATTTGGTTTATTATATGTGGACACGAAGGTTTCGTGGTTGTTACTTTCACGAAATATAGAAATGTAATGCTTCGGTTATATCCATTCCTTCAGTAATTAACCTTATAGGATTCCCGCGATATAGTGAAAAACTGCTTTATTCTTTTAATCTAGTTGTTTTTAATTCAAAAAGTTTAATAATTGTACATATACGTCTTGCAATTTTGTATGGTGTTGATTTTATGCAAGATTTAGGATGATGCCTCTTTTCTATCAGTTGATTTATGTAAATATCTGAACTAATTTTATTGACGCCTTTATAACCAGAGAAGGTTATTATTTGACGTTTCTTTCCATTGGGAATTTTATATGAGAAAGTAAATCTTGCAGTATATTATGCCAGTCTTCTATTTTACCCAATGCTTGGTTCTGAAATATATAATCACCATGATACCGCTTCCACATTTCTTAAATGATTTAGATCCATTTTCATTAGAAATATTTTTAACTTTATTGTACTTTGTACCAAATAATGCATAGAATATGTTGCATAAGTAGGTGCCATTTTGTTCTCATGGCAGTACCTACGATTTGTTTGCTTCTGGAGTGAAATGTATTATTGTTAAGAATTAAGTATATGGCTTCAATTATACATTTTGTAATTAAAGAGTTGCGGTAATAATTTAAAATGTAGTTTTATTCAATAAGAAATTGCTTCTTAACCGAATCCGTGTGATATGTTTAAATAAAGACTTGTTGTGTCAACAGTTGTTAAAGAGGTGAAAGGGTCAACTGATGGTTTTACATTTCTTATGGCTGTAATAATATACATGTATCCGTGAAATTGCTCAAGCTATGAGTAGGGCATCATGATCCAGCTATCAAATGTCTGAATATCTTACTTTGATGGATTAAGTGCTTCCATATAATCAGACGGTAAATCTGTAAAAATCAATATATATATATATATATATATATATATATATATATATATATATATATATATATATATATATATATATATATATATATATATATAATATATATATATATATATATATATATTTATATATATATATATATATATATATATATAAACAATGGTATATAAATGTTATTGTGGGACATGACCCATAATCCAGGTTTCTTTTTGGGTATATATAAATAGTTGTATTTTATGTGTAACGTCCTATAAACTGTTCATATAAATATATAACAAATTGTAAATAACTGCATTTGTGGAGCATATATAAACCCTATATAACTGTATGTACTTGTTGGACATATCCCACAATCCAAACTAATACATTGAAAACTGTATTAGCAAACTCATGAAACAGCATTTTACAGAGTTACATTTGTATAATATGCAAGTGACAAGTAGTTGCCGTTACTTACATGTACACTGTTATGTCCAAGATTAAAGTTCACAATGCAGAAAGAATGCCAGCCAACGCAATGTTGCTAATCGTCAATGTTTTTATCTCAATAAATGTAGACAACCAGTGCGCTTAGCCAAACAGGAGACACTTACTACTCCTGGGCCTCTACCTTGCTAGGGATATGTATACTCCCAATGGCACTTCAATTGTGATGCTCTGCCAGCATCTCTTTTAATTAACTTGTGTAGAGCTTAATTTCACAGTTGTTTCATACAGTTGTATCAGATACATCAGCAAGTGGACAGTTTATAAAGACAATAAAATGTTCCGGAAAATTTTGATGTATTAAGAGAGATAAATATGACATTTATTCAGGTTTAGACCTGAAATTTTTTTATCTGAATATTATTAAAATATGCATGTCTTCCCTTAAAAACACATTATTCTTTTCCAATTACTATTTGCTTATATAAATAAATTATTAATTATGTGATAGTTTGTTTTTCAACAAAAATGTGCAAAAAGATTTGAATAAAATGTGTTTGTGAAACACAAATGCCCCCAGCAGCAACAAAGCCTGAAAAAGCTATTTTTAGCCTTAAGGTTACAGTCAAATTCACAAGGTGTCATTTGAAAGGGCTTCCTTAGTTGAGTATGCATGCCAAATATGAAGTCTATCTCTCACGGTTCAAATGTTATGGTGAAGATTAATCGGTACCTTGGGGTGATACAAGAATTTTTAAATTAGACATAGATTTCATCTGTCTAATGATTAAACATTTGTCTGTGACCTCTAGACCGTCATTACTATCCTGGACAAAATTTAGGCCGGTGGACCTGGTCCCTTCTCGTTTAAATCTTGGAAAGTTATATGTTTAGCAGGTTTATTACCCATTTGTTTCAGAGAACAATCTCCAGCAAAGTGTCCAGTACCGTTACAATGGAAAGACGTTGTACTAGGAGATGGAGATCTTGCTCGTTTTGGCGACCTACCATGATTACCATTTGACCTTCATCTCGCTTGGATATTAATGAAACAAAGATTTCATGTCATCCCTTATTTCACTAACCTCTTTACGCAGTTCTGTAATCTTTAGGTCTTACTCTGACCTCCCTCTTGGGTTGATATTTTGCCTGTCTTACTTGGGTTGATATTTTGCCTGTCTTTATACACAATTTCAGCTGCTAAAAATTGGGCACAGCTATAGATATTATTGATAGGATTCCATTGATTGTTTACAACAAAATATGATTACCAAATTGGGCAACGTACCATTGCACTTTTTGAATGTACATATGTTATATATAACAATCATGTGATTGCAAAAACCCAAGGATAAAATTAAATTGTGTAAATATAGAATTTTAGACTTGTTAAACAATTCACTTTTTTATCGTTTTTGCATAAATAATCTTCACTCAATTAGTTATGCAGTTTTCAGACCACTATTTCTCATTTTTATTTCTCAGTTCTTCCTTTTTACATTATATATCTTCCATTCCATATAAAAACCATATTATTATCACTCATCATGGAGTGCCTTAACGTTACTTCGATGTTTACCTCCAATATGTACTCCATCACACTCTTTCACAAAAACGATCACTGTATTAATCTAATTCGTTTGATGCTATCTTTGCAAGCAAACAACTCATCTTTTTGTTGGTAAATCATTATTATTACGTTGCTTAAAACAATTTGTCAATTATTTTGCGACATGGCAGCATCGCAAACTAAACAAATAAGCACTATACTAATTCTGTTCCCGTTATATAGGTAAAGATGTAAACAACTTATTAACCAACTTACTACCTCAGAACAATAAATTGTATGTATATTGTTTCAGTGTTACAATCACACAGATGTGAAGATATAAACAGATATTCATTACTTGATGCAAAATGTGAAGATGCACTCTCAGACCATTTTCAAAATTTGCCGCCAAAACTTTTGGAGGTGATGTCTAAAAACGAATTCATTTCCGGTACATGTAACGTGTGTTCTGCCAATATCCAAAGCAGAGTTACGGTCCTTACACTCCTTTTAGTCTCTGCCAACTACTGAAAGTAGTCCCTAGTCAGAAGGCAGAATATAGACTGTTTTGCGTGTTTTGGAAAAAATGCCATCGTATTCGAGATATCTGGGCCATAATTAGACAATAAGGGATTCATTTAGAAATTACAAGACGAGTTAGGTGCAAATTATAGTGTTATTGACAAACTGTATTATATTAGTACGCTGATTTGTACGCTGAGAAAATATAGTACGGCATAAATTCAGGGTCGATTTCATGTAGAAGCCCGATTAAACCTCAATGTAAAATGGTAAATGCTTTAATTTTAAACAATAAAGCCACTGAAGACCAAATCAGTGTAAAACCTGAGACATTGGCAGAGGTGTGTGTGTGGATTGTAAATGAACGACAACTCTGCTTTGGTAGATTGGTGTTCTGCAAGCGGCCATTCATGTCAAGAGGAGGTAACTTGTCGTTCCTGAATTGATATTTTGGATGGTCCAGTATGGTATACCGTTTAATCTAATGACATGTTTACAATATATCTGATTGGGAGGGGGGCAGGCTTGGTGTAGTGGTTAAGCGTTTGGCTTGCAGCGCCGACGATCCGGGTTCGATTCCCGGGTTGCGCCACTATGTTTAAGAGGTTGGTAACCTCCTGCTTCCATGTCGCGATATAACTGAAATATTGTTGAAAGCGACGTAAAACACCAATCAACCGACCAACCAACTGATTGGGAGGTATAGATGTGCCAATGGGATGGTGTTCTTAACCATCTGAGAGTTCCGTCGTCGTCCGAGAATTTAATGAGACCTCAGTAAAAATCAATGTCGTTCTAAGAGTAATCAGAAGACACACTCATTCTGGAAAGGAGTGGTGCAATCAAATTTCTTACAAAAATAAGGATAGAAACAATAAGAGGGGCACGATCTCCTGCCTTTCTTTTTCATTTCTTTTTAATTCAGTTTGAAGTAAAGTAGCTTTCCTGTCGTTTCTTTATACATAAATACGTTTTTGCTGAGTATTAATTACACATGCATTTATATATGTAACAAAATCTTAACGTTAAACGTGATGAACCCGCCATTATAATTCATTACTGTTACTGGTAATAACAACTGAAAAGGTAAAATATATAGTAAACACTACGTAGACGCTACTACTTTAAAACTGAAACAATGTTACTTGTGTTTGATGTTTGAAAGTGCATATGCCTTATAGCAAGAAAAAAAAGGGGGTGGGGGGGTATAAAGAAGAGAAAACAATGGAGTTATAACTTCAGGAGTTTCGAGAATGTATCTACCAATGAAAAGATTTTTTAATGAAAGGGGGTAAATAAGAAAAATGATTTATAGTGAAGAAAAAGGTTCAAGACCAACAATAAGAGCGATTGTGTTACCCTGAAATATTAGCTAAACATGCAGGGAATTTACAGATATACCGAACATTTTCCAATACATATCTCAGTCATGCTATGTCAAAATAGGTATGTTTCTTATAGTATGCAATAAAAAAAATCACACTTTGAATTTTCATTCGAATCCTTAGATACTTAACATAAGACAGCGATTGATTAATAAACTTCTGAATTGCGTATGTCAGTCGAAGAATTTGCAAATTAAAAAAAAATCGGAATCCTCAGGAGTTGTGGATACGCACTATGTTCAAATTGCTCTGTGCATGTAACCTCTACTAACGACTCCATGTGCAGAATCACGTGACGTCTTAGATCGATTCACGTCTGTCATTTTATGATTTTGAGTGTCACATGTCTATTACGTAACAGTTATCTTAACATAGCGTTGTTTTACAATCAAGGTTATTATCTTCCTCCTATTGGACCCATCAATTTTACGTTTCTCTAATTCTGTATAATGTTAATATTCATTTGCAGTTCGATATTTAATCGGATATTTTTACTGATTCTTTTATCCTAGCGATGGTATGTGCCCTCTTGAATTAAGTCAACCACCTCGTAAACAAACGTGACACTTAAAACAGACATTTTGTTTTAAATCTATAAAATCTGTTTTCCGCCTTTATTATTATCATTGGATATGGTTTTGAACGTCAGTTGAGCTCAACGCAGAAGAGGAGAGGAAGAATATGAAAGAAATTAACTCGACCCATAATTCAAAAACACAACATATGACGTATTTATATTTATTTTAATGATCGATCAAATAATCAATGACATTGTATCTATAGTGATAGATCTTTAATGCACTGGACCGCACCACATTTTAGTACACGCTACAAAACCAGTGGCTGTACACATACATCTGTTGCAACCATCATCCGACGGAAAATGATCCCCTTCCATGTAAATTTTGCCGTGGTAATTACATGAAACTGCAATATAAAATGCAAAAGTAACTAGCATTTTCATTTTTATATAGCGCCACAACAATGTACCAAGGTCGATGTTCTTTGGCCAGAGGAAAACTGAGGTGAAACCAGGGATCCACAATCGTAAGCTTCTACTGTTTGGCTGGTGGCATCCTCGGTCATAGTCCAAACATAAAGACACCACAAAATATATCCACCATGTATACGGAAGCTGTGTGGTAGTTATACAATAAACTCGCACGTTATGTAGAATTAATAAAAGTAAGATACGAATCTAATTTATTGTGTAGTTTATATGATTGGCCTAGATGTTTCATTTTATTGATTCATTTATAACTTTATTAATCATAAATAATAATGGTATATAATATAAGTAATTTAGCAGGACAATTAAGTTTACAATCGGAAAAATGCGTCAGAACAGAAACATAACGGAGCAATTACATGTACTTAAGGCCATACCAAAGCAAGCCATTTCTGTACAGCTCACGTGACCTGTGATGTCACACTGACAAGTGTTGCAGCCATCAGTGCTGTTGAAGGATTCGCCTGGGCTGTACGATTTCCCGTTATAATGACACGTGGCTAGTATAAATATAAAAATATAAAAGAAAACGCAATTACTTATTGATTTTTTTTAAATTAAGCCTGGATAAAATAAATATATATTTCCTCCTAAATGATGTATTCCTTGATATCCATTGATTTATTATCCGGTAAAGAGACAGTTTAACCCAGTTATACCACACTGAGGTCTTGGGTTCGATTCCGAAGTCGGATTTTTCTAGAGTGATTTATTATCCTCTTTCTCATTATCAGTCCTGGAAAGACACGTTATCCCGGGGCCCCGTCTTACAGTATACTAAGGCCCCCGTCACAGTATACCGAAGCCCAGTGTCACGATATACCGAGGCCCCGTGTCACGATATACATACGTGGACACGTAAAATATTCCTAGCTGCTTCGGATGAGTCTGCAGCATAGGACAGAATTATGAAGCAATGCTCTCCAAGCTGGTGCCGCCATCATATAACTATAATAATCATGGGGTGTATGACAAACAAATATATGTATCTATCTGAAAATGTAAAATTCACGTGGCGACACTGCCGTAACACGGAAAACCATATTATTCCAGAGACTCGGTGAACGAAATCTACACTTATTCTTGTGTGTTTGTTAAGAACACAACACTATCATGGGGTGCTCATTCTTCTCTGATATATATATATATATATACTTTGACTTTTCGAAAAGTCACGATGAACTTTCCACATGTGCACTCACTCGCAACCCCCCCCCCTTCCCACACCGCCTCTTTCACAAATATGATCTCATATATCCACCGTTCGGTTTCTTCCTGGCTCCATCGACATCATAATACATACGTGGTTTGCAAAGCATTTTCGTGCATTCAGTTCCACCATGAGCCGAGCAATAGCATTTGTTGCAACCATCTGTAGCCACGAAGGAGTCTCCTGCCCAGTATGTCTGTCCATTGTAATGACACCCACCTACATTCTGGCTAGATGTTGTTGTCTTGGTAACTTCCCCTGTCATGGCAAAATAATATTTTTCTTACCCATCAATTAGTTAAAAGATATGCAACTGTATTTGTTAATTTTTGGCGGAATTCATATCTATGTGGAGTTAGTATTGACTATACCGGTAGAAATGTGTCCAAAGACAGAGAGAAGGACGCTAATCTCTGACTGCACTCCTTTACTTTCACTAGTTTGTGCTATACTTTCATAACATTAAAAGAATTACAAGTATAGAAAACGTGAACAGAAGGTATACGCACAGAACAGATACGTAGTTTTATTGTCCCATATTTAAACAATCAGTTAACTGTGGAATTATACAGGGCGGGTGTATCTAGCTAATAGGAGATGCTCATTCTTCCTTGTTGCCTGGTGTCATCAACGTTTGATGATCAGATTTGGCTTATCGAGCTTGTCCTTTTTGTTAGTTTTTATTATAAGCACACCAAAAGCATTTAATGCTTAGTTCAATGATATTTAAAACGGATGAACCTGGACAAAACTCGAACCAAAAGTTCGTGGTAGGTAATCCCCTTTGATCTGACCGCTTATAACAAAAATATATACTGTCAAAATATTATCCAGTTTTAAGTGGGTTGAAAAGTTATTTTCAATACAAACATAAAATGTTCAATAAAATACAGATCTGTCTGAGTTTAATCTAAGAACTAGAGGTACATTTTGATCCAGAAACAATGAACCATGGCCCATATCGTCATTTGACCTTTTATAACAAACTATGACATGAAAGTGTACCTTAATTTAGAACGGAAAGATAACCATACAACATAATACTGGCAAATAATCCTTTATAAAGTGATGATAGATGTCTCATGATTGGAGGAATGCTATACATTAGGATCCCTTTCATTGCAATTTATTGCAGAAAATGGCTGTAAATTGTTTATCTTTGCTTTTTGTAAAGGTAAAAAAGATTTCATTGGCGGAATAAAGAAATAAATATTAACAGATATCATCGGTTGTTTGGAGAACAAAGAGGAATAACATTGGTTGTTTCGAAAGATGTTTTGAATCCTATTTTAAGTTTAACCAAAGTCGGCATAGATACTGATTGTTTTCATTATTTGCAACATGCAACATCTTTAGTACAGATAACTAGGCACTGCAGTATGTAAGGTATTGGAGCATGACATCAAAATATCATAAGATATAAGGAGATATTGAAGAGACGTCAGCATTTTTATTTTACAGTTTACGACTTAACTGAAGTTTAGGCATATGACCTTTGGTGAAGTCAACTCTGAGCGCTACAATACATAAATTTGTTTCCTATCATACTCTATTCCCTCTGCGGCTTTACAATATCAGAGAGGGTAGGCTTGGTGTAGTGGTTAAGCGCTTGGCTTGCGGCGTCGACGATCCGGGTTCAATTCCCGGGTTGCGCCACTTTGTTTAAGAGGTTGGCAACCTCCTGCTTCCATGTCGCGATATAACTGAAATATTGTTGAAAGCGACGTAAAACACCAATCAACCAACCACCATACAATATCAGAATAATGTAAAATACGAAAGTAAGTGGTGTCACATGACTCTGGTACCAACAACAATGTACCACAGTGGACATTCACAAACGCCTGAAATTCAGAGGTAAGACCACATGATCGGGATAAGTGAGTGTCTCCTGTTTGACTAGCCACATCCGCCGTGAATACCCTTAAATACAGACGAAACAAATATAATTCAACACTGTATACATACATGAATGTGAACAACCACTGTGTAGAAAGTGCCACAACCACACAATATCCGGAAAAGGAGTAAGATAACACTTAAGTCAAACAGAGTATAAAAGGCAATCAAAAATACAGAAACTGTCAAATCTTCAAAGTAGTGTACGGGAATGGATGAACAATTTGATTGATAAAACTTCATACCCAGTTGTCTATTTTGTCTGATATTTCTGACGAATGTATTAGTCTAGCAAATGTCATCAATACTTACTTTTGCCGACCACCGGTGCACATGCCCTTTCTGTACAGAACACTCCCATTTCGTCACACCCACACGTGTTACAGCCATCATGTGACGTAAATTGAGTACCCTTTGAATAAACGGTTCCATGGTAGTTACAGGTTACTGAAAAAAAATAACCAAGTAGTCAAATATAAAAATATACTCATGAATATGCTCAAGTGAAATAGTCTTTCCTTTTAAAGAAAACAGAACATCCAAGGTTGTTAAATTAATGAAAGAAATGAAAGAAGACATCTGACTTAGATCAATATCAAAGAAGTACCAAACCGTTAATCATTCTCAAAGTCCAAGGACAGATACAAAATCGTGTAAGTTTCAAAAAGAAACTGTTGTGAACCCCAAAATACTGAAAAATTCCGAGGTGAGACCAGGTGCCCGGGGAGAGTAAGCGTCTCCTGTTTGCATGCATCACCTGTCACAGCAGTTCTTACGAAACATGTCAAAATCAAGAGTTTTGGTTTCCTAATTGTACATACGAAAGTACAAACTGGTATACAAAGTCATATTTGGTGTTCACTGAACAGGTCATTTAGTCGCATTCCAGAATATTATCAATCATCATTAGATGTATGAAAAAAGTTGTCATGGACCTAAACACATAAATCACAAAAATATTTGATAGTAATGCAATTGCGGCACCGACTTAGGACGACCAATTAAAATGACAGTCGTTATCCATTGGTGTTACTTAGGGGATAAACGTACTGTGTTTTATTGCCTCCGACAGGTATATCGTGGTTATACCGTTGGAAACCAAACAGAACGTTGGTTTCCAACGGTATAACCACGGTATTCCTGTCGGAAACAATAAAAACAGTACGTATATCCCCATTCTAATTCACAGTAATACAGATATCGTTTTTTCTTTTTGAAATTGCCGGCAAAATCCTCGTGGCTAAGGGACGGATAGCGCCATATTTAAAATTCCTCCGAGAAATATTAGTGCACCGACATAAGAAATTTCTCCATATTCATATTCTTAAGATTTTATGATTAAATTATTAATCACAAATTGATTCATACATGAGTGATTTGACATCGCATCGTAACAGCTGAACAAGCAGATTCGCTGAGGCGCGGCGAGATGAAAGAACATGCTGGAAAGTATGTTGCATGTGGTAGGTCATCATGTCATTCACGTTGTCAGTTTTGTTGGTTCAACTTGATTGTAATAATTGTGAACGTGAATGTTAGAACTTGCAAATCGTCCTTGATATGAATATTAAGATGGACGTTAAGAGCACTGAACGAAGTTGTTACAGAAAGTATTTTTGATAGACGGAGTCAGAGGCAACTTGGACAAAGAGTAGGTACAATGTAGTAATACATTTGGGGACGGTATTTCGTGGTTATACATGTCTGAACACTAATGTGTAGACCAATAAAAATTGTCAAAACAAAATAAGTGAATTAGAATATCCGGGTCCGGCGCCATAAACTGAGAAAATACTTAAGTCATTATTTCAAGTTCTTCTATTCAACAATAAATTAATACCTGGGTTTGGATTTTATTGAGTTTTATTGTATCGATAAATAGAATTAAACCATTCTGCATGACAATTCGTTCGAACATTTTTACAATGGAATGCATCAATATGAAACTATTGACTTAAAAAGATTCAGTTTATGGCGCCGGACCCCGGTTTACAGACCGGCCCACCTTCTCAATCAGTAATATCTCAAAACACACATTAAAACTCTCCTGATAGACAACATATTTATATAGAATTTCAATTTTATATGACCAAAATCCTATCATATGCCTATGTAGCAAAATAAAAGACATACTTAACTTTGGTTGTGGTTCACAAAACATTTCCGTGCATGCTATTCCATGTATGGTACATAAACAATGGTTACAACCATCACGAGCTAAGAAGTGCGAACCCTCTGTATAAGTTGTTCCATTGACTGTGCAGGTATCTATCAATAGAAATATCCAATTTATGCAACAATTATTATAATTTACATTTTCCTTCACATAGTAGATGTAGAACTATTAATAACCTCTTATTGAATATTATTGTGTTGAACATTTTTCTTATGTCTATGAGTTTTGTTGATTTAAAAAAATTCTAATTCTAAATCAATTTCCATTGTTTGACACGGAAACGGTCAAATGCATTAAACACGTGCGATCTAAGCGTATTAAAATTACAATGATGTACTATTTTACCAAATTATTGCTATTTTGAAAGCTTATCTTATCGTCCCGACGTCACTCGTATCGCTACAACATATTCGGATTTCCCCCTTTTTAATCTGTTTTAGACTTCAAATATTTCTGCAGTATGACAGAAGTCACAAAAACACACACAAGGACATCACAAAAATATTCGATTATAGTGCAGTTACGATAGCGACTTAGGACTGTCATTTGATATGACAATAGTTTATCAATTGGTGTGGTTAACCGATTTACGGGCCCATCTTTACACTCACCGCAACAGCAGAATAATCAAAGGACACACATTTAAAGATATAAATATTCCACCATACAGAGATCAAGGGTCAACAAGTTTCTCAAGTTGAGAAGTCATAAAGATATATATTAGCACTTGGCTTGTGGTGCAGACGATATCGGATTGTGACATTATGTTGAAAAATTTGGCTATCTCCTGATGTCATGTCGCAAAAGGACTGGACTTTTGGTGAAAGAGACGTAGAACACGATTCATTGATTGATCTCATGGTTTAACCCAACATCATGACGGTTTAACCTCTATTATGGCAGTACTAGTATAATGCAATTACTTAGTTATGTTGAATTTTATGATGTAATGAGGTGGGTTTTTTGTTTGAGTGTGTGTTTTTCCTCATGCTAACAGTTAACATGAACCGAGATCTCAGGTTTAACTGCCTTGTCCGGATAGACAACCAAAGATACTCCAAGGGAGCTTCTTGAATGTAGGATGTTTCAATCTTGAGTGAAAAACTTCATTGAATCATATCTGTGGTAATTGACACTACCATCACCCCTTTTTAATTACTACATTGTGTTGTGTGTGTGTGTGTGTGTGTGTGTGTGTGTGTGTGTGTGTGTGTGTGTGTGTGTGTGTGTGTGTGTGTGTGTGTGTGTGTGTGTGTGTGTGTGTGTGTGTGTGTGAAGTAGCATATGTACTTACGTGTTGCAGTACATGAGTCTGTTGTACAGTGTACGATATTGTTGGCTGTGCAAGAGCATAAATTACATCCATCACTAGCGGTCCACGACTCCCCGAGGTCATAATGCACATGACCGTAAGTACAATGTTTACCTACAACATAAAACATGAAATAAGCATATTTAATGTACTGAGAGAGAGAGAGTTGTATAAACAATGAGGTATGCTTAGCCATGCAGGAATACAGATGGGTGGACCAACTCTGAAGTGCGAGAAAATTAATGTATCTTGTTATATTTCTTTGTAAAATAAGTAACTTCAACACATAAAACATGGATGAACCCCCTCACGAAAAATTTATTAGCGACAGAATCCTATATTTCCTGCTCCGTCGTCGCGGTGGAACGCGCCGTCGTCGTGTTGGAACGCGACATAGCTAATAGTGTGATCATGAAATGTCGAATGATATTGTTATTGGTTCACATCGTAAAAACAGTAAAAGCGTTCCTTCTGAAATCGTTTAGATAAAAATGTTATATATTTAATACATTGAAATGGGATTGGACAAAAGTTATATCAACGATACTATAGTCCTTCCCCGATCATTTACAACACAAGTAAGTAGTAAAGACGGCGACATTTGAATATAATAAAAATGTATAATATAGATGTAAGTAATAACGGAAAGAAACAAGAGAAAGAAATAAAGATGGATTGGAGTGAGAGAACACTTCTACAGGTAACGTCTTGCTACCGTATAGCTGTTAAAAAAGATCCGAAGAAATCGTCAAAGCAAACCATTCAAGATAGTGATTGACCAAATTTCTTATTTCTATAGACCAGGCGTATTATTCACAAAGAAACTAAATTCTAAGTGAAAGATTTGAGACCTGTAATAACATGTTTTTAATTCTAAGATTAAGTCTACATTTTCTCTGTAAATAGTACATCAGGCATACTATTTACAGAGAAACTTTAAATTCATTCTCAGAATTCCGACACATACTATTATAGGTTTTATGTCTTACACTTAGATTTAAGTTTCTTTGTGAATACATGTACAGTTCCTGTTCTCTGAGAATTAGTAATGCATTAAGGGGGTGATCCTCTCTCGAATCAATTCCAGTTTCGACCTATCAATAACGCATCTTACGAACTTAAAAGATACCACTCTTACCTTCAATATTTGCCGGGAAGAGACAAACGAGCAGAATCGTTCCTATCCATAATGGATCCATTGCGTTATATTCAAGTTCATCTAGTGTACATAATAGTGAACACGTAAGAAGATAAGATAATGCGTCGTGTATGTGATAATGAACCAGTCCACGGAGACATGATATTTATACTGCAATCATATTTCTATTACATTGAACCTCTTACCAATCTGTCGATTATATTTAATATATCTTCTTCTTCTTCTATAGTATGTCAGATTGCTTTCGATAATAGATGTTTTGGTAGTGCCATCATACACCCCAAAAAAATGTCTTTAATCAATTCAATTCATTTAGTTTAAGATATACGTGTTATCAATGCAATATATACCACATATATAGACATGAAAAACAGTGGCAGATTTAGATGGGGTCTGCGAGTCCCCCCCCCCTCTTTTGGGGCACAAATTTACAAGGTATATATAGAAGATAAGGTTGAAAATATACAAATAACATGAGGAAAATTCCAGATTTGACAAACAAAATGGCTGAGTATTTTTTTTAAACCCAGGCTCCGTCACTGAATACATGCTACAATACGCTTCATAAATATACAAAGTACAATATGCTTGAAGGGAAAATGTCATCTTACTTTTAAAGAAATAACAATAATAAAAAATATATTATCATTACTTTAAATATGCACAAATATATATACATACATTACAAATCGCACATGTAAGTCGTTACACAAAATGAATATACATGTATGTTTTAATAAAACTTATATATTTACGAGATAAGACATTCGCGTATTTGAAATGCCTCAAGGATATATTTCTTCAAGTTGCACAAATCTCTTACGTTATTACTGCTCAATAAGGTTGAAGGACGAATCTTATAATATTGTTTTCTAAAATCTCTTTCGCAGAGTTTCATAGGCTGAACAGACTAATAAAGAGTGGAACTCATCCTCTGCATTAAAGTTGCACTAGAAATATGTTCTTTACTAAGTGCATTTGATGGTCTACCAGACTCAATATGTAACTGTGCGATGAGAGGCGTGGAATGGTCATATTTGTAACTCTGATAGAAAGCGGTTTGCAAAAATAAAATTCTTATATATACTAGTACTATACTTTTCTGAGATGAATGAATTTCAGATACCAATCCCAGTACACAATAATCGAAAATAGGGGAATGCACATCACTTTCAGAAAATCACGTTGTTCCGAAATATATGATTTATGTTGGTCCTAAGCGAGACAATTTATTTTTATTAATACAAGCCAATTAGAACCACAAAAAGAGCTATCTTCACATTGCTGGAATCAATATCGAAGAAGTACCAAACCGTTAATCATTCTCAAAGTCCAAGGACAGATACAAAATCGTGTAAGTTTCAAAAAGAAACTGTTGTGAACCCCGAAATACTGAAAAATTCCGAGGTGAGACCAGGTGCCCGGGGAGAGTAAGCGTCTCCTGTTTGCATGCATCACCCGTCACAGCAGTTCTTAAGAAACATGTCAAAATCAAGAGTTTTGGTTTCCTAATTGTACATACGAACGTACAAAACTGGTATACAAAGTCATATTTGGTGTTCACTGAACAGGTCATTTAGTCGCATTCCAGAATATTATCAATCATTCTAGAAAGAGGCACATCATATTTTCGTACAAGATCCATAGCGACCGTAGAACTTCCTCAGTGACGATTTCAGACGTTCTTTAACATATCCCTGCAGGAGGAACTTAGTGGCCAGTCGTTTGGCCCTTGGAATAAAACAGTCGTATAGAGAACAGGCTCTTGCGTGTCATAGGCAGGTGAGGACAGGATATTGCTGCAAAGAAACGGAAAGTTAATTATTTGGAAGTTAAAATCGTCACGTTTGTCATACAGAGAGGTGTCCAAATGACCATTACTGTCGAAAGTAAAAAATATATCCAGATACGAAGCGGAATTATTGCTCTCGGTTGTCTCTTTTATCTCAAGTTCATGGGGATAGATTTCATGTATGTAATCCTTAAAGTTAGGATTATTGATTGACAATACGTCGTCTATATATCTATACGTAAAATTAAACTGAGATGCAAGACTTTGTCTGCCTGTGGAGAGCATGTTTTGAATAATGTTTTGTTGGAAATAAAACTGTTAAAACTGATTAATTATATAATTTGTAAATTTCAATAATTCAAACCAAAACTTAAACATTCGTACTTTTGTAGCAACATTCAACGGTAATTTTCCAGTTTCTATTAACATCAAGAATGTTTTTACAAAAATCTAAATGGACTTTTTCAATATCAGGAGTGTACAATTCACTTCAATTGATTGATTATTGTTTTATGTCACTCCATGATTATTTCACGTATATGGTGACGGCATCTGTCTGATGCATCGCATAGAATTTTAACCATTGCAACAGAAACATCCGAAGCAGTTAGGTATCTTTTACTTGCCCCGCCTACCGTGACACGGAACCTCGGTTTTTACTGTAAAGTTGACGGATAACCATAAGTCCGAAAATCATGAAACAAAAGGACATACAAAATCAGTGAAATGAAAACCAAATAGAAAACAATTAGAAATGTCTACTTGAAGAGCATATGCGAACCCCCTTAATGGAGTGAGATCAAGTTCCCGGAAAGAGTGAGCATCTCCTGCTTGCTGCACCCGTCACATATACCCAGTAGAAAGAGTCAGATCGTGTAAATTCAATATATATTTATATATGGAGAAGTCAAAGTATCTAGTCTAGTATAGAAGGTATCAAATCTGTGTAAACTGATCGCAATCGGTCTCACTCCAGAATATCATTTTAAAGTCTGGATAACGACCATAGAACTTCCTCAGTGACGTTGTTAGTCTAGCACATATATAACCCTGGTTGAGAAGCTAATCTGAAAGTCGCCTAGCCCTCAGAACTAAGTCATTGTAATTTGAACATGCCCTGGAATAACGTATTAACTGAGATATGAATACGCCGTATGCGGGCTATGTTGGAATGTTGCTACTTATGAGAGGAAAGTTTGTGAGAGCGAAGTTGAAATCGTCACGTTTGTCATAGAGTGAGGTGTTCAATTGACCATCAATGTCGAAAGACAACATTATATCTAAATACGAAGTAGAAGTAGAAGTTCACTTGGATAGATGATGCTAAGGTAATCCGCGAATAAAGGATTATTAATTGAAACAACGTTATCGATAAGAAAGTTCAACATTAGGATTACATCTGAATCAGTATATTATTTATTTTTGGAATCAGAATTTTCCCTGACAAAGTAAGTTTTATCATGGCCTATGACTATATGTTTGAATCTGCAGCTTCCGTGTTTTACTAGTAAATGCATTATAGATAATTTCCGCTAATCTGTCTTTTCATTTCTGATGAGGGATCGTTGTGTAAAGTGTCGAAAAATCAAAGGACTTGATGGAGTGAAGTTTAGTAAAAATAAAATTGATTTCAGATATTCTAATAACTCTTTTGAATTTTTTAGGATCCACGTTTTATTAATTCCATTTCTGGAATATACTGTTTTGTAATACCTATAAAGACCAGAATTAATTTCTGATATTTTTGTGAGTAACATCGATACAGGTTTTGTGGTACACTTCGGGGAACCAGCGACAAAGCGTTGTTTGTAGGGATTTTTGGAATGCAGTACAAATATGGAAGTTCTAAATTTAATTTATTTGTGTCAATACCAAACGTATTGAGGACAGATTTATGATTTGAAGCATTTCCGAAACTTAAAAGTTCGTGAGAGTATAAGTAGGATTTCCTGGAGCTGAATTTAATCCTAATTCACTAGGTTGTCAATGTAATATTTCTTACAAGTAAATGTATAAATAATAGAAGATTTATCTGATGGTGTAATGATATAATGTTCTTGAAGGAAGGTAAGTTCTCTAGCAACATCAGGATTTATGAAAATAGATTCAAATCTGGTGTTTACAGAGCCTTGTATTTTCTTAATTTTTGATCTCAGCAGTACTGCAATAGATTTTATCCATTCCGAAAGAGTGTCGACCTGTACTTCCTCTTTTTGCCCATCGTGTAGCATATTCCTCGCACGAGTAGATAATATTCACTGTCTTATCCGAAAGACATAACACCGGTGTGCCCAGGGCCGGAATCGAACCCGGGACCTTCTGGTCACAAGACGAGCACCTCATCCGCTGGGCCACACTAGCTTCACCTCAGACCTAACATTTAGATGTTGATAAGCACTGTCATGAACACGTCATTTCCACTATGATGAAATTATGTTGATTAGATAAGAGTGGATTGGCTGATGAATTATGGCAAACCTTAAAAAAATAATTGAATCAAGAGTTTTACTATTAAAGTAAACTTGCTTATATACCAGTGTTTATCAATATATCAGGACTATCTATTTGTTATAATTATAATGATTTTGATTAAATTATCTATTAATTCATCACTTTTAATCAATATATTTATTTATTTTGTTAAAGGCTATCCCAATCTGTAAGATACTTGGCCAGTATATGGCGAACGGTTCTGAGTTCGAGTGGAGCGGGAAAAGTCCTTCACTACATGGCATGGTTTTTGCATTTGTCTAAACAAGTTCAATAATTTTGGTGTGACATAGAACAAATTAATTATATGCATGCAAAATAAGTGTTATCTTTCTTTTAACACACGGCAGACGTTAGAGGATGTTTAAATTTATCGTCGTAGTTGTTCGAAGGCAGATACATATAACATGTTGTTTACTTGATAATGACATTTAAGTAGTACATAATACAGAATTTAAAAAAATGAAAATTGTCTTGTATGTTTACACATTTTTCTTTCATTTACCAAAATTGCGCAAATGTTTTGTATTGTTTGCGCTTAAAAGTTAAACTAATTTGATAAGAGATGTAGTAATAAGGTTTCTAAAACAGCACTCTAAGTTTATGATAGTTCGGACATTACAAGATAAAAGTGAAATTCATCTTCAATTTCTGATTTACAAATTGCACAAGTGCGTCTTTGTAGAGGTATATTTTTGTAATGGCCAACTTCAATAGAACAATTTGAAGAGAGACGTAAATTGCTGATATATTTCTAGTACTGATTATGAAAAGGTTTTACGAGATATGGTTGTAATGAAATTTGGTCGATAATGTGTTTATACAAAAAAAACCCCCATTTAGATGGGTGTTAATATCAGACAAAATTGAGTGTTTATAAACATCCATAAGTCTTTCTTTTACAATGACAATAATATGGTTGTCATCAATATTTATATTATATGACCATAAATTATTTAATCCCAATTTAGATAAAATATCATATACATCTGAAACCCAATTCGTACACTTTGTTCGATCTCTAAAATCAGTTGTTATAAGGTTGAGACGTGATTTTAAAAAAGAATTGTCAGAGTGCATGATTTTAAGTCAATATTGTATGATTTTTAATTTTTTGAAACAAATACCGGTAAGAGGTAGTCTTCCACGTTCACAACATATCATGGAATTAGGTGTAGATCTTTTAACACTTGTTAATACACCTCTTTTAATACATTTACAAAAATCTAAATGAACTTTTTTCTATACCTGAGACGGAATGTAATTACCAAATTTCGCAAACGTAATAAGCAACACTAGCTATGTATGTAGAGATAACAGCATCGTATAATTAAAAGAAAGATTTATACATTTTCTTATTAGAGCAAACACAGCTTTCCTGCATTGTAATGATAGTTGCTTTTGTGCTTTATGAAATTTTCCATTGTAATTCAATAAAATACCAAGGTAACAAAATTCATCCACTATATTTATATTTTCACCATCAAATATCCATCGTTCATTTTGTTTTACAGTATCTCCGTTCCTAAAAACCATGATTATTGCTTTAGTGACATTAATAGTTAGTGCCCATTTTCAGTATACAAAAACAATGAATGTAACATATTTTGAAGCCCTGTAATAACCAGAGAAAATAACAGTATCATATGCGTACTTGAATAAAAAGAGAATCAACTTTTGTAATTCTGTTGGAATAGAACCGCTCTGTAAAACTTCCACCTCACAATCATTTAGATACATTGAAAATATATTACCATTCACTAGAAAATTGTTTTTAATATTACTATTTAACGATTTTATGACTGTATACATTTTTCCGCGTAAACCCAGTTTAAATATTTTGTACCACAACTTTTTTCTATCAGTGGAATCAAACCCTTGTCTGTAGTCAACAAAGCAGCAATATAACCGAGACCTTTTCTCTAGATATTTATTTATTACTGTAGTTAAAACAAATATTGCGTCAACAGTACCGTGGTGAGGTTTGAACCCGAACCGCGCATCTGTTACTATAGAGTTGTTTTTAGACCGAGAGAGGAGCCTGGAGTTGAGAACAGACGTAAATAGTTTGCACATGCAGCTAATTAATCTGATTCCTCTAACGTTGTAAGGGTAAGATGTACTGCCCTTCTAATGAACAGTCAAAATGAGGGTTTGACACAAAATGCCAGGGAAATATCCAGTGCTAAAAATTGCATTAAATACTTTTGCAAGTACGGCAAAGAATATCAGAAAATGTTATAAAATATCCATTTAAAATATGAACAAGGCTATGACTTTTGTTGCACTTGAGACGTTTGATAGCTTTTAAAATATCGTCGTATGCAATTTCAGAGTCTAGCTCTGCGAAAACCGCAACTTCTTCAGGAGTATCGACGTCAGTATTTTCAATATTCCTTTCACCGCATAACGATTTAAAATGCTGTAAAAAATAAAAATATGTACATTACTTGAGGCAAATGTCAGTTTGGAAATGCAGTTATAAAATTCTTTCGGGTTATATTTTTATAGGGATTCCAGTATGTTACATTGGTTAAGCAAGTATTGCCATTTCAGTTTACATTCAGTTTTTTTATATTCATTTTCACATCTTTGCAGTGCACAATGGTTTTTATGTGACTTGTCAGCATTAAAATCAAGTAAAGCTTTTCTATAATTACTGTATAGTCTTTTACATATCTCATTAAACCAAGGTTTGTGACCAGACACTGTATTTAAGCCAGATCTCTACTTTCTGGACGAACCCTTGGGGTGCACATTTATGAAATTCAGACATGATTAGGCATAATTTCTTCAACGAAAGAAGAAACAGAATCACGAACGCCTTTATCTGATGTCAGGTCATTATCAACCACACAGTTATCTAAACGATATAGATTCCGTTCCAGTGCAACTTTGCTTTCTAATGCAAAGTTCTCCATCTAAATTTCGTATGAGTACGACAATTTGATTCAGAGAAATCACTGATATTCACACTGGTTAGAACACAGGCACTGTGTTACGAGTGTCTTTTTAAAACTAACCCCCTCCTTTATATATCGTCTCGTTCCCCTTTCCCCTAAGGTAAGAATCGACGGTCAGAATGCAGGCGCTTCAAACAGCATTTCCTACAAGTTCCGATGATTATCAGAGGACAATAAAGTACCAATATATAAAATAATGTCTAACCTTTTGATATCTGTCCTCAATATTTCATTTAAGCATTTTAAAAAACGCCAACAAACGCAAAACGCAAATTCGAACAGTTTCCTCGCCAGCAATGTATTATAGGTTTATTTGCATAATAGGACTTTGCTGGAATAACGCTAGAGAGCAGTAGTTCAATGTATGGCTAAAACAAAATTAACATTAAATATTTATTCCATTTTTATGGCTTTAATATTCCTTTTCTCACGATCTTGATCATGACAATCTTGTCATTATACCGATCATGTTTTACACCCTGCCGGTGCTGTATCAACATGGCGACTGGCGAGCAAACTGTTGGCTAGTTGTGCCGTTCGAATTTGCGTTTGTTGGTGCCTTTAAAAATGCTTGAATAAAATTATGGGGACAGATATCAAAAGGATAGACATTGTTTTACACGTTGGTACTTTATTTTCCTCTGATTATCATCGAAACTTGCAGGAAATACTGGTAGAAGCGGCTGCATTCTGACCGTCATTTCTTACCTTATATAACTGAATCATTATGTGTTTACAATTTTATCTGGACAAATCCAGTCATTTAGTTGAGTCAATATAATTACACAATGCAGATATATCTTGTGAAACACATTCTTACATTACATCACCTACAATATAGACATTCAATGTAAAAAACGAAGAAGGACCGAGGGATAAACCATATCTCATAATCCATGGAATAAAAGGACAATATCGTGTAAAGTGTCAGATTCAGACTAATGCGAACCCCAATAATCTCCAGATGAGACCAATCGCCCTGGAGGAGTAAGCGTCCCCTGGTTACATGCAACACCCGTCGCAAAAGTCCTGCAACAACTTTTCAAGTCGAGGAAGTAAATACATAATCATATACGAATGAACACGTGAAGGAGAGAAGATCTTGAACATCTACAGGTGTTTAAGATCTTCTCTCCTTCACGTGTTCCTTCGTGTATAATTTTGATTGTGGTTTTGTTATGCTTCGCTAAACCATTTGTAATACATAGAACAGTTCCACCCCCTTGTTTTACATTTCAACAAAGACATTGCATAAATCTACATGTAAAATCTGGTATATTAGTAAACAACCGAAAATCCGACTGAAATTTAATATGTACATTTTAAAAGGCGATACTATTTTTAGTTTGGCGATCTAGTCTATTAACAGGTAACAGGTATCACGGGATAGGTCGATATAATAAGTTAAAAATGAATTGAACGTGTAATGCTCGCGTTACTGCATCGTAAATATGGGTATATATAAAAAGGATAGACTTCATGCAATTATTCGAAGAGGATATCAAAAACAAAGCCATACACAGTAAGTTCAAAGATTTTTTTTTTTCTGGAATAATTTTTTTTCTTATCACAGTTTTAGAAAACTAAATTTGCTGGAATATGTTTACTGAAATCTTATCATAATTTTGTTTGGTTTTTGTTCCTCCAATGTGGAAGAAACGTGGTTTAAATCCGACTAGAGTTGATAATTGTAAAATGTAGATCATGTATCTGCAGTTTGATGATTTCTTGTTTAACAACAAAAACAAATTAAAGGGTGGAAGCACCTGTATGGTGTTGTACTTCCTAAATTTTGACCAATGGATTTTGGCTTTCTCAAAATATAGCATGGAAATTCTGTATTAAAACTTCGGAATACGAATTCTTTGCTCTCAGATCCTCGGTCGATTGCATTAATTTTGTCGTCATGACAGATTGATTTTTTTTTTTTTTTTGCTATTTCAGATGCGTTTTATAGCAAATTACTCAATGAAATTGTATTATTTGTATATAATTTAAAAGGTTTTTTTTTTCATTATAGCGCCGGAGGAGATCGAAGAATGGCGCTTCCTACCCAAGACCTCAAGATAAATATCAGAATGCAGAATGCAATAATGAAGACAAAGTTGAAAATGGCAGGAAATGACAACGTCCAGTTACCCAGAAATGTCCATATGGCACTGAGCGCTGATGAGGTTGAGGTCACTGTCATGCTCGAACAGATACCGAAAGTGAGTAATGATCAACCAACCACAGTACCTATACAGGAGACATGCCCTCCCGATCCTCAGCAATTTCGGAGGCAAAATGGTCTGCCATAGGCCATGTAGAATTATTAACAGTGGTGATAACAGCTGGAAACTGTGTATACTCTTCGATTATTTTTCGAAGAATTTTCTAGACTAACAAACGTATATAATATCATCTTAATCGTGGGAAAATTCATGTGTAATTTTGTGAGTGACCATTATGCAAAACTAACTTTCTCAATGCAATGTCACCGATTATTTACGAGTAGAGGTGAAATCTGTAAAGACTGTGCTTTTTTTCTAATTGAAAATTTCTCTGTTTGTATCATCTGTATATTTATATATCTATGTCGGACGCTGCTATCCAAACAGGAGAGATTCACTCCTCCCGAGCATATGATCTCACTTCTAACTTACAGAGGTCTACGAGTGTCCAGCAAGTGTCAAAGTTATAAGTGTTACAGTGACGATGCAATTTACATTTATCTATTTCAAATTAGAAATACATTTTATACATGTGATTCCATGTTTATTTTATTTGGTGTGTGAAAGAAATGGTATTTGTACATTATACTAGTATTTATTTCTTGAATTCATTTTCAATTCTTAATTAAACCATATACATTCCTTCGAAAACTAGTTGTATAAGTTGTCAGTTAAAGATAGTACACATGGGGATTTTGTAAAGCAGGGGAGGGGGTGGAGGGCGTGATGTTGAACACCTTGGATTTTCAAGTGCTAATATGGTTAAGACTGATTAGTTATTCATTGTTTTACGTCACTCCGCAATTATTTCACGTGTATGGTGAAGGCATCTGCCTGATGTATTGCACAGAAATGCATACCTTTACAAGAGACCTACTCCACGCAGTGAGGGATCTTTTACGTCCCACGCTTTTTATGACACGAGAACTCAGATTTTACTGTCTCATCCGAAAGACACCCACAGAACCCCGTTGCGCCCATGGTGGAAGTCGAACCAGGGACCTGTCGAGCTGAGCACCTGATCCACACTGGTTAATGCGGTTAAGAGATGACGACAAGAGTTTATATACATAAAATTACAATTTCATGTCGTGTCATGACTCAGTAGTATCTTATTTTTGACTAAGTGCATAATTCTATACGACATGCTTTGTTTGTACCATATCACCTTAGGAAATAATCATACAATATCTCGTGGCAGTTCTAGGTAAAGTTGAGATTGTGACTTGCTGCCAAGAACCCTCCCTATGAATAACAGCACGTATTTACTGATACAGGACCTTAACGTAACCGGTCCGTCTTTTAGAAGAGCCCGGATTTCTGTTCCCGTCTTGGCATTTACGCCTTACATGATTTTCAAGCGTGTGGTATTTACGGTCTCCTGTGATTTTTGTCTTGCTGATCATACTGAGTTAAAACGACGTTTCACACCCTTATTGAACTATAATACCCCCCTCCCCTCGGTCTATTAAAATGTATCCTGAATCATTGCTTTTATTTCACTTGTATGACACAGGACATAGTTTCACATTATGTTTACGCTTGGACGTCGAGCAAATAGGTTTTGAAATTACTATTTGATTTAGAGTTAAAAACGCCGAAAAATGTTTTACAAAGCACTGTTATTCGCCAATTCAGACTGAACTTAAGCTTTTTCTAAAATTACAAAATTATAGAAACCCGGAGTCATTTGGTCAAAATATACTAGTAACATATTTGCTTGTCAGAAATATTACGAATGACATAATAGGTCCAGACGTATATTGTGAAACTGTGCTGGTTAATAGGTAGGTTTCATTTGCAAAAATTTAGTTGGAGTTATCTCCCGTCGTCGGCCATGTTTGTAGTCAAGCATGATGATCATTTTCATACTAAGTTTAACTTTTTTAAGAAAGATGTTAATATTTACACTTCTTTAGGGACTTTTTACATTGTCTAATACCTTAAAATGTGCATAAGCATTGCAAAAACACAGGAAGTATCCCTAGTTTGGATAAATTACTTCCATAATTTGGTTGATTTATGAACAATTATTCAATTATATACGTGACAGATGACGGACTACTATTCACAATGGACTGGATGGTCCTCTTGGTCTTGATGGTGGCAATGGCGGTGTTGACATCCTTGGGGACGTCATCTCCTCTGTACAACATACAGCAGGCCATGTATTTGCCGTGACGGGGATCACATTTCACCATCTGGTTGGCTGGCTCAAAGCAAGCATTGGTGACCTCGGCAAAGGAGAGCTGTTCATGGTAAGCCTTTTCGGAAGAGATGACTGGGGCGTATGTAGCCAGAGGAAAATGGATACGTGGGTAGGGTACCAAGTTGGTCTGGAAATCAGTTAAGGGCACCATCGAATCGGAAGGAGGCAGTGATGGAGCTGACAATCTAGCTAATCAGACGGTTGAACCGTTGGTGTAGGTTCAGTGTCCGCGAAATTCATCGGACCGTCGGACCGAACGGACAAAAGTGCGATAGGTCCGATTTGCGCGTTTTCTAGCCGGACCGGTTTGTCCGATGTTGCTTCCAACACTATGTATAACGCGGAAAGACAGAGTCTTGTAAGCACTTATACTATTTAATAACGACCAGTGATTAATTTTGCCCTGCGTCCTGCGTATTATACGCATTGATTTTGTAAAAAAAAAAACCCATTGTTTTTAGTCACGCGCGTCCATCGGACCCATTATAAAATTCCAGTTTCCATTTTTGAGAGTTAATATAGATGGAATGATCCCCCATGATGGAATAATCCGCCATCACTTAATACTGGTCGTCATCATATAGAGGGAATGATTCCCCATCACATAATACTGGCCGCCATCATATAGATGGAATGATCCCCTATAACATAATACTGGCCGTCATTATATAGATAGAATAATCCTCATATCGGCTCATACCTTCATCGATATGAGCCTACCGTTTCAATAGAAATTAGTTTACTCTCAACTTTCGTTTTCCATTCCGCGAAATCTTGAAAAAGGAGAAATTTCATTGGCTAGAGCGTAATATTCTAAACTAATCGCGTGTCTCGAACCAATGTTTACTTAATTAAGAGTAAACATGCCACCGAAAAAGAAAAAGCTTTGGATTACTGGAAAACTTCTTACTTGTATTAAACACTTTGAAAACATTTGCAAAATTTTATTCATTACTTTAAAATAATTCAATTTGAAAACCTTGTTGTATACAAATTTTGTGCATAAGATCAGTGGCGGATTTAGAGGGGGGCCGCCCCCCCCCCTTTTGGCCACATATTCACTAGTAAAAATCCAGATTTTGCACCAAAAATGGCTGAGAAGTTTGACGAATACACATGTGCCCCCCCCCCTTTTCGGAAATCCTGGATCCGCCACTGAAGATAATGGCTATTTCGTCTCATAAAGATTTTTCAGTTAAGCTCTTGGCGAAAAAAATGAGTGGACCCATTGAATTTTAATTTGGACCCATTGATTTTGGTGGGCTGGGTCCAAAGGACCCATCAAATCAATTTTCAAAATGAATCACTGAACGACCTTTATATTTTGAGCGTTCCTGGGTGTTCATGAATGTCTTTTCTAGCGAAATTAAAATATGTGGTGGGGGCAATCCCCAGAAAACCACTAAACAAAAGAAAATTGACATCGACGGACGCCGACAAAAAGGCGATGTTAAATACCCCATTGAAAATTCTTCAATTTTCTTTTTTGGTCAGACAGAAATGATTTCGGTCCTATGAAATATGTCTTCCAATAGGACCGAATGTCCTGTGGAGTTCAACAAAGTTTCGCGGACACTGTAGGTTGGTCTCTCAATGTCCAAGTTACGTCTGCAGATATCGTAGATGGTTTCGTTGTCAACCATGAAGGCACAGTAGGAGTGTTCCAGGGTGGTGTGGGAGGTCAAGAAGGAGTCGTGCGGCTCGACAACAGCGGTGGAGACCTAGGACGCTCTTCCCAAAATTTGGACGGTGGGTCCTACCGCAAGAACGACGTAAAAGAGTAAAGCAGTTAAGTATTAGGAATTTACCGGACTGACTAGATCTTATAAATTTTTAAATAGACGTAAATTATACAAGTAAATATGATGCACGCCAAAAGAGTATCACATAAGAGACCCGCAAGATATGTTATAATTTCTGACGCACTTTCAATCCGACCTAAAAATAGATTATTGGTATTTTTCGCTATCTTGTGTAATTAGATAGAAAGTGAAAAAGTGTTTTGCTTTTGTTTATTTGTCTTCTTATATCTCTCCTTCTTCGGGGTTTACTTACGCGACATCCTGCATATCGGTATAACTTATAAGTAATCGTGGGAAGTCCATGAATGATATGTCGTACGTCTCTATAGGTGTTGTTTCTGAATGACAGGGGAGGTAAGCCTTGACAACCTCCTTTGACGGATTAAATACTAGTGTAGCCATCACAGAGCTTAAGAATTTCAGCCAAGTAGTGAAAACACTAGAGTCATGTGTAGAGGAGACTCCAAACCCGTCTGCAATGTCTTCATTCAAAAGATCCTGAGATTCATAAATCACATAACCATTTCTTCTTTCGGACTGCGTCCTAAGGTTTTTTGAGAACCTGTTCTTTTGTTTCAAAGGATTACATAGCCTCTTTGGGTCCTTCCAATAGTGTACTTTATGAAGATGAGGTAAAATGCATTGATAAATGGCATCAAAAGATGCAGGATTGGAAAACCCTGTATGAAACTTCACCTTCGCATCAGACTTCATTACTGCACATAAATCAAATCATTTGGTTTCTACATGTACGTCTGACTTTTCATTTGATGAGTTTAATCTCAAATTCCTTAATTTTTGCTTCTAGCAGAGTAAATTTGTTACATTCTACATTGTTCACTGCACTCTGGGGGTTTTCTTCATCAACATCACAGCCAAGGAAAGGACTGGTTGATTCATCTGATACAACAGTTTTGATAAGTTTCTTTCCATTTTTGTCTAGTATTATTGTCTTTACGCTCAGCGGGAAAAGGGAAAAGATAAAATGGGGGTTCACAAATGCACGACCCAAGCCCATGTTGAATGTTGTGTATCTCACAGAAATGCTTCTTCCATTTTGTGATCTTTGTAACATTGTTTGTACAGAAAAGGCACAGCATCTGGATGACATCGCTTCTTGACTTTGAACATTATAAACTTTTTGAACACCATGCACAAATTAAGGTATCTGATGTACAATTGACCAAACTTTTCTGCCTCGTAAGGTATATATATCATATGTGCATTAAAAAACTGTACTGGGCCAGTTTGGATGTTAAAATTTCCCTTTCTGTAGCCATAATCTTCCTGAGATTTACAAAGATACCATTCTGCATTAATTAAAAAGATTTAAGAAGGCTACCGCTCATGATAATCACATAAATGTACAATGACATTTATTTTGAGAAGTTGTTTTTAATTTTGTTCATCTCGGATCTTAGCCAACATTGTAATTCATGCCCATTGTATCTATCCATCAGTAATTGTTTTGGTCAATCAAGTTAATGATATATAGAATGCAATGTGTTTCTGAGAAAGCTTTGATAACAATATTTGCCTTCATCAAGCAAGTTTTACCTTGACAGTAATGACAGCCTTCTGAGTTATGAAAAGACCAGACACTACACAGACATAGACAGATATATAACCAAATGATTCGTACATATCTTCCTGCATATTTCTGGTGATTTAAAATAAAAAGAGATAAGACATATACTTATTAATATTTATTATTTTCTAGTCTGTAAGGTGCAATAAAAGTTGCACAGACAGAAAGTTGATATAATCTATGGCTGTCCTAACAGGACAAATACCCACAACAACCAATTTGTCAAACAGGCATAAACTTTGTAACAAAGTCACAGAATAACAAAATGTATGTCAGATACATAATCTGAGGCAAGCACCAGTCCAAGCACTTCACGATATATCATTAATACAAGTTTGGTATGTATGACACTCAAGATAAACCGGACGGATGGACAGACATGGGGTGACATGTCATGGTGATTCCAGTATATCCCCAAACAGTTTTGCAGGGGAGGGGTATAATTATACAGGTCTCCACAGAAGTAGAAACTTGCATATTTCAGGTATAACACTATCATTTTACATGACATATGTCCTATGAAGATAAACACTTTTATAATATAGGTACAACACTACCAATATACAGGGGCAGGCGTGGTGTAGTGGTTAAGCGCTTGGCTTGCGGCGCCGACGATCCGGGTTCGATTCCCGGGTTGCGCCACTATGTTTAAGAGGTTGGTAACCTCCTGCTTCCATGTCGCGATATAACTGAAATACTGTTGAAAGCGACGTAAAACACCAATCAACCAACAACCAACCAACCAATATACATGTACATGATATGGGTATTCATATAGTTGGACACCTACAAAATACACCTTTTTCCTATTGACCTCATATTTCATTTTAATGCCTAACATACGATAATTATCAATGACGCCCCCTCCTCGCCGCCATATTGACAAACAAAGGAAGGGGGGGTTTTTTATTATTATTATTTTTTTTTTTTTTGTAAGTATTGAACTATATTTCTGTATACACATCGACTTTGAAATTGAAATATGTGCACTTTTAAGTATGCCTCGCAATTTAAAATGAAAAATAATGATGTTTTATTTTTCTCCCGATAATTTCCGAGGTCTTTACGGAAACTGCCGAGTTGAATGAGCTAATTGTACATCGGATACCTTAAGGCAACAAGTAAAGTAAAATTAAAAGTATTAACGACCATACAATGTCACGTATAGGCCCTGGAACTTGCAAAAGAAAGGTTAAATACTAAAGTAGTAGATGAAATCGAGTTCAATAAATATCTAATCTATACGTCACAAGTCGGCGGTCCCTGTATTTATACGTCTATTACCTAGAAAACGTACTCTTCATTGTTCTTTGAAACAGGGGAACTTCCCGCACTGCCTACATCTCTAATTAGATCTGCATGTGTACTAACATATGCTGCACGCCAAAAGAGTATCACATAAGAGACCCCAGGATATGTAATAATTTCTAACGCACTTTCAATTGAACTTCAAAATAGATTATTGGTATGTATCGATATCTTATGTAATTAGATAGAAAGTGAAAAAACAGTTTTGTTTTTGTTTATTTGTCTTTTTAAATCTATCCTTCGTCCGGGTTGAATTATGCGACACCCTGTATTGTATATGAATCGTGTCAAAGTTAGAGAAGATCCATAATAATCCATACACGGTAAGTTAAAAGATTTTGGAATACCATTTTTCCCTATCGCATATTTGAAAAAGTAAATTTTCTGGATTAAGATTGCTGAATTCTTATTATTTATTAAAAGCCCCGAAGTTCCTCCTAAAGCAATGGGAGTATTTGATGGAGAAATATTTGCTTTATTGGTGTCAAGCTACCGACTTGATTCGAACACGGGACCTTTTGGTGACGAATCAAGCACCTTAGACCGGATTGATCTGACGGAAAATAAGTGTGGGTATTGAAAAAGAGGGTAGGATGACACAAGTATGTGCATGCCCTCTTCCACATGTTCAGTATGTTACATGGAAGCACCGAAACTGAGTAACATTTAGACCTTTTAAATATATCTATATATACAATTTCATTGAGGTTATAACCTCCCTCTCCATTTTTCAAATGCGCAGCTACAATGATGGTAAGAATATCTAAAATAATTAATACTATACTGATCTACTGGAATATATACAGCTGAATATTTTTTTCATACGAATTAAGGTCTCGAGCTGGCATGATTGTATCAAGCAAAGCCGAATGTGGAGGAAACGTGGTTTAATCGACAAACAAAAAAGAGAACTTTAAAATGTAGATAATGTATCTACATGATTTCTTGTTTTACACCAAATACATACGGTGGAATCACCTGCTTTGTGTTGTGCTTCCTAAATTATGACTGATGGATTTTGGCTTTCTTAAAATATAGCATGGAAATTCTGTTTTAAAACTTTGGAATCTGAATCCTTTCCCCTCAGATTCTCAGTCGAACGCATTAATTTTGTCGTCATGACAGATTGATTTTTGTTTGCTATTTCAAATGCGTTTTATTACAAATTACTAAATGAAATTGTCTTATTTGTATATCATTTAAAAGTTTTTTCATTAGAGCCCCAGAGGAGATCGAAGAATGGCAGTTCAGACCCAAAACCTCGAGACAGAAATCAGGATGCAGAATGCAATGATGAAAACAAAGTTGAAAATGACCGGAAATGACAACGTCCAGTTATCCAGGAAAATCCATCTGGCACTGAGTGTTGATGAGGTTGAGGTCACTGTCATGCTCGGACAGATACCGGAAGTGAGTAATGATCAACCAACCACAGTACCTACACAGGAGACATACCCTCCCGATCATCAGCAGTTTCGGAGGCAAAATGGTCTACCACAAGCCATGTAGAAATACTGACATAGTGGTGATAACAGCGGGAAATTGTGTATAATCTTCCATTATTCTTCCATGACTTTTATTGACTAACAAACGTATATAATACCATCTTCATCGTAGGAAAATTCATGTATAATTTTGTGAGAGACCATTATACAAGACTGACTTTCTCAACTTCTGTCATCGATTATTTGCGAGTAGAGATGAAACCTGTAAAGACTGTGTTTTTATTTACAACTGAAACTTTCTGTGTTTGTATCATCTGTATATTTCGCTATCTATGTCGGACATTTCTATCCAAACAGGAGAGGTTCACTCCTCCCGACCATCTGATCTCACTTCTAACTTACAGAGGTCTACGAGTGTCCAGCAAGTGCCACAGTTATAAGTGTTACAGTGGCAATACAACTTTTACTGTCGTATTTTACACTTATCAGTGGCGTATCCAGGATTTCCGAAAAAGAGGTAGGAGCCACATATGTTTTCGCCAAACTACTAAGCCTTTTTTGGTACCAAATCTAGATTTTTACTGATAAATATGCGTCGAGAGAGACCTCTAAATCCGCCACTGCTTATCTATTTCAAATTAGAAAGGCATTTTATACATGCCATTCTATGTTTTATTTTATTTGGTGTGTGAAAGAAATGTTAGGTGTACGTTATACTTATTTCTTGAATTCATTTTCAGTTTTCAATAAAATCATATACATTCCTTTGAAAACTAGTTGTAACGTTATCAGTCACTGATCGCATAGTACACATGGGGATTCTTAAAGGGGAAAGGGGGGTTTGAACACCTTGGATTTTCATGTGCTAATGTGGTTTATATTGATTGGTTGATCATTATTTTACGTCACTGCCATTATTTCACGTATATGGCGACGGCATCTGCCTATTGCATTGTATAGTTATTTATACTTTTACAACGGACCCACCGGAAACAGTGAGGGATCTGTTAATGAAAGTAGTCTATGTCTCGGATTACGTACCACACCAACTATGACACAGGACCTCTGTTTTTACTGTCTTATCCGAAAGACGGATTCCATTGTGCCCAAGGCGGAAGTCGAACCACGGACCTCTCGAGCTGAGCACCTCTTCCACACCGGTTTAGTGTGGTTAAGAGATGATGACAAGTGTCTTTATATATATATATATATATATATATATATATATATATATATATATATATATATATATATATATATATATATATATATATATATATATATATATATAATGATAATTTTATACCATCCCATGCCTGAGTAGTAACATTATTTTTGACCGAGTGCATAGATCTATACGACATGCTTTGTTTGTACCATTTCACTTTAAGTAATAATCATACAATATCTCGTGGCAGCTCTGACAAAAGCTGAGATTGTGACTTACTGCCAAGGACCCTCCCTGTGAGTAACAACATGTATTTACTGATACAGGACCTGAACGTAACCGGTCCGTCTTTTAGACGAGCCCGGATTTCTTTTCCCGTCACGGCATTTACGCCTTACATGATCTTGAAGCGTGTACATTTAGTATTAACGGTCTCCTGTGCTTTATACCTTCCTGATGATGCTCAGCTGAAACGACGTTTCACACCCTTATTGACTATAATACCCTGCCCTGGTCTGTTAAAATGTCAATCTCCAAAGCAGAGTTGCCGTTCCTTTACAATCCACACACTGCCAACGTCTCAGGTTTTACAAGATTCTTGTAAAATAAAAGTTTTGCCTCTAAACGATATGACTTGGTCCTCAATGGCTTTAGTAGTTAAATTTAAAGCATTTACCATGTTACATTGAGTTTTAGTGCGGCTTCAACATGAAATGAACCCCGAACTTATACTGCCCTATATTTTCTCAGCGTACAAATCAGCGAACTTGTATAATACAGTTTGTCAACAACACTATCATTTGCACCTCCCTGTCTAAGTTTTGCCCAGATAACTTGAATACGATGACATTTTTTCTCAGGACACGCAAAACAGTCTATATTTTCTGCCTTCTGGCAAGGGACTACTTTCAGTAGTTGGCAGAGATTAAAGGGAGTGCAAGGACCGTAACTCTGCTTTGGAGATTGTTAAAATGTATCCAGAATCAATGCTTTTATTTCACTTGTATGACACAGGACATAGTTTCACATTATGCTTACGCTTGAACGTCGGGAAAATAGGTCTTAAAATTATTATTTGATTTAGAGTTGGAAACGCCAATAATGTTTTGCAAAGGACTGTTATTCACCAATTCAGTCTAGACTTAAGCTTCTTCTAAAATAACTAAGTTATAGAACCTGGAGTCATTTGATCAAAGTATAGCATATTTGCTTGTCAGAAATATTACGACTGGCATAATAGGTCCAGACGTATATTGTGAAACCGTGAGAGTCAATAGATGGGTTTCATTAGCAGAAATTTAGTTGGAGTTACCTCCCGTTGTCGGCCATGTTTGTAGTCAAGCATGTGATCATATTCATACTAAATTTTTTATTTTAAAGGAAGATATAAATATCTATACTTCTTTAGGAACTTTTTATATGTCTAATACCTTAAAATTTCCATAAACATTGCAAAAGCACAGGAATCGTCCCAAGTGTGGATAAATTGCCTACATGATTTGGTTGATTTAGGAACAACTATTCAATTATATACATGAAAGATGACGGACAACTATTCACAATGGAAGTAACTCCAACAAAAATTAATCCTAATGAAACCAACCTATTGGAAGTGTTACATATGAAAAAGAAGACAGTTTTCGGTTTGGTACATGAGTATTTAATCACTTAAACACTTTGCTTAATGCCATCACGATTTTATTTTTTGGCATTGGACTAGGATTGTCAATGTTCAGTGACGGATACTGGCAGCGGGTTTGGTTTCGAAGTTTAATATTCCTCACCCTCTTCCTCTCCCTCACCCTCGACGGAGTCGACACCGACTTCTTCGTAATCCTTCTCGAGGGCAGCCAAATCCTCACGGGCCTCGGAGAACTCTCCCTCTTCCATACCCTCTCCTACGTACCAGTGGACGAAAGCACGTTTGGCGTACATCAGATCGAATTTATGATCCAGACGAGCCCAGGCTTCGGCGATGGCAGTGGTGTTGCTCAACATGCACACGGCACGCTGTACCTTGGCAAGATCACCACCTGGAACGACGGTTGGTGGCTGGTAGTTGATTCCGACCTTGAAACCAGTTGGACACCAGTCGACGAACTGGATGGTCCTCTTGGTCTTGATGGTGGCAATGGCGGCGTTGACATCCTTGGGGACAACATCTCCTCTGTACAACATACAGCAGGCCATGTATTTGCCGTGACGGGGATCACATTTCACCATCTGGTTGGCTGGCTCGAAGCAAGCATTGGTGACCTCGGCAACGGAGAGCTGCTCATGGTAAGCCTTCTCGGCAGAGATGACTGGGGCATATGTAGCCAGAGGGAAATGGATACGTGGGTAGGGTACCAAGTTGGTCTGGAACTCAGTCAAGTCGACGTTAAGGGCACCATCGAATCGGAGGGAGGCAGTGATGGAGCTGACAATCTGGCCAATCAGACGATTCAAGTTGGTGTAGGTTGGTCTCTCAATGTCCAAGTTACGTCTGCAGATATCGTAGATGGCTTCGTTGTCAACCATGAAGGCACAGTCGGAGTGTTCCAGGGTGGTGTGGGTGGTCAAGATGGAGTTGTATGGCTCGACAACAGCGGTGGAGACCTGGGGAGCTGGGTAGATGGCGAACTCCAGCTTGGATTTCTTTCCGTAGTCTACGGAGAGACGTTCCATGAGGAGGGAGGTGAATCCGGATCCGGTGCCACCACCGAAGGAGTGGAAGATGAGGAATCCCTGAAGACCGGTACATTGGTCAGCCAGCTTCCTGATTCTGTCCAAGACCAAGTCGACGATTTCCTTACCAATGGTGTAGTGACCACGGGCGTAGTTGTTAGCGGCATCTTCCTTTCCGGTGATCAGCTGCTCGGGGTGGAAAAGCTGACGGTAAGTTCCGGTCCTAACCTCATCTACAAAATAAAATCATCTTATCAACCTCAGATCTATGTAATAATAGTATCATAACGCATAGTGGAAATTGAAATATCTTATGAATGAGCTCAATGTGTATTCACTGATAACAATGAGTCAGTAACACAATCAAAGATTAAGATTACATGTACGAAGATCCGGTAAGTCACGTTTATTTCAAACAAATAACGAGGTCAACTAAGGTGTAAACTGTTTAAGCTTGAATGAAATCTTTAACATCACGTGATCATACAAAATATTAACCACGAACGATACAGGTGCAATCTATTTTTAAACGAAGTTTCATTGAATAATTTCTACATTTACTTATGGAAGTATGTATATAACACTGAATTTATATTTCTAAAAAAAAAATCCAGTTATCAAATACCACGTTTCATTCAGATCCAATTGGTCGAGGAATAAAGATAATAAAAAGCATTTCGTCTCTCAGATAAATAAATTTTGATATAGATAGCAAAGTCAGGTAAATCATAAACGGAATATTCAAAGCCATGGTTCAGTAAAGATCTTTGTTGTATGTAATCAGTCCATTTTAATGTAGTCATGGACACGGTAAATAAATATGTCGCAATATTTAAACCACAAGTGTACATTCAATACTCGTGCGTTTTTACAGTACATGCATGGGCTTGAATTTTAAAATCCCCTATCGAGACTAAATGCTCTTTTTATCATGGTGGCTAGGATAGCAATAATCTTTTAGTAAGTGGGTGATCATGAAATAACAAGAAAGTGCTTATTTCAAAAACACTGACTTTTTAAAAACAAATTTTTTTTTTTTGTAAAACTTGAAATGTCATACTTATTAATAGTATATTTAGTATATTTAAACAGCCCAGTTCATCACTGAGTGAGGGCACGGGATTCTGATATTAAATATTGTATCTTAAGGCTTTTATTTTGAATGCTACACGAAGAATTATCCTGGGGATTCTGAGATAACTTTGTCCTCAAAGAATATGAAGATTTTGAGAGTAACTTACCGACAACGGTGGGTTCCAGATCAACAAAAACAGCTCTGGGTACGTGCTTGCCAGCGCCAGTCTCGCTGAAGAAGGTGTTGAAGGAATCATCACCTCCTCCAATGGTCTTGTCTGAGGGCATCTGGCCATCAGGCTGGATTCCGTGTTCCAGACAGTACAATTCCCAGCAGGCGTTTCCGATCTGGACACCAGCCTGTCCGACGTGGATAGAAATGCATTCCCTCTGGAGAAGAAACAATTGAAATAATGTAATGTACTGTTTATCTAAGAAGTAATGAACAATTGGTGATATTTATCTTGAAGACTTGTTTTCCCTAAATGAAAAAGGGGGAAACACTGGTCAATTCCTTGCTTTAAATTTCATATAAACTTATATATTAAAAAGTATATTACTTACCATGTTTGTAGTGTAGTTGGAAAACTTTCACCGAAGTAAAGTGAGAATTCGGGTATAAATAACGTCTCCGTAGGACCACTAAAGAGGCTGTGGAGAAGTGTTATGGTGAACGTCCTAGCGACCCGGTATATATACCTGTAGATACGAGGTTACTAAGGGGCGGGAGTTACAAGGGCCATTGATTAAACGTTTTCATTAGAATGTGAAATGACTCGGCCCTACATCGAGCATAAATCGTACGTGTAATCCCTTTAAGGCTCTCTGTCTTTACCTTTAATGTTATGTGAACTCAAAAGAAGATACGAAACTATATTGGCGATAGACCTGTTTGAGTAGGCGTGGCTTAAGTTTACCTTGGTTTGAATGAATCAAAGGTCTTGCAGAGGGTAACTGATATTTTGCTGGTACAGCCTAAGGTATCTAAGTAAATTGAATGTCTCAGACTTGAGAAAAATGTCTTCCTTACAATATATGGATTTGTTTTTATTGGAGAAGTTTTCATTTACGTTAATTCTACTCATATCGCTCCCGTATTTGGCCTCTTTGTACAGTAGGGTCTAACGAAAATAATAGTTGAACCATAGTAATAAATAAACAGCTCTTATATATTACCTGTTTCTATTTATAATATGACTATCTCAACACCAGGTATTAAATCGATAATGAGCTATATAGGATTTCATGACGTTGCGCATTCCTTATGCGACACCCAGGTACATTCCATGTTTTACAAGCGATTCTTGCGACCTGTGACGCGCATCTCAAATAGGTTATACGACATGACTCGGCGTTTAGAAGGGGCGGATCTAAAAAGGTTAAGAGGATTTTAGGAACTAACCGCCCCATCCCCTGTATCCATATTTCACACAGATATGTATTTTACATATAATCTGTAAATATGTTAATATAAAACATGGCATAGACGTGTGATAAGGGGGGGGGGGTGGCAGCGGGAACATGCGCCCCATACTTCAAAATGAAGGGGATACATGCACCCACTCACAAAAGCTCGCAGTATATACATGCAGAGGTATAGAATTTTTTTCATTAAAGCATTAAAATTTACTGGAAACCCAAAAGCTCTTCCTTTTTATTATTTTATTATTTATCTTTATGATATATGTAAAATATATATCAGTATGCAATATAGATATGGCGGATGGGGCGGCCTGTTCCTAAAATACTAATAAACTTCACGATCCGCCCCTTCATCATAATCATATTCGGGGCTTCTATGCTTTCCAATTCAGTACAAGTTTTTGCATTGTTTTGTTCTGTTGGTTTATTTCATATTTTTTGTAAGTTGCAAGCTCTACCCCTCCACTTATTCCAGACTTACTTACGCCACTGACCCCCATTCCCTCGGTCCTGAAGAATAATATTCCTCGCGGTGAGTATTGGCTCACCGTTTGGTTTTGCCTTACATTGATTTTTGGGTGAATATATTGACACGTTGTAAACGTATCCTCCATTTAATGCGTAGGAACACGTAACTTTGATCGGGGGGAGGGGTCCTTGTTTTGAGGAGGGGGGCAGACTGGGTGATATGATTTCCCTCCCTCTACCCTTAGGTTTACAACGATTCCCCTCTTACTTAAACTTCTGCATCTTTCATTTGCCCTCTCGTCCCTTTTTCTCATTCCTTCTCTCTTCTTTCTTTCCTTGCCCTCTCTCTCTCTCTCTCTCTCTCTCTCTCTCTCTCTCTCTCTCTCTCTCTCTCTCCGGATCCCTCCTATTCTGAAGCCTGTGTAACCCAGTGGATAAGGTGCTCGGCTCGTGACCAGAAGGCCCGAGTAGTGCTCCCACCATGCATCCACCGGTATGCTGTCTTTCGGATGAGACAGTAAAAACCGAGTTCCTGTGTCGCGGTATGCGTGGCGCGTGAAAGACCCCTCACCTCTTTGAGAGGGTCTGTTGCAAAGGTATGAATTTCTATCCGATGCATCAGGCAAATGCCGTCATTGTATACGGGAAATAATCGTGGAATGACGTAAAACAATAATCAATCAATCAATAAATGAATCAAAAACCCTCCTATTCTAGCTGTCAGTCCCATGTTTGATACAAAGGTATATATACTATATAAAGGGCCAATTAGTTAAGACGTATATGGAAGAACATGCTGTCACGTGTTGTAGTTTAGAAACGGGTAGCCTGGATTCCAATTGGTCATTCTAAAGATAAAGAAGGCCAATTGGTACCCAGGCTAAGAATCCGGAAACAAACGTCTAAGATGTAATGATCGCTCTATTCGAGCAAAAGATTCCCTTGTTATTCATTCATTCATTCATTCATTCATTCATTCATTCATTCATTCATTTATCGTTAATTATTTATTTATTATTGTTATTTTATTATTATATAATATTTTATACTGAATTCTAATTATGTATACATGTATTTATGAAATCATTATAAAAAAGTAATTTTTTAAAGTTAATTAATTACATTGATACATGTATCTATTTATTCTGTTACTTAACTTATTCATTTTCAAAAATCATAATTTAATGTTAAGTTTGATTATAAATTTTCTTAGTTTTGCTCAATTATGTATCGGCATCGAAATGTTTTAACGTGGCAACATTAAATAATATTAATGGGGGAAGGGGGATGTTGGATTAGAGATTCCACAGATATATGAATAAGTAAGTTTGTTTGTTTGTTTGATTATTGTTTTACGTCACTCCACGATTATTTCACGTATATGGTGACGGCATCTGCCTGATGCATTGCATACAAATTTAGACCTTTGCAACGGACCCACCCGAAGCAGTGAGGGATCTTTTACGTGCCACGCCTACCGTGACACGGGACCTCGGTTTTTACTGTCTCATCCGAAAGACAGAACACCGGTGTGCCCCGGGCGGGAATCGAACCCGCGACCTCTCGATCACGAGCCGAGCACCTTATCCACTAGGCCACACCGGCTTGAATAAGTAAGTAAATAAATAAATGAAAAATAAATAAAGAAAGAAAGAAAGAAATTGAAGGATGAAATCGGGAAATTACGTATTATTATTTGTTTTATTTAATAATCTTCGGTCATCGTTAAAAGATACTCTTCGACTCCCCCACCCCCCCCCCCTTTTCCTACCAAAAAAAAAAAAAAAAAAAAAAAAAAAAAGAACGAAGGAGAAGAAAGTTTTGGATCCACTTCTGATCACTTCTCCTTAGAAGTTCAAGACAGTATATAATATCAGAACTAAGTCCAAGTGAACGCACTATGAATTTTTTCCCTGTAGCATAGCATAATTTAAAAAAATCATATCCTTAATTGAATGTGCAGTTATTTTTAAACAGCTGATATTCGATAATTGATTGCGTTACTTTCTTTTTCTTTCTTTCTTTCTTTTTCTTTCTTTCTTTCTTCTGTCATTCATCGATATTTTCTGGATCCGTTGCATTCTATATAAAAAAAATATTTCACACCGGGGTCTCTCTCTTTTGCTTCTCCTCCTTATTATGATTTCACTAGAGTTACTTCCCGTTTTGATCGCCACGCATGAGTAAACATTCAGGGTCAAACGCCATGACCCTACTGTTAAAAGTAGATCAAAATTAGGTCACAAATAATATTTTAATTTTTACCTGGATATAGCTAATTTCAACACGATGGCTCCGATTTTGGTATCAGAACATGTTTATTTTGGACTATAATATTTAGTTACATGTGTCCGATGCGACAGACGCGAGATCAGAAGAAAAGAGGCCACTAATCTCGACGTAAGACCCCCAGCAAACACCACAGGATTTAACAAAATGCACTTCCGGTAAAATTATAGTCTGTTTTTTCAAACCGTCCGATATAACACAATGGTAGTTATTTTTGCAAATCTAATATGTCAGTGACTATTTTCTGGGAGTGTGATATTTAATAATAAAAATGTTATTGATAAAGATCTTTTATGACGACCGAGGAGTCAAAATATCATATATGCCAAGTCGCTTTGACCTGTTGATAACCGGAAAAAATCGTGTTAATTTTCAAGCAAAGAGGAATAACTCTCATTTATTTAAACAACTGTTTCCTCCGTTATTAATATTTCTTCCAACTCATCAAGAAATCTAAAACCTATAACCTTGTTACATTTTCATTTATATGCAAATTTGACTTGTCTTTAGTATGAAACAATTAAAATCGAAGTCCACCGTTATCAGTGGCGGATCCAGGATTTCCGAAAAAAAAGGGGGGGGGGCACATGTGCATTAGCCAAACGAATCGAACATTTTTGGTCCAAAATCTGGATTTTTACTAGTAAATATGTGGCCAAAAGGGGGGACTCTAAATCCGCCACTGTTAATGGTAAGCGCGGACATGTCGTTTCAGATAATGTGTACAGGTCTGAATGTCTGTACAAAGCATCAGGCTATTCACATGAAAATGTAAGTTCAATTCAATTCTTTATTATTTTATACCATACGGTATATCAGTGTACATATATACAATACATATATACGATATATACAAAATACAATTAACTATCATAATACATTGATGAGTAAGTCATATAACACAGAGAGTGAATTGAATATTTGTGGCTTTTAGTTTGTTTGGCAGAATAAAGGAATTTTCCCCACTGGCACAATTCTCTGACATTTTGTGCACTAATTTGGAAACACTTGGTCGTCTAAAGTAATATGGTTTAATATACATGTGTGTGTATATATAGCGTAAGTTATTATGAAATGGGCATTTCAAAATAAAATGAAACTCGTCTTTAATTTCATTACAGTTACAGAGCAGACACGTTCTATTGTTTCTTGAGATATTTCTTTGGCAAAGTGGCCAAAATCTATAAATGGATTCAGTGATGTAGATTTGTATGATTTACTGTGTAGTTACAAATATTAAAATCGTTGTTAATTATTCTTTACTTACAATCAATAACACATCTATCTTGAATGTATCTTGATAATCAGATCAAAACAATTCATATACAAAAGTATGTATATATTGTGCATCGCATGCATATAGACGTAGTTTTGTGATAGTATATCTTAATCTGTGTCTTTTGTCCGAAGACTACTGCCATACCTCCGGCGTTGTTGTCGTCGTCGTCGTCCGTAGACAAAAAAACTTTAACCTGGATTATAACTTTAGAACCATTAGAGACGGAGCTTCAATATGTCACATGTGTATTCCTTGTATCAAGACCTTCTTTCATTGGGTACCAAAATGTTTGACCTTGTGACCTTGACCTTGACATTTGGCCCACTTTTAAAATAATTTAGTTGGTTGGTTGATTAGTGTTTTACGTCGCTTTCAACAATATTTCAGTTATATCGCGACATGGAAGCAGGAGGTTACCAACCTCTTAAACATAGTGGCGCAACCCGGGAATCGAACCCGGATCGTCGGCGCCGCAAGCCAAGCGCTTAACCACTACACCACACCTGCCCCCTAAAAATAATTTAGCCTTGGTCATAATTAACTTATGAACAGTAAGAGATAAGGCTAAAATATTCCATATGTGTATTCCTTGTGACAAGACATTTCATTACGTATCAATTACTTTACATTTGACCTTGACATTGAAGATGAGCCTGATTACAAAAATATTTGCTATTTAAATGTAGTTGCCCTCGGCGAGCTCTGTTGTCTTCTGACAACTCTTGTTCATAATCTGGTGTATCGTATCGCAGAAACATCGTATTCTGGCGACACTTATCAATTAATCGCATCTCATAACACCGTATGATGGTGGTACTCTGCTGTGTATCGCATCTTATAATCACCGTGCGATTACGACATCCTGTCATGTATCGTATCATATGGACATATCGCATTTTATAATCACTGTGCGATTACGACACCCTGCCATGTATCGTATCATATAGAGATATCGCATCTTATAATCACCGTGCGATTACGACATCCTGTCATGTATCGTATCATATAGACATAGTATAGCAGCAGTACCTTGCAATGTATCGTATTACATAAACGTCATACATGTATAAACACATTTATCTGTATCGCAATTTCTAAACATTCAATAGCAGCGACATTAATCTATTTATATCGCATCATATTGTGGCGACGTTTTGCCATTTATCGCATCTCATAAACATCGTATGGTTGTGGCACCTTGCAGTGTATCGTATCTCCTAACAACTCACTTGATGGCGGTGCCTTGTTGATCATCGCATCTCAAAAACATGTCCAGTGGCGACACCTTTTCCTGATTCGCATGATATAAATATCTCGTATGGCGGTGACTTCTGTACATTCACATAAACACCGTACGGAAACGTCGTCACATCGTATGGTGATGACGCCTTGCCACATACTGCATTACATAATCCATTGGCGGATTTAGAGGGGGGGGGGGCTGCAGGGGTTGCATCCCCTTTGATCGGAAAATTTTACCCCAAAAAGTTTATTTTCGACCAATTTAGGGCTGCACCCCAACCCCTTTCCAGACCGAGTAGTGCAAAACATTAATCATGGGAGACTGCATCCCACCCCTCTTTTTAAAAAAATTTCTAGATCCGCTTATATAATCATCTTGAAATCAATCGCATCATCGTACAGTGACGACACCTTGAAATCTAACGCATGATATATGCATTGCAAGACCACATTACCTTGTCTTTCACATCACATTAACGTCGTACACTTACAACAACTTGTAGTGAATGGCATCACCTGACCATCTCATAGTAACGACACTTTGATGTGAATCGCATTACATAAACAACGTCTTGTCACGTTATCTTGTGTATCACATCACATAGATTGATTGATTTTTGTTTTACGTCACACCACGAATATTTCACGTATATGGTGACGGCATCTGCCTGATGCAGGGCATACAAATTTTGACCTTTGTAACGGACCCACCCGAAGCAGTGAGGGATCTTTAACGTGCCATGCATACCACGACACGGGGCCTCGGTTTTCACTGTCTCATCCGAAAGACAGAACACCGGCATGACCAGAGCGGGACTCGAACCCCGACCTCCCGATCAGGAGTCCAGCGCGATACCACTAGGCCACGCCGGCTTCACATCACATAGAAGTGGCACACTGAAGACAACTTGTTCTTAAAGAAGTGAATTGCAACACTTAAACAACGTGCGCTAGCGAAATGTTCACATGTATCTCGTCACATAAAAATCGCATGGTCACGGTACTTTGTGTATCGCATCACATAAATGTCGTACTCTGACAAACACCTTGTGGTGAATCGCATCACATAGACATCGTACGGTGACGATACCTTGACATAAATCGCATGTTCACGGTACTTTGTGTATCGCATCACATAAATGTCGTACTCTGACAAACACCTTGTGGTGAATCGCATCACACAGACATCGCACGGTGACGATACCTTGACATAAATCGTATGTTCACGGTTATTGTGTATCGCATCACATAAAGTTCGTACGGCGAAATCACCTTGTTATGAATGCCTGACAGAAACATCGTACAGTGATGGCATCGTACAGTGTACCGTATCACGTAAACATCGCACGGTGACGTCATCGTGCAGTATATCGTATCTTATTAAAATCGCACTGTGACGTCATCTTTAAGTATCTATAAATATAGTACGGTGACGACATCTTGCAGCATATCGTATTATATAAACATCGCACTGTGACGACATCTTGCAGTGTATCGTATCACATAAACATCGTGCGGTGACGAGATCTTGCACTGTATCGTATCACATAAACATCGTACGGTGACGACATCGTACAGTGTATCGTATCACATAAACATCGTACGATGACGACATCATGCATGGTATCGTGTAACATAAACATCGTACTGTGACGGCATCCTGTCGAATATTGCATATCATAAACATTGTATGGTGGAAACACTTTGCTGTGTATTACATCATATTATTATTGTATGGCAGCGGTTTTCTGCTCTTAATTACATCATATAAGCATAGTGTATCGGTGGTAGTATGCCCTATATGATTTATCGCATCACATAATCATCGTATGGTGGTAGCACATTCTTACAAAAGGCATCACATGAACAAAACCACTTTATACGGGCATCGTTTCTGCAACTCGTCGCACACATGTTTCTTATTAAAAATCGTATACCGAGTGTTTTCTGTACATAAAAATTACAGTTTGAAATATAAGTTTTGTACTGCATATGTATGTATATGTCTATATTTACAAAAGTGTATCAGAGGTGGGTCTAGCATATTTCAAAGATCGAAGGGGTGGGTTTCCAACTTGACATGAACCACATGTTTTCCAAATTACCGGCATTCTTTATTTTTCATTCTCTACGTCCCTGCCCCTCTCTCTTTCTCTCCCATATTTTTAATAGGGGTTAAATCCCCGAAACCTCCCTTTTAGACCCGTGCTTGTGTATTGCCGTTTTCAATCGTATTTGTCTTTCCTCCGCAATCTGTATGCACGATCATTGTATATAAAACATTTTGTTTTGTTTAGTAACAGTTTAGTACATGTAAAGCGTTAAAGGTGTTTGTCGATAATGAAAATACTAATACTATGTTTGTTTATTGATTGATCTTATGGATGGATGGGTAAATGGATGGATGGTTGGACGGACAGATGGACGGACGGGTAGATGTATAGACGGACGAACGAACGAACGAACGGACGGACGGACGGATGGATGGATGCATGGGTGGTTGGATGGTAGATTTATAGATGAATTGGTTTATTGATTGATTGATGATTCATCGAGTTGATTCCAAACTCTGTATTAACAGGAGTATTCCATGTAGTTGCTGAATATTGTTTCATGTAATGATATAAGATTGTTGTTAGAAAAAAACAAACAAAAACAAAGAAACAAACAGGGAAAAACATATATATCTGTGTAATCAAGAACTTGCCTGTAAATTCTTGATGTCATGTAAAATCGGGAATTTGTGAGGAGACAATTTTAAACTGATGAATAAACACAAATTAGACCTCTAATAATACAAGTTTTTATTCAATGAATGTGCCGAAACTTGTAAGATTTATATTAGGCCAAATGTGTATAAAGATCTACACATGTTCGTCTCAGGTTCAACAGCAAAATGAAATAGGGTTGGTGCATATACACCTTTTAAAGATTCTTTTTCATTTTATGATATATTTATAAGAAGATAGAGAAAAAAATAATAAGTAAGCAAGCTGAATTTTAATAGTCATCAGTGTTTTTCTTTAAAAATTGAAATTTGAAACTGAAAAAGTAGGTGCGAGACTAGTACTATAGACGGTTTACTCTTTACAAACATGAATTTCTATTGGCTTGGCCTTATGATATGGATAATATTTAAATGGAAAATATAAAGATGAATTCTCCAATGATGTAAGTCTATCAATATACCTTAATTAGGACCGGGGATTTATTCAAGGGATTAAGTTTGAGTTACCCTTTGAGTAATTTTATATTGTCAATCGCATGCAGTTTCGAAGGTGGATTATTGTTAGTATGGGACGAGATATACTCGTTAAGGCAAATTAGCGGCATATATGTATAAACATGGCAAGTAAGAAATTGACATAAAATTAGAAATAAAGTTTAGCCTTAATCTAAATGACTATGTCTATGAATGAGTTGAAAATATTAAATAAATTTGATTTAGCATGTAAAATTTCATTAGAATTGTGAGTAAAACCAGGGACGTATATATCTAAATTAGATATATACGTCCCTGGTAAAACATATTCTTACTGTTGCGGATCCAGAAATTTTATCGAGAGGGGTTCGATCCTCGATGAATTTTTTGAGAATGGCTCCATGTTTTGTGTGTAAAATTACTTCTTTTTCATCGAAAAATCAGTAGCAAAAGAATTTTTCGCCAACTTTCAGGGTGGGTCCAGACCCCGGTCCAACCCTCTGGATCCGCGCATGATATTATGTATTCTTTCATTATTTTATTATTTGTTTTCTGGTTTTGTTTATGTAGCAAACTTCGTTGGTTTCCAACTTCGTCTACGGTATGAAAACTTGTAATAGATCTAAATTACCTGGGGCTAGGCTAGTGCATATACTCATCCACCAAATACCTCGCCAGGGATTTATGGATGAAGTTTCAATTACATTCATAACTGTATTCCAAACCTTGCATTTACAGTAGCATTCTGTTCGCTTTTATCATACTGTAAATTATTCAGTTTGGCTATTGTATGCGATTTTAATGACAGCAGGTGCAAATTTCGTCTCTTTTTTGTCCGTCAACGAACTCGAAACAGACTATAAGGCGGGAACTAATCGTCCGAATACGTACGATTTTGTCCGATCGATGTGAAATTCACCTGGGTGATGTATACAAATGAAATATGAAATATTTCAACAATCGTATATAATTTGCTCTGAATCTGTGATTCTTATATAAAATATCGGGTTTTTGGAGAGAAAAGACGTGGTTTTTAGCTCGACACATTCTCGGCCCAAGTCGTGACGTCACACTAGAGAGCAACAAAGTTGAGATTTTTCATGAGAGCTGCATGAATTTGAAGCCGTCATATTTCTTCGTTGCTGATTGATCGGTCAGAAAAACTGTCTCGTCTAATAGATGGATGATTGAACAACATGACCGTGAATTTGCAATCATAGGCTCATGCCTATTTTATGACCATTTTAACGAGGAATGTACAATAATATTGGCGGGGTGCCGCCATCTTGGACACCGAATTCTAACCATAGAGAGGTGCACAATCGCAACTCAAACTCCGACGGTAGGCTTTGTTCATCGAATTCGTGCTAGAATTAGCTGAATGAATGTTTTATCTTGGTCTTTGTAGCTGCATATGTGTGCAGAATGGCTAGATCGTGAAATATCCCGGATTTGTTTACGTGTGATGTTTTCACAAGATGGCCTCTGGCTCCCGTATCTCCTACAGGATTATATGCTGACACAACAAACATACTGATATTTTTGTTGCATGTCATAGAAAATGTCAGAGTTTAATAGTCAAGGAATTAGTTATAATGGAATGTGCTTTTTATTATTACTCAATAGTCATGAATAAGTTGTTCTTTTTCAAGGTTAGAGTATTAAAATGATACAAAACTTTAATCAAATTTATTAGCATGTTGTTTAATTAATGATAAATTTCCAGAAATAAACTTTCCTCATAAACATCCTACATATGTAAGATCTGCTATTATCGTAAGCAATAGTTAAGTTTTACAGTAAATCAAATTAAGGTGGGTAAAGTTGAAAATTTACGATGTCGTCGTCTTGTATGTCGAGAGGTATGCTTCTAGATGGCATCATTTTATGATTTTTTTTATATGGGACTTCATTTATGATTTATTTTCCATTTGGGATAATGATATGTTGCATCTGAAGACTATGCATTACAAATTTCTTGAAATCTCTAATTGAGACAATAACTTAATACTCTAGAACAGTTTGATAAAACATATTTTCTAGTCGATAATTCATAGTTGGTCATTAAATGCATGTTCTTAATTTCATGCATGTGACTGTTGTTGAACTTCATAACTATTAGTTCGATATGAACTACTGAAAATTATTTCAACAAATAATTGCTTTTCCGCGTAGCTAGACTCTATGTTATCATATTGTCACGGAAGTGTTCAATCGATTATGTAGGAACATTCATGTTGGTATTGGGTATGGCAGACTAGCATTAGAGAGAATTAATAATATTTAAGTAAATGCTTTCCATATGAAATCATATAGAGTAGTTATAATGTTTATGACTTTGTTCTTGTTCTTGCTTTTGACCTCACTTCTTACTTCAGTCAAGTTCGGGGTCCATATCTGGTTTGGTAAGTGTTTATCTGGGACTTCTGTCTTCTCCACATCTGATTAAGGTTAATGTTGACTGCCATTACAGAAATGAAGTAATGTTGGTATGACATTCATTAATAACAAACGGTACCCTTCATCCATTTTCCCTCGAAAGAATTGTCAGTGAAAATCGCAATAGCAGCTGGTGATATGTACATGCACATAAGATATAGTGATATACAGCATCATTTCAGTGTTCTTTGATTTTGGAATGTCACAGATTCAGTTGAAACCTGTGGAGCAGGTAATGGTGAATCGGCCCAGTCCTGATTAAGCTAACCCCAGCTACAGCTTAAGTGTAAAGACGGATGCATGTCATAACATGTATAAGTATGTTACATAAAAGTCTATACAGAAATTGTGATGGCATGGCCAAGGTGAACAGATCCTGAAGGCAGAAATAATCCATGAACAAAAGGTCCTGAACTACCTTTGTAAATTTTTATGTATTGAAAGTGACCAAGTAAAGAACTATGTGACTATCGAGAGATAAAATATACCCTTGACATTCTAAGTAAAAATGAAAGGTATATGAAAATATAGTTGTATGATGCAATTAATTACTGAATACATCATAATTAGAGGAAATCCCCCCAAGACTGTAGTAGAATTCCAAATTAGTAAAATTGAAGTGCACAGAATGATAATGGTGTGCAAATCAAGTAATCAACAGATGACTTTTGGTGGCTCAGTCAAATTCAGTCGCCAGCATGGGTGGGAGAGAGGAAAGATAATATACTGAATACATGTATGTGTTATTGCTCATCAATTTGGTAATTATTACTGAAATATTGTAGATGCAGCATTAAAATACCTATTTATCCTTCTCAATTTTCGTTACCTGGTATTAAATGCTGTAAACGGTGATAATTGTAAAAGCAAATTACAAGTGTTGATCATTGTTTGGTTCCTTCAAATGATGTCATTTACATGATCCATTTCAATCTGAATCGATAATAAATTGGTGAATTTATTTCAGAAGATGATAAATTATTTTTTGCTAAAAAGATTATTTTCTTTTTCTGGTTTAAATTGTTAAATTTTTTAGATTATTTTTTAAAGCAGAAAACATTAAGCTTAGCATAGATTAAGCTGTATATGTTGTTATAAATTTGAAGGATGTATGGTGTTTTTTCATTCTAATGTCGGGGTTTGATCCTCGATTACAGCAAGTGAGGTACATGGTGAATGTAATGTCAATGGATTTCTAGGAGACTGTAGTTTCCTTGAAGAATAAGGTCTCCCATATTGTTTCAGAATAATCTTGGTGTGATGTTTAACCTACATACTAAACTGCATAACATTGACAATGCTCCAATATGATTCATTTTATTAATACGTATATGTACTTGTTTTAGGTTCCTCTATGATGGATAATGTGAATATTCACAGTCTGGATCCACGAAAGCAGGAGCTGCTGGAAGCTCGATTCCTAGGGAGCAGGGTATGTTTTATGTCCATAGTGGTTTTTGTCATAGTTAGTGAAATGTCTTTCTCCTCTTCTCTTACATACACAGTTTTCTCATGGATACGAGTTTGAATTTTTGATTAAAGGGTTCCCCTTAATTTTTAAAGTAGCAGGTTAATGTAAAAGACACAAAGGGCAATTATAACAAGTGTATAAGGGAGATCTGGGAGGATGCCCTCCTGTTGAAATTTTGAAATTTAGAAGCCATGAAGATTTTTTTCCTTACACTAAAATGTAACATCTAGATGTTCAAAATGTGCTAGTTAAATGTGCTTAGGAATTAATATTTTCGAGATTATACCACCTCATGTGTAGGAGGATGAGCAACATGGCCAATTAGGCTGAGTCAGCTAGTTCACAGTTTTTCTGGGCATGTTGCAATTGTGCTACTGTACTTGCTTCATCTGTGCAAGTTTTGTCTCCCAGGCAATTCAGATCTATTACAGTAAAGTAAAATTGTTAACGCAATAACTGTTTAATTATGTTTTCATATTGGATAAGTATGCATTTATAATACAACCTATCCTTCTTTCCCTTCCAAGACCATGGAAAGTGAGGGGAAAGGAAGGAAAAGAGAAAAGCTGATGTAGAACTTGCTTATCCTAATAAGTCTACTCTCCCCTTGCTAGATAGTATCCCCAATATTGTTATAAATATAAGATGTTACTTATTATGGCAGCATTATTCATTTGAAAGTATGACAAAATTCTGCTTCAGATATATTAGTTAGGTAGGCTTAAAAATGTCCGGTATAGCTCCCTCTGCAACATGCTTTCTATGATCGTGCTATTAGCATGATTGGTTCCTTAAGTGTCAACTTTGAAATTTGTGTTACCCAATTCAAAAGCAAAACCATACATGTAGATGTAAATTTTCTTCAGATAGGTCTAAATATCAAGAACTTTTTTAGCCTCAGCTTTTTGGTAAAATACCTCATTTTTTATTCATGTTGAATTAAAATGAAAGTAGGATTTCCCCAAACAAAAATTGGATAGGGATTAAAATGAAGAGCGGTACATGCCTCTTTGAATTGTCACATTTTTCTCAGCAGTAAGTAAACATTTTTGACACTTGTTTATTCTTCTATTATGATGGTTCCATTTTATGGCTTAATATTTGAAAGAAGACATCTATATTGCCATAAATACGAGGCGAGAAAGCGCCAGTTGCGGGCTCTTATTGTAAAACCTTGTGATTGTAAATGTAAAACATGTGGAGGGTATTCTCACAGTTCCAAAGTAACCTTTGAATACATGTGTGATGGACGGGTATCGGCTCAGATAGCTGAAAGGTGAGAGAGTGCTTTGATAGCTGAAGGTTCTGGGTTCGATTTCTAGGTCCGGCCACATCTTTTTCTCATGCGTGTTACATTTGGTGCCGTGGCCAGCATTCATGAGTTGCATGTTTGTGCATTGTGAGGGTTACAGTCTTGGGTTTGTTGTGTGTTTCTTGGTTTCCAGGATTGGAAACCTCTGGTAGGGGAGGAGTGTGACAAATGGGTATTGGCCTGGATGGCTTAATTGTAAGAGCGTTCACCTTGATAGAGGAAGGTTCTGGGTTCAATGCCCGGGTCCAGCCACATCATTATCTCCTTCCTGCTACACATGTATACAAATTAAATTAGAGGATGGATTTTAATGTGATACGTTTTGATGCAAAAATACTAATATATCCCAATAAATACACTCTGTGCACTGTTACTGATCCTTATTTGTAACCATGGTAACAGCAGCAATGGATTTTCTGTAAACGTTTGTATGTTCTCTAAAAACCCCAAGATAAAGGCCAGGTATCCAAAAATTCATGGTTACAGATTGTTTTTATTATTATATTGTTGTTGACTTCAGTAATAGAGGATTCTAAGGAATTTTGTAAGCATTGTGATTTTCACATGCCCCCATCTTTGGTATTATGTATAGTTAGGGTAAGAACTTTACAAATTTTGTATAAATTATTCATCGTCTTTCAGTTTCAGCCATTAAATGTTCAGCATCAGCCACAACAGGAGAACAGTAACTTGAGTGCAGGATCTGGTGACAGAGAGGAGGAGGTATATGCTCAATATACACTTGATACCCTTACCTTCCTCCAATACACGATCCATTTTCAGCACAGAGAGCGATGTTTAGCGGACATTCGATTGTAATGCGCTTGACGTCATAATCAAATGTCCGACTTGCCAAAACCTTGCGTGACGTCGTCACAGTCATATTTTGCGCTACAGCGCTTGACATTCGATGAAAGTGGATTAGTGTATTGGTGGCTGTTTTAGGTGTATGAGGGAAAATGCCAGAAAATCAATCCCTGAAACTTAATTTATTATCAGTGTAGATTTTCTCTAGAGATCTTAGTATCCAAGATGGATACCTTTTATACATGTTGACATACGTATGAAAATTTGTTTGAGGAATTATAAGACCCATTTATGATAGGAAAATATCAAATTGATTCATATTAGCGGATGTGAAAATGTCAAGATGATTTTAAGAATGATGCTCGCAAAATATGAGCATGTTTTGAAATATGTCCATGTTATGGACTCTGGACAAAGATATGTTTATCTGTTCTCCGGTACATCCTGCCATAGTATTTGTGACAGATTGTCATTGTATGCTATCGATTCAGAGGAATGCCAGTAGGGGTGTAGAAGATCACATTTATATGAATTGACATGGGGTATTGATACAAATGTTTGATAATGGTAACATAGTTGTTAGTGGGATATCGTCTCATTAAAACAAAGAGGGCTTAAAATAGAGAAATCATGTATGAAATTGACCACTTAAAAAGTGTTTCAGAAAGTGAATTTCAATATGATGCTTTGTGAATCTTTACCAGGTATTTGTAGTAAACTCGCCTGGGAAACAGCCCCGTACACCAACTGAGCGAAAACGCAAACGGCGTACAACATGTGACCAAGATAGCTCAATGTGTAAGTCCATTATATGTGTTTTGCTTACGCTGTTATAATGTTTTGTTTTGTAATTTCTGTTGCTAAGGTGCCATTGTTAAATACGCCAGAAAAACAGCCACGGACGCCTTCGGAGCGCAAAAGAAAGCGTAAAGGAACGAGTGATAACACATCAGAAAGTAGTGAGTTTTATTTTCAGAATTTCGCCAGAATTGTTGGCAATCATTATAAACTTAATAATACATGTACACATAGTGAATGATAGGTACATTAAAAAACTTAATTCTCTTTTTTTAATTTTTTGATTTTGAAAATAGGTAATAGACATAGCTATTGATGTTTACAGCATACAAAGACAAAATCATTTTTGAATTTTATACACCCGTTAGAAGACACGACGTATTATGTTACGTCATTGTCCATCCGTCCGAGGCCATGTTTTCCGGACTTTTTCTGCAGTCTTTCAAGGTATTGGATTGAAACTTGGCATATGACTTTATATCAATGTGGGTAGGAATTAGTTCGCATTTCGGTATGATTAATTTGCTTTTGCCAAGAGTTATGACCCCTGAAAATTTCAAGGATTTTATCAATCATGTTTATGTGGAAGTTTGTTTTGGTTGTTTATTTAAGATTTATCGGGATGCTAGATTTCCTGATTTTTTCAGATTTCCGGATTTTTAATGCGGATCCCCGATCTTTCTGTAGTTTTATTACGATCCCATATCATTCAATTTCGTTAATTAGACAGACTTTGGATATTCATTATCGGTTTACTTGAAGACGTTAGTTATCTATTTTCATTTAATGATAGCATTAGAATTGACTAATCAACATCGAAGTTACATTGACTCATTGTCAAAGCGAGGTTGTTTAAGCACGTGGTGACTGTAAAAGTTTGACTGTCAAAATGAGTGTGTTGAAATTTATATTGAATAATGCATAGCAAAACCATTATTTTTAAGTCCTTTGAAATAGTCAAAAACACCAGTAAATATGCCAGAATCAATCTCAGAGCATTTTTATCTTCAGAGCTCTGGGGGACCAAGGCGGCCCCCATACCCCTGGCCTATATTGGATGAGTTGGTAATTTCAGGAATTTTTCAGATAACCCACTAGCATCTCTAGATATCTTTTAACCCCTTGCATGAATTTGAAGGATATTTCACAGAATTGTTGCACCAGGACCAAAGGGTGTGTAATGACCTTGAACCAAGGTCATATCTGTAGGGACAAGGTCACATTGCATATAATGGATAAATCTTTGTCTGGTTCATAACCTTAAACCCAGTGCACAGATTTGAATAATATTTCACAGAATTGTTTGAAAAAGGGGAATGTTTCCATATTTTCAAATTTTTATCTCTGCAAACTAAACGACGGGCATATTATGTCATGGTAGGCATTGCTCTTGTTGTTTATTTACTGTACATGAACTTATTTTAGGGCCACCACATGTTATAAAACATAAAAAATAGGGGTTTATAATATATTAAATTACTGATGAATAAGCTTGACTCGTGATTATCGTTCTCTATATCGGTCAGTGAATACTTGAGTATGACCATGATTTAGTGGTCAAATGCATCCCTTACTCCAGACTCATGATTATCGTTCTCTATATCGGTCAGTGAATACTTGAGTATGACCATGATTTAGTGGTCAAATGCATCCCTTACTCCAGACTCATGATTATCGTTCTCTATATCGGTCAGTGAATACTTGAATATGACCATGATTTAGTGGTCAAATGCATCCCTTACTCCACATAAGATGTGAATGCAGCTAAATAAATACACATACAGTGTCATACTGTAATTTGTTCTGTGAAAAAGGGAGTAAGGTGAAGGAGAATCTCTGCTGTGGTTGCTTTTCTTGTCACTCGCGAAGCGTAACAACTCAGGAGCACTGCGTATGTTGTGTGTCCCTCTGTCAGTCTTACTTATAAGTTTTGTGTGTCTTAAAAGGCAACATGGTAATAATACTGCAGTCTGTAAAATTACTTTAAATTAGCTATTCTTTCAGTAATTTGACGGTATTTAATGTGTCAACGAATTTTAGTGCCTATTCAGCATTCTAATCTTCTTGGTGTTTAGTATGTCAATTATTGTAGTAATAATCTATCATTTTATGCTTCTGTCATGAATTGCAGATAGTTTTTCAGGGTCATCATTGCACCATTAAGAAGGACAAAACTTTGTGAAAATTTCTAGTAGCCATGTGGGCCCCCAGACCATGAATTTTAGGGGCTCACAGAGAAATCCATGAGCCCACAATATATTAAACTTAATAATGTTAAAACAGCTTTATTTCATTATTACTGAAGTTTTATTCCCATTCTATTCTTCGTTCCATTGCTAAAAGAATTTGGAAAACTCCTTCTTCATTCTCACTCGAGTCAGTTTCCATTCATTGCCTCCCATTCCTCTCTCATACATTCATTACTCTCACTCCCAACAACTTTTGCAAATATATTAACAGTGTTTTTTCTCCCCCGCTTCTCGCAAAAGCATAGGGACATTAAATCTCATTTGCCTGTCTGTCCGTCCAAGCTTCTGGATTTTTGAAAACATTCCCATTTTTTTTTACCATTTTCTGTGAAGTTGGGCCAGGTAGCGCAGTCAATAGCACGCTTGCTTCTCACCAATGTGACATGGGTTCGATTTCCTGTGTAGTACGTTAGTTGGTGAGGCTGTCACCAACTTGGCTTTGTGGGTTTTCTCTGGGTACTTCGGTTTCCTCCGGCAAAAACGACTCCCTTACGCCAAGATCCGTGCCATCGAGCAAGATTTATACATGTATAAGTTGTTAACTTGTTTCTTAATCGTAAAATAAATGAAGTTTTATTTTTATTTATATTATGAGAATTAGTTGGAGAAATTTTGATGCACCTGGATCGATAGACAAGTGTCATATTGTTTTTGACCTGTAGTTGTAGTACTTTCGTAACAACAAAGACACATGTCCTTCATTTTAATGTAACATTCTTTCGTCAACATTTGAACAATTTCTCACAATTGATCAAGATTATGTAAACTATTGTTAATAGAGCATTTCCTTCTTTATTGTTTTACTCTGTAAGGTCGCTTATACTTTGCTTTCGACATTTTGCTTAATTTTCTATGTTTATATTTTATTACGCATACATACAGTAGCTATCATATGCAATTTTTATTCAACATACAAATCTTTTCATTACAGCAACTCCAAAAACTACTAGACCAGAGGCTAACGGAAAAAAGATCAATGAATATTTCAAGGTATATTGTTTATGCAATCAAAAGTGATATAAATTACAATAGTCTAGACGGGGTACCTTTGTAAAAAAATGGACTTTGCATAGTGTTAGTAAAATTTCTAGTTGTTGTATCAATAAACCTTTGATATTTTCTTTGTGAAACTTGTTGAAGACGTGTGGATTAGTTTAGTTCCAGAGAAACTACTTGTGATTTCTACAGGACTATTGATAGTTCTTGAGAATTTAAATCTTGGTGGTGAGATAGGGAAGATCTACCAGTGTACCTGATGAAAATTTGGATCTTTTTTCCAGGTTCTTTTGGGGTGTTTTTATTACTAAAGGGTTCTCACTAGACCTAGGAATTCATGAGTCCCATTAGAGTCTTTGGGAATCATCTTCATTACAAATATGAAAGAAAATCCCAAACCCATTTTGGTGAGTCTAGGACTCATCAAGGCGAGTTATTGAGAACACTGTCGCTAAATGATAGCTGCCACTGTACAGGAGAATAATTCTGGTATCATTTTAAACTGTTAACAGTCTTATACTGTTATAGAAGTTACATTCCAATTTTTTTTTTTTTTTTTGCAGAATCAGTCTCCTAGTCGAGGATCTAGTCAGGTTCATCTGGGAACAAAGTCCCCTTCTCCACAAGGAATGCCATATGTAAGTTAATTATTACACTTTCCTGTTCGTCATTTCATCAGATGTTCATTCACAAGGAGCCAGTTGTTCAAAAATTAAGCAGTAGTAAACTTCATGTTACTATCAGGGATTTCAATAAGAGCCGGCAGCCGTTTCAAATGATGGAAATCGCCGCTTTGAATTTCCTCTGACCTCAAATTTACTACTCACATTCAACATGCATACGGCGCTCAAAATAATATGTCTCCAATTTCTAAATCACCTCCTCAAATAATTCTTATTGAATACCCTGACTATTTCTTGAGAGTGAAAGTACTTTTACATAAATTCTTTTTTACTGATTTATAATGCATTCAGTCAGTAAAGTAATGTTATTTATATTTTCAAGCTGACCTTATAAAGTAACAAATGAAATTTTTGTCTGTCAAAACTTTACCATTGGTTAGATTAATTAGTGGATAAAGATTTGATTAACTTGCTCCATGATATATCCTTCTGAAAGATGTAATTTTTGGTTGTGACAAAACTTAAACAATTGACATATTAATGACATTGTATATGCACAATTGAAAATAGTTTGAGTGTCATATTGTCTACTGAACCGTAAATTTGAAAAAAAAAGCAAAATGCGTAATAAATATGGTGTATTTTTTGTAACATTTTCAATTGGTTGCTTCTACAATGATGATTGTTCACCTGTTTATCAGACCTACAGACCTATCAATTAAGGCAGAATGGTTAAGAAAAGGGAATCAAAGATTTAAAAGGGATTTTAACACAAGCCTTTCAATCACACAGATCAAATGGTATATAATGAATGTTTTTAAGCCCATGTAAAAATACCAAATTCTGAAACATTAATATGACTTGTAAATTTTCATTTGTAGACGTACACAGTTCCCTCTCCCAGCAACCATAGCAACTCCGATAGTCTTTCTGGCTTTCCCCCTGTACCCATGTACCAGGCCTCAAAACAGACCCAAACTGAAATCACCCTGCTTCACATGCAGCAACTAGAGGCCAGCAAAAATTCTGAACAAAAAGATAATAAAATAGAAGAATTAATAAGGGTAAGTAAAGAAATAAATATATGTTTTGTATTTATATCTACAGAGGTGTCCTATATAGGGATCACTTTTTGCGTATGTGTATTTTACATGAAATCATGTCTTAGCAGAGTCTGTGTTCTCTATGCTAATGGGTAATTTCTTATCTACTTAAATTTGTCACTGTTTGCATTTGGTCACCAACCAAATTCCATTCGTGATGTGTGCAACTTTTATGTGGGCAATGTACCTCATAATTATGACGTCAAAACGTCAGTAATCACAATTTATGTTGCATGGCGATGTTTATGTTGACGTTATTGTAGCTGGGATACTCTGTGGTCATGTCTATGCTTATATATTACAAATTCCGATTTCTTTGTGACGAAATATTTAAAAAAGAGGTAAGAGAAAATGAAAGAGAAGAGAAATATGATACAAGTTACAAATTGCAAACTTTTTAGCCGGATTGCAAAGTGATTTCAGTCTATAGATTGGCGATGTTTGTCTTTCCGTCCGCCTGTCTGTCCGTCAACATTTTTTAAAACTTGTGGTTGAAGCAAAACTTCAGCAACTAAGAGGAGTATTAATATAATACTTAACAAATAGGTTCCTTATGACTAGAGCTTTCAAACTATGCCATGGCTTTTGACCTAGTGACTTTGACCTTGGACGATTTCTTGTACATAAAGTCTTGTCTAAGATAGAGTACAATTTGTCTTAGTGAAGAAGTCCTGATCAAACAGACTTCTTTGCAATATGTTTAAACACAGTATTCATGTCAGTATAGCATTCCTGTATAGTCTGCTTTTCTCTAACACCAATAACCCAAACCAGTCTGCCATTCATAAATTAGTGTACACATGTGTCAGAGTGTTATGTATAAACATACATTACAGATTCCAATTTTTATTAAATGATAATAATTATAGATATGAATTGTAAGCATCCCACTTTTGGTTTAATGTGAAGTAATAATGGCACATAAGTCAGAATTTCGGTATTAACTGAAAAATGAGGTGCTGTATTGTATGTATGTTTTTGCAGCAAAATGATGAGTTACGGAGGCAGTTAACGGCCCAACAAAAGTTGATTGAAAAATCAAAAGAAAATCTACAAAAGTGTCTTAGTGTCAATAAGTTACAGTTGGTTGAAAAAGTAAGTGCAGAAGATCCTTTTATCATTTTTTTGAGTCGGCTTCAGTGAAGCCGCACTCATTGCAGTCACTTTTTTTTCAGGGGTTATAACTACCGATATAGAGCTTACTACGCCGCTGAAAATAAAGTGCCTAAAATTACTGATGTTGTCTTAGAAATTCTTGATCAGCACAATGTACCTTTAGCTCAGTTAATTTAAGCTAAACATAAACTAGTTTCAATAACTGGAAAAAGGAGTTGCAATAATGTTTTCAAATTTCGCGTAATAATATGTAGTTGTGACTACTTTACGATGTGTTTACCACCGACACCGTCGGATGTACTCGATTGTGTAATTCTCCGGACAAAGGATTTGTCTTGATCTTGTATCGCTTGTTTTTATCGAGATATTTCAATTAAAGTTTTCCCCAACATTTCTGGAACTTTAGTTCTTTTTCACATATATGACAAATTTAAAGATCGATCTTCCCGCATTTCCTCTGATAATGAAAATGCATTATAAATATCTAGGTAAATGTTGTATGTTTCCAAATATAAATGATATTAAAACATTATGAGAATCGTGAATAAGATGGTTATTTAATGTCCCACTTGAAGGAATGTCGTTCCTTGGCTCAGCTTCGACTCGTGACAACAATGCAGTAAAACTTGTTGCCATGAAGTTGTCGATTGCACGTTCATTTCGGATACAAGCAATTGCAAACTCTTTGCCGTAAGATAGTATGAAGCATTTTGTACATAGGTATAATTACGATGTAGTTGCAACAATGACCTAATTTTTGCCGTCCCCCCTTTTTCCTGAAATCCTGAATCCGCCACTAAAATGGTAAAATGATTACATGCTTAAAATCAGCAAAGCCGACTCTCAGGACTTTTGAGTCCTTTGATCTTTTACTTTAATTAGTATAAATTTAGTTTTGAGAATTTATATCAGAAAAAATCACGATTGTTTCTTTGCTAAAAATGTCTTAATCAAACCTTTTAATGACAGTTCTTAAATCCCAATCGATCTGCCAATTGTATTCATACACTCTATCTTTTACAGAGCAAACTGGAAAAGAAAACGACTCGACAGAAAAGCATGGGTAATAGATTACGACTCGGTCAATTTGTTACGCAGAGGCAAGGTGCTACGTTCGTGGAAAACTGGGTAGATGGATGGGCTTTCACTGACTTGATGAAGTAAGTTTATGTTCATATCAATCTGGAGTAGTCAGGTGCATTGTGCAACGAGCAGGAGATAGCATAGCTCACTCAGTCATGTCCTTGGTTCATTGACAAAAGGTCGTAGGTTCAAGTCCATTTGGTTAGATGAAACAGTAAAAACAAATGCCTCATTTCGTGGTTGATGTTGGTATATTATAGATTCTTTACTGTCTAGGATGGGTCTTTGCAAAGGTCTAAATTTCTGTGCAGTGCATCGTGTAAATGCTGTTACCAGGTAAATGACATATGTCTCAATACATTAAAAATTAGATCTTGTAGTGCACTAAACAGAGGGTCAAAATCTTGGCTACTAGGGGTCAGGGGCCAACTGGATTCCTTAGTATGTAAATTTAAGAGCCAAGAAATAAAAAACAAATACAACGTAGTTTAAAAAAATATATATTGATATTATATATACATCTACTCTTTTTGTATTCTTTGTATTCTTCCACTGGAGTCTATTGATTCAGGGGCCACTTGGAACCCCAACTTCTGAAATTTAGGGACCTAGTAAAGTTGGTAGTTACTAGTCATTTGATCACTTGAAGAGTACCAAATTCGGCATTTGACTTGAGTCCATGCAAATACAATATTAGATAAGAAGTCTAGAAATGTGCCTTAAAATGTTGATCTACAGTTTATGTAGTAACCAGTGGAAAACCGAAAAAGGAAAGTCCGTATTTAATACAACATCTGCTGTTGTAAGAGGTTATTTCCCTTTGTGACAAGCTATTTATGTGAATATTCAGTTTGTTATATGAGTATGCAAGGGGAAGCCATGTAGGAAAATACCTTATTCTTATTCTGTGAAACTTGCTTAAACAGTCCGCTCTATTAGAAAGTGACTTTCTTATAAAACTCACTGTATAAATTCCTTTATTTCGTATTTTCTTTCAAATTATACCATTATATCAAGGTCATCTTGTGTAAAGGTCACTTTTAAGCAGTTGCTCATTTTACAGTCCATTCAACATTAAATTTTGTTAAGACCTATTTTTACGCTAATTTTTATGCTATATGTGTATCTGGCAATTGTATTATAGAATGTGTTGTCGAGTCAGCACATTTCAAAAGTGCGGAAGATGTTGTGGGTTTTTGAATGGGGATTTGAAAAAGCATTGCAGTAAAACATGATGCATGATCTGCAAGGATTCTGCATATCATATGATGACAACAAACTTAAAGATCTGCTCAGTGACCAGTCTTCAGGTCACTTGCATACTGCAGATGCAATTATTAAGAAATTGAGATGAAATCTACGCTATCTACACGTATCTGTATGTACATACAATTATACATGTAGCAAGTAGTATATTGTGGTAGACATAATGTCAATTCTGATTGTTCAATCTGTAGATACAATCTCATATTTTTTATATATATTAATTTTTTATTCCCTGAATCTTTGTCAAGTTGTGATCTCATATCCTATTATTATAAGGATTTACACTTGTTACACATATCTTGAATACATAGAAATTGATATCAGAAAGCTTGCAGTACAAATGGGACATGACCACTTAACGAGTGAATCCATCTCGGTGAACTTCCTTGATGATATCGTAGCACATGTTGAAACCTCAGTACAATGTTGTTATGTACATATTTATAGATAAAGGAAATAGATGCACTGTTATTTTGCATTTGGCTAGATGGGTTTTACATAATTGGTTTGAAAATTTTTCTTACGATGACATTGACAATGACAATTAGTTTATTCTCAATAAACTGAATTACGGTGTAGAGAATGTAAACCAATGTACAAATAGTGAAAGAAAAGAATTTCATTCCTTTAATATTAGACAATTTGCAAGTAAGAGTACTTAGGTCACTTGTAGAGTCAAGCCGGTGTGGCCTAGTAGTATCGTGCTCGCCTCCTGATCGGGAGACTGGGGTTCGAGTCCCGCTCTGGTCATGCCTGTGTCCTGTCTTTCGGATAAGACAGTAAAAACCGAGGCCCCGTTTCATGTTATGCATGGCACGTTAAAGATCTCTCACTGCTTCAGGTGGGTCCGCTGCCAAGGTCAAAATTTGTATGCCCCGCATCAGGCAGATGCCGTCACTATATACGTGAAATATTCGTGGTGTGAAATCAAACAAAAATCAGTCAATCAATCAGTCTTGTTGAGTCTATAATGTAACTGCAAATAGCATTATATATGTATTTGTTTTTGGTGCCATTGTAATAAAAAGAAATGAACCTCGCCACAATTAACTGCGGTCCTAATGTGAAGGGAGGAAATAAAAGGTATTCCCACAAGCTTGATGTAAAGAGCAATGAAGTGTTTTTATGACGTCATAAGGTTGCTAACTTTCAACGTAGTTTCTACCTCATAGTTCGCAAGCCTCGCCTAACAGATGATAACGGACAGCGAAGCTCAAAGGATATTCATGGTCACTTAATGTAATTCTTTTGACTTCTTGAATTTGACTTTGGACTCCTCATTTTTATTTAAATGGGTCCACTAGATCAGTTGAAGCAGTTAACAAAATGAATTACTGCTTGTAAGTCCTGTGGTAGATTAACTTTGTACACAGGTATGACTTACAACTGTACAGGTGTATAGAACATTATAGTGTTAGCCTGAATTTATATTTACATGTCAATGGAGATAGTGGTATGAATACCAGTAAATGGTTCTGGATGGAAAGGTGTAGATGTATGATTAAGCACATGTGGCTCAGAAAATGAGGTGATTGGCTGATGTCTGAAAGGTTCAGAGCTGGACTACTGTCGTGGGCACACTGGTGTCCTGTTTTTGACTGGATTGCAAAGCAATTCCGGTCTATGAATTGGTGCAATCTATCTGTCCGTCTGTCTGTCCGTCCGTCTGCACCGCATCAACATTTTGCGTTTAGCATTTGCGTTTAGTTTGGTTTCTTTCATACCCTAAAGGGTACTTATGTCAAAGTTGGTAGGTTTGTAGATACTTGAATGTTTTATCCAACCAATACAAAAATTTAGTGACCTTGACTTTACGCTTCAGTTAACACACAGTTTTATGCCTTTAGGGTGACCACTTGCGTACATGTATTGTTAATGTTAATGTGAAGCAATTCCGGTCTATAAATAGGCAAAATCTGTCCATCCATCCATCTGTCTGTCTGTCAGTTCGGCGTCAACATTTTGCATTTAGCATTTGCAATCCAGTCATACCGTCCTTGACGGGTTCTTGTTTTGGGATGAGACGGAAAAAAAAGAAGTCCAGTGTCATGGTAGGCATGGCTCATTGAAAATCCCTCCCATTTTCCGGTGGTATTGTAGCAAAGGTATAAATTTCTATGCAATGCATCAGGCAGATGCTGTCACTATGTATATTAAATAATCGTGATGTGACTGAAAAAAAGTCAGTTGGTTAATTACATGTATTATCCAGAATCATGGTATGATACTGGCATAAGATGACAGCATAAGACAGCAACAGAAGAGCTTTACATTCTTTCTGTATTTCAGGCAACAAGAAAGGATTGCCCAAGAGAGGGAAGATATAGAGAAACAAAGAAAACTTCTAGTCAAAAAGAAACCTACAAACTCAACTGTTACCAAAAATACAAAACACGACAACTTCGTCAAGCCAGGCGAAAAAATGTAAGTACTTAGAAATTGTAACTTCCTATTGTCCAGTTTTGATCATAACCAAATAAGTTTCAGTGGGAAGTGTTGTTTTCTTAGTTGGTTTTGATCTGTTTGCTGATTCATTGTGTTATATCAAGACTGTAGGGATAAAGACACCAAGGTCAATGACCTAATGACCTTCACGCGAAAAAATAACTTTCTGGACTTTGGTGCGGCTGGGGGCATTAATGTTTCACAAACACAACTTGTTCCAAATTGTATTAAAATGAACATCATGGTACCTTTTTGCATTCTTATTATTTAACAATAGACAACAAAACCATGATGTTTGTCCTCTTTGCTGTCAGACAGTATTATGTTTTACAAAGTACCACAAGTCTGTAAATAAAATATTGTTTCCATGATAACTACTTGCAAAAAATCACATTGTGCATGTATGTTTTATCTTCCCTGCATTTTGGGAGCATGGAGTTGCTACCTTGTGGAAGCTCTATCTTTTGAACCATTTGAAAAGTTCAATATTTTTCACAAATATTGCAGATGATCCAAGCTTTCAGAGTTCTCAAGGTCATATTTCAAAAGTCAAGGTCACTAGAATAAATAAACTTAAATGTAATTTCTATTGAAAATTCATGGCTTCTTTCGAAATTCAAGAATTATGGTCATACATTAAAAATGAACTTTCAAAATTCATGTTTTCCAAGGTTCTGTCTCATGGACAGATGACTCCTTTAAAATTTGGTAAAGTGACATTTAGATGATAATGAATTAGCTGGCATAAGCTAACACATTATTTTCCAAATGTTTGTCTGATCTCAGATGACATAATCACTATAGATGTTAGGTCATTGTAAAGGGTAATTGGAAAATTGTCAATGTCGGTATCATTCCAAAATCATCAATGTCAAATTCTGTATTAAAATATAGATCAGTATTAGTCGTACTGTATACTATAGTCGCTGTCATGTCTGTCTGTATGTCTGTCCGAGCTCCTATCTCTTATGCCTTGCATCACAATTTGATCATAGTTCACCAAAATGTTATTTAGGTTAAGGGCTTTTGGACAAAGGTCACTCAAGGTTATTTATTATGACTTAAAATACCAGGAAGTACTTATATCTCCTACACCTTTCATCAGAATTTGATCATACCTCATAAAAATGTTATTTAGGATAAGGGCTTTTGGAAAAAGGTCTCTCAAGGTCATTTCTGAAAGCTAAAGGTCACATATTAACTTTGACTTGAAATACCATGAAGTACTTATATCTCCTTCACCTTTCTTCAGAATTTGATCATACTTCACCGAAATGTTATTTAGATTAAGGGCTTTTGGACAAAGGTCACTCAAGGTTTCTGAAAGGTCAAGGTCACAATAAAAAGTTTTATTTCATAACTAATTAAGGTCAAGCTTACTCATTTTAGTTTAAGATAAGTGATTACTTGTTGTTCTACAGTTGACTCAATTGGATATCCATAAGATACATTGAGATTTGAAATCGTCATCAATTAATATAATGATTTCCTATATATTAAGTCATTCATATCCTTCATTATTGTTGTGCTTCTTGGAGCATCTGTCAGTTTTACTGATTTTTTGTATATGAATTTAGTCAACAGTTTTCTGCTTTATATGTATAATTGCCGTTCAGGGAGGGTCCATCAGCTTTACTGATACTCTTGTTGTAAAAACTAGAGCTTTTAATCTAGGATGCTAACAGTTGTTTCAAAATAATTTACAGATATTATAATATATGATCCCTATAATATTGAAAGATATTTATAGATATTATAATATAAGTTATATTTTATATGATAAAATGTTCCCTTTAAATTTATGCATTTTATGGAGTTCTAATGATTGTCGGGTTTATTTCAGACTCAATCTTGCTGAGTTTTATGAGCAAGATGAGATACTTAAACTCCGACAAGCTAGTCTGAAAAAAGAAGATGCTGACCTACAGTTAGAGTTAGAAAAATTAGAAAGGGAGAGAAATCTTCATATCAGAGAGCTGAAACGGATTCACAATGAAGATAATTCCAGGTTTGCATTGGAAGATATACTCATATATTGTATGATGGATGATTTCTGTAGTTGTCAAGATTTTGTGGAATTTAACATTTCAGTGTGAAATTCCGAAATTAGAAATTGCAAAATATTCGTACGCATTGTAACCAAGTGTCAAAAGAAGTGCACCAATAATGTAGAGATCTTAGTGTGCTGTGATGGAACATCAGTCCAAAATAAAATTACATTCCATAGGTTAAGAATAAAGACTTTCATTCCTCAGGTCCCAAAGCATCACTAAATGTATTGCAGCATTGTGATTTTTTACATACGCATTTTTCTAGATTTCTGTGTCCATTTTGGTCTGTACTGTATTGAAGCAGACTTTGATGTTACTGATGGTTATTTTTCATACAGATTGTAATGGGGTCATTGATCATATTACCTTTGGTCAGTCATTGGAGTAGGTTTGGAAGAGGGGGGGGTTGTTGGTGAAACTTACTCTGGTAGTGGACTCATTGAAAGCTTAAAAGATGGGAGTGTTGAGGTCGGTTACTTTTCATTCCTGGATAAACACAAAACCTGCTTTTCACAGCAGAAGTCGGATGGTCCAAAGCAGATAATCTTTGATGTGTATGGTATCAGAATAAACTTTTAAAGTAAATCATTTTTCACATGAATTAATTTCAGTTTTAAATAAAGGGAACCAGCTTTTGTATCGCCTGTTTTTATTAAGAAAAGGAACAACTGGGGATCACTGTATGTCTGTCAGTCTGTCTTTACGTGCTTTTTCTCCTGTTAGTATTTTGAGACAATGGGGGAAACAATGCTAAAATTCTTATTTTAATAACTCCTCTCATTATATAATATTTCTTGAAGCCCTGTTTTAGAAGTATATTTTTCTTGTCCTTTTCAGGTTCAAGGACCACCCTACGTTAAATGAACGTTATCTACTTTTAAGCCTCCTGGGCAAGGGAGGGTTCAGTGAGGTTCATAAGGTCAGTATCTCTATGCATAGATCTCAGATCAAGCGTTTACATCAAATTTTATCTACATGTCCAAGCATTGAAATTTAATAAAAAGTATGGTATGATTAACTGTTTAACCTTTTTATCACTAGTAATTGTTGAGTAAGTTTGAAATTTATAAATACAGCTTGTTGGTGAAATGAAATTTTTCTGAAATTCTCTATAAAAAAATCTGTTAAAGTTATATTTTCATTGTGGTTTAATTTTCATTTCAGGGATTTGATATCAAAGAGCAGAGATATGTAGCTTGTAAAATACATCAATTAAATCGAGAGTGGAAAGATGACAAAAAAGCAAATTACATCAAGTAAGAGCCATAAAAGGTTTTATCTGTACATAAAAGGAAAAAGAAATTTGCAGGCAATCATTCAGAAGATGGCTATCAACCCATATCCTTTTTAAAGGATTAATCCAAGGGTCTTTAAACATGGCTGTACTTTGCTTCAATGACAAGTTTTTACTTTTATGATACCTGTGTTGTTGTCAAGATACATACATGATATTTCTTATTCTACCCTGCTTCTAACTCACTCATTGATTGCTTTAGAATTATTAGGGGATTTACCTCTCACTAGAGTGTTAAACAAGGGGATTCACATTTCGCTTTTGTTTATGACGGGGGCAGGCGTGGTGTAGTGGTTAAGCACCTGGCGTGCGGCGCCAACGATCCGGGTTCGATTCCCGGGTTGCGCCACTATGTTTAAGAGGTTGGTAACCTCCTGCTTCCATGTCGCGATATAACTGAAATATTGTTGAGAGCGACGTAAAACACCAATCAACCAACCAAAAATTGTTTATGACGTTGCGGCAAGGTTTATCGTTAATACAATAATACTCATTATTTAGGTCAAATGCATTAAAACAGGGTTACCATGCATCTGTATTACAAAAATTGCCAGAGTATTGGAGGTCCAATGGGAAGCATGATGGTTATAGTAAAAACAAAAACACTTACTATTGAATGTTCCTGTTTTTATTAGCACACCTGGACGAAGTTTAGAGGAGCTTATGCTGTACTCCCGGCATTCACGTCCGGTTAAGTAGTTGGGAATAACTCGGTTTTTGAGAAAAAATAGTTGCTGCAGTTACTAAATTTGCACCTTAGTTGCATCTTGGGATGCTAACTGAAGCACATGCGTGCTATGAATCATCTGACCTACATTTTCTGCTTTAGTGACTTGGTTCCAGGTTGTAGTGTTATTTAGAATTTTACTATTATTCGTTTTTGTTTGATAAAAACTGCATCAAGATGAGCATGGTAATCTTTAATTACACTGTGTTTCATCTTGGAATCACTTGTCAGAAGTTTCTGTTCTGTGAAGCGCAATTTCTGACAGAGTTCGGTGTTACCTTTTCTGTTTTTGTACAACACATGCGTGGTAACCCCTAAATATCTTTACCTGTCACAATTGGAGGCTTCGTAGAATGAACAGGGCTATAGCACTGCACTGAACCTACAGTACAGTCCGGGTGGAACTTTGAATGCCCACTGTCCACAGTGGGCAGTCCACCTGAAATTTCAGTGGGAATTAGAAGTGGACATTTACCTGAGCTATCAAGCTGTCCACTTATCTGTATGTTAATGCTAATTGACTCTTACAAAAATGTCCACTGTGTCCAGTGGACATTTTTACTGCCCACTCTAAAAATGCCCACTGTGACCAGTGGACAAATTCAGTTCCATCTGGACTGTACTGTAACAGTAGTCTCTACTGCCTTTAAATATCAACTATTGCAATTTAAAGCCCAGTAATGAGATATTAAATTATTGTAACATTCCCAAGAGCTAGAGCGTTGATTGACCATTTCTTAATTCTCCATCTGTCAAAAATGCACACCGATCATGTTCCACTTTTTGACCCCCATCTTGACCCTCTTCTATGATATAGTTTCTGCCAAGCCAGTATTAAAGAGAATTTTACAGACTACAAATTTTTCAGATGTCTTTTTCCTTTAAATTTCAGACATGCTCTTAGAGAGTACAATATCCATAAAACGCTGGACCATCCAAGAATCGTCAAATTATATGATGTCTTTGAAATTGACAATAACTCGTAAGTAAATGTTATCTTTATTTTTCATTCTCCAAATTTTTTATTTCATAAATGTAAACTTTTTATGCCTCCAGATCAGTAGATAGGGAGCATATTGTTTTTGACCTGTCTGTCCCTTTGTTTATGTGGTTGTCTGTCTGTCGTCAATTTTAACTTCACCATAACTTTGAAACATGAGAGATAAAGTCTTCATATTTGGCATGATTACACTACTAATAAAGCCCTTTCAAATTACACCAATGTCATTGACCTCATAACCTTGACCTTTTTATGCCCCCGAATTGGGGGCATATTGTTTTTGTCCTGTCTGTCTGTCTGTTGTCAACTTTAACCTTGGCTATAACTTTTGAACTGTGAGGGATAGAGACTTCATATTTTACATGGGTACTCAACTAATGAAGCCCTTTCAAATGACACCAAGGTCAATGACCTTGACAATGACCTTTATGCTAAAATAACTTTTTGCACTCTAGTGCCACAGGGGGCATTAGTGTTTCACAAACACAGCTTAATTCATACTTTTCAATTTTGCCTTATTTGGATTTTGTTGCTGCTGGGGGGCATTCGTGTTTCACAAAGACATCTTGCTCTTACTCCAAAGATCTTGATTGGTCAATACTGTATTTAGAACAAAAAAATAAAAAGAAATTCAGAAAAGAAAGTCAACAAGCATTTTTACATGTATGTGTTGGTATATTGTTTCTGACTTCTTGTAAACTGAAGTGAGAAGAGAAAAAAATCCAGACTTTTATGTGATATTTATAAAAATCTTTTTCTTTCTTTTTTTTTTAAGCTCACCTGAGTTTTTTGTTACAGCACTCGGTGCTTCCCCTGTTGTGATAAAATTTCCAGATTTTCCACTTCTCGTAAACTGCCTACGACATTTTTTCAAACTTGGTAAACTTGTAGTACTAGTAGACCTCTACAAAGTTTGTGTTTTTCATTAAGATTTGTCAACAGATACACATGAGTATGCCCTAGAGGGTACCTTCCTTTCATAATTTTTATCAGAAGGGATGCATGGATTTAAAAACTAATGGTATCTGAATGTTCTAGAAGGATGTTACATTCAAATTTGTTTTTGTTCCAATCGGACTTTGTTGTTTCTATAGCAATCTAGTTTTAATTTTTTTCATAGAGATACATGATAAATGGGAAATTTCTCACTGTATTTTTTTTGTACTTGAAGTTTGGTTTAAATGTAGTAGAAGTCATTGTGACTCAGTGGATGAGGTGCTTGGTTCCTCACAGGGAGGTCCCGGGTTCTACTACCACCGTGCTTACACTGGTGTCCTTGTTGGATGAGACAGTTAAAAACAAGGTCTTGTGATAGAAGTGGCATTAAAATGATCTCTCACTGTTTCAGGTGGGTCTGTCAGACTTCGCGAAGTACGTCGGTCCGACGGACAAATCCGACAGAAAATCGATCGGTCCGATCAAAGTTGCGTATGTGCCGGACCAAATGTCCGCCATTGTCCGGGACCCGATTTTCCGTGTTCCGTTTTCGTTTTAGTTTTGTGGCTTTGTTTCCGGCAAAAGTAAAAGTAGAATTTGGTGATTGCAAGTGCAGCGCGGCGATGATTTCTGGATTGAAATATTTCGATGGAGCCATTCCAGGTAAAAAGAGGAAGTCCGACTCTTCTGATGGGGGTAATCGGAATAAAAAATATAAGGCAAATAGAATAGAGAGAACTCTGAATGAAAAGTGGAAAATTGGGCGAGATTGGCTTCGATTTGAGGAGGGTAAAATGTTCTGCGATCTTTGTACTGATCAGTACCATCCTGGTACTAGTAGCTGTTTGCGTGGCCAGAACACATTTGTTACTGGCTGCACTAATAAAAGAGTGTCAGCTGTACAAGACCATGAAAAAAGTGGAATGCATATAAAAGCAGCACAGATTTCCTCAGCCAAAACTGCCACAGGAACACAAATATTGCGAGCAACGGAACTTTTAGTTGAAGAAGAAATTAATCTCTTAAATAAACTATGTGACAAAGATGATAATGATGATGAATTTTGTGACGACTCCTATAGTGAAGAAGCTGCATTGTGCAATATCATGATGTTTGCAAAAGAATGATATATAAAAATATGAAGCAAAAAGACGAATTTAACTTCTATTTGGCTAAATTCCACAAAAAATTTCGGTCCGGCAAAATTCCATTCGGTCTGGTGAAATATTGCTTTTCACCAGACCGAATGTCCTGTAAAATATTTCCTGTCTTCGCGAAGTCTGGTCTGTTGCAAAGGATTAAATTTCCTTGCAATGTATCAGGCAGATGCCATCACCAATATATATGAAATAATTGTGGAGTGATGTAAAACAATAATTAATCAAATAGATGTAAGATGTGTACCTGGGTAGTGTTCCAGGGTCATGACCGAGAGGTCAAGTCTCACAGACAGCTTGAAGGCTTTCAGATGAGACAGTAAAAAATCGATCTCCTGTGTCAAAGAAAATGTTGGCATATTAAAGATTTCTCATTTTGCTTCGAGTTTGTCCAATTACTACGGTCTAAATTTCTGTTCATTGTTTGAGACATATTTGATTGATTGATTGAGTTTTGCTTAACGTCACACCACAAATATTTCATGTATATGGTGACGGCATCTGCCTGATGCGGGGCATACAAATTTTGACCTTAGCAACGGATTCGCCCGAAGCAATGAGGGATCTTTAAACGTGCCATGCATACCACGATACGGAGCCTTGGTTTTTACTGTCTGATCCGAAAGACAGGACACCGGCATGACCAGAGCGGAACTCGAACTCCAGCCCAGTCAGGAGGCAAGCGCGATACCACTAGGCCATGCCGGCTTTAGATTCATAATGAATCAATATGGTAGACAAACTATCGCCTTTGGTATTTCAGTCACTGTATTTTACACATATCATGCACTTGCCATATATACATAATAATGCTTCTATTTTCATCTCTTTTCAGATTTTGTACAGTGCTAGAATATTGTGAAGGAAACGACCTTGACTTTTACTTGAAGCAAAACAAATCCATTCCAGAGAAGGAGGCCAGATCAATAATCACCCAGACAGTCAGTGCCCTCAAATACCTCAATGAAATCAAACCGCCTGTGATTCATTATGACCTTAAACCAGGTAAGCAAGGGGTTTTGTAAAGAATTCTCTCTTTATCATATTTTTGGTCAGAGCCATGCTTTGAAAGGTAGTATGTTTATTTTAACACACTTTGAGTTTTATTGATTAAATTTTGTTGCAGTTTTCTATTCTTCCATTGACACGGAGATTCATCACTTCCCGAAATGGCAGATACCTATAAAAACGCAACCAAGGAATGAAAATTCACAACTAAGGAAATTGTGACCTTTGGTTCTGACTGCAATCAGATACTAGTAGATCAAATAATTTTGGGATAATATTTTATACAATGGTATCCCACATGTCATGTCCTTGATCTCTTTCAGGTAATATCCTGCTTGGTAGCGGGTCGGTCAGTGGAGAGATTAAGATCACCGATTTCGGTCTCAGTAAAATTATGGATGACGATAACATTACCTCTGATGGGATGGATCTCACGTCTCAAGGGGCCGGTACTTACTGGTGAGTAAAGTATGAAGGAAGAATAAAAGTCACAATTAGAATTATACTCAAATTTATAATATATGTAAAATAACAAAATAAGCATTATGCCCCTTACGTTTTGTAAAATTTGAAATTTAATATTTGGATTTGCAAGACATGATAAAACTGCCAGAATTTTGATAATTGTCATTTTAAGTTTTTACTCTATATATATAATATTTTAGCATAATAAATTTCTTGAAATTTTGATCATTTATCAAGTTTGACATCTTCTCTTAAGGTATCTGCCCCCAGAGTGCTTTGTTGTCGGAAAAAATCCTCCTAAAATTTCTTCCAAGGTAGATGTATGGTCAGTAGGTGTGATATTTTACCAGTGTCTATACGGAAAAAAGGTAAGATTTTTTTTATTATTAATAAGGTTCCATCTTATGTTAAAAAAATTGGAGTTTCCTGAACATACACACTGTCCGATTTCTGTGTCTGGCAAAGCCTTGAAGATTGATCTAACTTTTAGAACAGTAAGAGAACAGACTTTTGATGTTTCACCTGTGTATTTCTTGCAAGAAACTTTCTTGTTAATGCCACAACGTTTACCTTAACTGTGACCAAAACACAAAAACTTTACTTTGGCTGTTGTCTGAAGGTGCATCAGTGTTTCACAATCACATGTTGTTTTCATATTTGACAAATTTATGTTGTACATATAATACTGTACTAGAGTCAGAAAGGGATTATTTATTAAATGTAAACTAAGTAGGGCAACTCGAAATTACAGGAGCATTTCTTATCACATTGATGTGGTATTAAGAACAGAGTTATACTGATGGTCGTAAATTTAAAAAGAGATGTAAATCTAGTACTTAAGTGTGATAAAATATCTTCTTCAAGGCACACATCAGTGTACTGTTTGAAGAATAGTTCCTGACTGAGACCCTTATTAGGATAATTCAAAGCATGAATTCACAAAATTTTTATTTGTAATGGTACATGTAGATTCCCTATACATGTTAAAGACAATGACATGAATGAATCTTGTAAATTCATGTTTCAAAAGCCAGAATAACAAATTAGCCAAGAAATGATCCTTGACCAGTGATGTATGAATATATGTAAACACAAAGGGCAACATTCAGGATATAGAATAGAATGTAAATGAAGGTACTTATTATATGAGCTCATGAATTTAATGTCAGAAAAGAGGTACTGCACCAGGCATTTATAATCCATCACTAGCATGGGAGGTACAGTATACATACAATGTATCTGTATATAGAGATGCAGTATCATAGAGATACACCATTCTTTTTGACCTTAGATATTCGCTTCTAGATGTGTTTGTTTTATCTATTTTCCATGTATCTTGCAGCCGTTTGGTCACAATTTATCGCAAGCTGCCATTTTGGAAGAGAATACGATATTGAAGGCCACAGAAGTTGACTTCCCATCTAAACCCCCAGTCAGTTCAGAGGCTAAGGTACGTCATTATCCATCTCGCTCATTTTGCCTGTCTTCTTCAAGATCTCGGTATCAAAGCAGGTGTAAATTCATTTTGGGATCTCAACCAGTCTAAGTACCATATCTGCTTTGAGTCGGTTGTAATGTCCATTGGTGTACCAGCTGGTTGATATTGTTTTCATCGAATTTTCAGGTTGCCATTGTCGCCTAACATCACCACTTTCAAACAGATATAAAATAAATCTGGTTTTGGATATTGAAATATGCTAGATATCAGTTCTTCGGGCACACTCATAGTCCTTATCACATTTTGGTTTCTTTTGCTTAACCAAAATAAAACGTTATGTGGTATTGAAATACAAGACGAGAAAAAGATTAAAAAATAGCGATAGAAATAGTTACTGTGTAATTCTTTTATCCTTTAATTCCTATGTGGCCATTAATATTATTAATTTCACGTTAAATGTGAAGAAATTTACAGTATTTATAACTGTGACACACAGTGTGTACTGGTTTTATTACATTATTGCTCTTACATGTAACATGCAAATAAATGCTTTAAGTTTTCTGATCAGAGTTATCTTTCTTAAGATGGTTTGAATCATATGCATTCGTCATGTTTCACTTCTGAATAAACTACTGTTAAAATATTTTGAATTTTTAAAAAAAATTATGCTCTATTTATACATGATTTACATGCACATATGTTGTATCTTTCAAATTTTTTTTCTGGAAAATTGCCATAGGTAAATTGATTCTTATACTGATCATAAAAGAATATGAAATAAAATTTCTAGGTGTTGTATTTGATGATGTCATAAATATGGGGCAGATTGCTTCAGCGATATTGCATAGAATATCTTATCTGACAACCTGTGTTGAATCCCTTTTGTTACAATAGAAATGTCAAGGTAGTTTATCCTCCTGATATGTCCTTTGAGACAGTTTAAACTGAGGCCCTGTGTCATGGATATGGAGACACCTTAAAGATCCCTTGTGTTTGGGATATGTCTCTAGCATAGGGTGAAGATTATGAAACGATGCACAAGGTGAGTACTGCCATATGCGAAGTCATTTTGGTGTAGCATAAAATGATAAACAAAATCGTGAACATCATTTTCAAAGGTTTTTCGAATTTCAGATGATGTCATCACAATAAAAGATTACTCCTAGTAGAAAGGTCAATGGCCATAGCCTGGATTCTTCATGTTTCTTCAACTCATCATACATTTTATGTTATGAAATTAAATTTTCATGTCGATTATGACTTTTTCAGAATTTCATCCGACAGTGTTTGCAATACAAGAAAGAATTACGGCCGGAAGTGCTATCTCTTTGTCACCATGACTACCTGAAACCGGCTCCTCTCAAATCCAAAGGGTTGGTACCAGGTTTCCTGTATGTAGGTCTGCTATTCTACTAACTTCAGACCACCCGACTCTAAGGTCCTCTGCTCAGTGGATCTAAACTTCCTTAACTTTATTAAGTATTTACAAATGTTTATGAAGTACTTGCAAAATTCATGATCAATTATTTTTTATTTTGGACATGCTATACTGGGGTATCATTTGGAATTGCTCTCCAAGTTTCTTGTTTTTAATTAATGCATTTGAGCTGTGAAATTTGGAAATAGAACCAAACAAAAGTTATAAAAGCTCCTGTTCTAAGGAAAGGCTATTTCTGAATATTGAATAAAAAATAGAAAATTTGCAAAGCAGCACTAAATTTTAGTTCATTATTATTAACAACTATGTAATAATTTCAGTATGTCTCCATATAAAAGTGGAATGAAATGCTGCCATATTCTCAAAATGTTTCATCAAGTTGAAAATTTGTATCATCAAAATGGAAAAATTCTTAGAAATGAAAAGAACGAAAACCATCATCACATATATTCTTTAATTGAATTAAACAATACATACACTCTTCAGTTTAATATTTGGTATAGTTAAGAGGTTGATGTAGATTTCAAGTACTTTTAGGTAGATAGCATTACTGTAACAAGATTTCAAGTATACAGCATCATTTAATTGAGATACTATATTCAGAACATACCAACCGGTACACCTTTGGATAACTTAAAATATTTAAAATAGAATGAAAATGATAGAAGATTTTATGTTTGGCTCATGAGGGTAGTCTGGTAAATTTAGGGTTTGGCATTGTAGAATTTTGTGATTTTTGTTGTGCTTTTTTTTTTCCCTCCATTATTTTTTTACATCTTAATTTAAAGAGTGTTCCTTTTATTAACCTTAAAGTTGGTGGTCTATGTCTTTCTACTTACTGATTAATCTTTGTACTATTTATGATCACTTGGTACTCCTCTGAATGAATTTGTTATTTAACATAATGTCACATATAATGCAATGCCTTTATGGAGTTAAGCTGGTGTGGTCTAGTGGATGAGGTGCTCGGCTTCTGACTGAAAGGTCCTGGGTTCGATTCCCGCAGTGGGCACACCGGTTTTTTGTCTTTCGGATGAGAGTAAAAACCGAGGTCCCATGTTACAGTAGGTGTAGCAAATAAAAGATCCCTCACTGCTGGGTCATTTGCAAAGGTGAAAATTTCTATGCAATGCATTAGGCAGGTACCATACACATGAAATAATCATGGAGTGACACAGAACAATAATCAATCAGTCAACCTTTATGGAGTCATTTGGCCTCTACAATAGATATGAAACATATGCCTCCTGTAAACAGTCAACACAGAAATGTTGAATTATCAAATATGGAGTGTAAAGGTATCCATGGCTGTCTGCATCTTTTAAAACATAATTGTACTTTTATCTCATATGTACAAGATCTTATTACTGGTAAAAAAAATTGAGACAATTTGACCAAAGAAATAGCATTACATTCGATACATTGCTTGAAATGTTCTGAAAACCTCAGAGGAGTCCTGAATGATAGATCTTTACATTCCCTATTTATATAGTATCTAATAATAGAATTAGTTACACCTCCGGAAAAATACTTGCATGTTTCTCTTTCCCTATACACTCTGTTTTATTTCACCATGCACTACATATCAAAGATTTGAAATGGATGATGATAGTTTTTAGATCTGTCAGTAGTTTTCATCGATATCTTTGATCAAGAATGTTTTTTTGAAATTTTTTGAGAACATTTCATATGCATGTATGAAATGTATGTTAATTATTGCTTGTATTGTTTTCCACAACTTTGACCAAAGCTCATCTGGGATAAGAGCATACTGCATTTTGTTGTATTCATAAAGTTGTCCTGCTTAACCTTAATAAATCTGTTTTCTGTTGGATATACAGTAAAACCTGTCTTAGCGGCCACCTCTATTAAGAGGTCACCTGTCTATAAAGGTCACATTTTAAATTCCCAATATCTATGTTTTCCTAGATAATAGACCTCTGTATAAAGGCCACCTGTCTATAAAGGCCACTTTTGACTCTTCCCTTAGCTGACCTTAATAGACAGGTTTGACTGTACTGATATGTTGGATGTTGGAGATGAGAACTGTTATCTCCCCTTGCTGGAATGTTGGGTACCATGTTCATCACCTATGGATTGCCAGAGTACATGGCTATAGGTCGAATTATGAATGTTTGTTGTGTCAACAAGATCATGTGGAGAGAAAACCTCTCAAAAGAGTAGTACGATTACATATGTACATGTGTCATGTCTGTACTAACTTTGAACATTCCTATGTTACTCCGGTGAATGAAGATTTTGAAAACGGATTTAGATGTCGTTAAGACTGGAATGATGTGATCCCAAACCAGTATTTTTTAAATGATTTGACATTTCTATTCATGTAATACTTTAGCAATTAATCTCCAGAAACCAAGGTGATAAGTGAATACTTTGAAATGTACGAAATATGACTGTTGCCCAATATGTTTCGATCATTATTTTTCTTTGTTTTACTTGAATTTGTCCTAGAGTTATCCTATTATGGGATGTTCATTTTCATGACACTGAAACATTTTCATTGTTTGAACATTGGTTTACAGCTTGAGGAAATTTTATTGTTACTTTTAACGATCAATATTTAAATATACATACGAAAGCTTCATTAAGTAATCAGTATGTCAGAAAATAAATAGGAATTTTTTTCATTACAGGCACCTCAATGATAGTGTAAGTCAGAGCCCAATAGTTTTGGGATCCTCTAGTAATAGTGGACAATCTCTTAATACAACACAACCAACCAATTTCTCCTTCGGCGAAAAACTGTCATAGTACCTACTTCCTTCTTAGGATTCTGAGCAGAGGGGAGAAGTAGCCAAGGAAAAGAACTGGGATCTTATTTAATATTTTCAAACCCCCAGAGGAATGTCCTACTTCCCTTTATTGGTGCAGATATACAACTGTGATTTTATTCGTTTCTTTCAATGTTGGACATGTGAAACGGCAGACTGCACTCGTTATGCAAGGTTGTGGAAAGAGCATGGGATGAGTGCATCAGTCCACGTGGCAGGGACCGGAAACAGAATATGAACACCGAAAGTGTTCGGAGGTTGATAATTATTATGTGATTAAAATTCACTCTGTTGTGGGATTATATAGCTTCTTTGCATCCAGTGTATATCCAAGCTGCGATGTGAGTCTACAAGCTGTTGTATACACTTAATTGTTGACTTGCCAAACCAAACAATTTGGAGAATTGTTGTGATAATCTGGTCAATTCCTCACAGATTATGTGGCTATTTCACAGTATCTTGAACCTTCTCCCTTCTTTTTCACACTTACAGATTAATATGGCATATAAGAATGTTCCATTTGACGTTCCCTCGGAAACAAATGTAATTATGAATCATCAAATTTTTCTCGCCCAAGTTTCTTCAGTTCATAGTGCATTTATTTACAAAAAGAAAATTTGTATCTGCTTTCTACATCAATGTACTGAAAATCATAACGAAATTAGTTTTTGGTGTTGTCATTACAAGAAATAATATAGTTTTGATTCTTGTAAAATTCTGCTTTTGTGATAAGAAACAAGAAATCAGAAGCTTGATGTAGAGTTCATTGTGATGCATATAATTAAACAGTTATCATTTAAATTGTATTAAAATATACATTTGAAATATTATAACTGTAACATTGAAAACAAATTTACTTGGAAAAGTACAACACATTTCTTTATTCCATACTGTAATTTTGAAAATCTAGAAAGAGGCATTCATTTCTCCATACCCGTTTGTGATATGGTATAGAATTAATAGATGTTTTACTTTCACTTTCATTTTAAAGAAGTTGTCAGCATTTAAAGAAATGTCTTGATATTTCATTTTCTTTTTACATTGACCACATAGCGTGACAAGTTTATAGCAAACATTCTAATTGTTATGAGGTGACTTGTTTTAATGATGTGTAAATGTTTTTTAAATGCATTTTTAAAAGTTGAATGAAGTATGGAGTAATTCTGCTAGAACTTTATTGTATATCAAGAATGTTTGTTTTGAAAAAGATGTGCCATGTACAAATTTGTTTGTTTCTTGCAAGTGAGAATGCTTTGTTGAAAATTCATGTTGATTAAATGGAAATGTCAAAAGATACTTTTTGCAAACTGGGATACGGCATCTTACAGGAAAAGAAAAAATAAAAAAATAAATTCTGTATTAGACACTGCACATACAGGTGTATTGGCTATTACTTTAGGTCTGAATCTGTACACTGCAGTTTTATCTAGATGTTTGTAACATCATAGTTAACTTTTAATGCATTAAAACTTTTTTGTTTCCACATACACTTTATTTATTATAGACATCTTTTAAAACAATGTTTTCATGTATTTAATAAATAACAATAACAGTATTTAAAAAAAAAATGAAAAATAACATGTAGTTTTATTAGGACCAAGATATCTCTGAGATCTAAACTTCATATATCTGGAGTCTGTGGAAGTGTTCTATATCTCCATTACATTTATTATTAAACAAGTAGATTTATTTGCATATGCATGTATTCTAACAAATTTTAACAAGACAGTTTCTGACTTAGGCAGATTGAAATTTTTGTCAAGAAAGTTAGTGAAATACAAATCCTTGAATATGATCCGTCATTGCTTTGATGGATGTGACTGAGTGCTATCAGGCTTTGATGTCTCAACTCCCCATTTTCTTTTTTATTGATTCCATTTTAAAATTTCTGTTGATAATTTTACTTATGTTTTATGATAACATTTTAAACGAGTTTTTGAAAAATGTTTGTGAGATCATAGTTTTGATAGATGAAATATATGGTTTTTTTTAAAATGGCACTAGTGGAATTGAGTTAGAGAAATACTCTTTGTTGTAATTTGTTTTTAATTGACTATGAAATCCATTTGTTTCCTTAGCTCTTGGAGTGCTCATGTCAAAAATAATCAGTTTGTTGATATGTACTGTTTGAAGTTAACTTAATCAAATGAGAAAAAAAAAATCAACAAATTTGAAAGTAGTATTGAGTGGATACTATCACAGTAAATTTGCTGCATTTTCTCTGACCTTTAGAAAAATCTGGAACAATTCTCAATATAGAATACTACATAGTAACTGGTATTCTGGAAATTTTCATTCATTCTTTAATTTAGCATTGAATATTTATATGTATCAAAAAAAAAAAAAAAAAAAAAGAAAAATATTATGTTGCTTAAGAACTAAAATTTGATCTCCAAGGAAATAAATCTAGAAATTAACTATTTAGCTGAAGACAAGAAATTTAGTGATACATAGCTTTATTTAAGTACATAAGATAAAAACATATTTCGCTATTCTTCTGTACACTCCATTATCATTACATATGAAAACATGCTGTAAACAGTGGTCAGCAACATTGTTAACATTAGTTGTGAACATAGTTAATTTTCAAGTGACAAGTCAGATTGGATCTCCAGGATCTTGAAAATAAATGTTTGGATGCGGATCGTTTCTCTCCAGAAACATTTAACCTATGTTGCTATGTGTATGTATGCAAGCAAATGTATTAGGTCACAGAAAGGTCATTCAGAAGGCATGGACATTTACCTGGAGATTGTTATGGGGTACGTTTTAGAATAGTGAAATTGCAAGTGAAATTTTTATTAGATTAACTAGCACATTAGATACCAGAGCATTCTGTGACACATGGTTAGAGATAAGTGCTGCGTCTTTGGTCCCGATATAAGGCCAATTAAAATTAATTGGTAGATTTTCATCCCCGCCCGCCCTAAAAAATCGACCCGCCCCAGAATTATTTATTTTTCAAACAAATCCGCCGCGTCTGAATTCCGGTATTTTAATTTGGGTCCGCATCCATTATACGTTTCAGTTTATATACATATCGCCATTTCCGGTAGTTGACAATGGTTTTCCCTGTCTTGAGAGTTGTTGCCGGCATATCCGATAAGAAAAGCTGGTTTGCTTCGAATTTTAACGATTCAAAGACAATATTTGAAAATAAATTATAAAAAATAAATTCCACCCACCCGCCCCATATATTTTCACGAGGTTGGAGGAAAATCTACCTATTAAGTTTAATTGGCCTAATGATAGCCTGTTATTTATTACCATAGAAACTGTTAGTATTTGTAGTAGATAGAGGAGGGTGGCAGTACCCTGACAAAAGCATTCTAAATCATTCCAAAAAACGAAATCAAGGAAATATGCCTGTACTTTTAATTTGAAATTTTTGTTTTTGTTATTTTTCTTAAAAATTGTTGTTAATATAATTTTTGATTTTTTGAAATCGAAAATTTACCCATTCAGCGAATCAAATTAAACAGCAGTTTCACAAAATTTATAAATTAATCTATATTTTGATGTACATTAATAAAATCTTCATTATGCTTAAAGATAGACATTGAATCATATCATGGATATATTATTTACATATTGTAAAAGGGTAACACATTTGTAATGGATGACTTCATGAAAGTACGTGAATCAAATAGTTTTATACAAAAGTTCAATATTTCATAGTATGAGATTTGTTTAAGTATTCTGATTTCATTTAATACACTTCCTATAAATTGCACAGTGATACCAAATGACATTAGCATATGCAAATTGTTTTAACCCCTAAGTCATTGTCTTATGTACATTACATGGGTGGAGAAAACAAAATTATAAGCATTACATTCGGTCCTCCTTCAGATTTTGCATAATGGATGAGATAGACTGGGTGATAAATTTCTGTATAAACAAATCCTTTTTGTATAAAATTGAACTTGTGTATATGTTTCATGTGAAAGAATGCTTGAATAATTGTTTACATTTGAGGTATGTGTATGTGTTCGACCTGAAAGATTTCGGCCCTAGCTTAAATGCTTGATATTAGCATGAAGTGCTTAGAGAAAACATGTATATTATGATAAGTTTATGAATTATTTAGAGTTATCAAGAATAACAAGAGATAAGTTATGAATTATTTAGAGTTATCAAGAACATGAGACACATTACCATTTTTCTGAGATTTCTGCATTTACATATAACAGAATGAGGTTCTTGAAAAAGCATGTTCAGTTGTGAACAGATCACAATTTTTTAAGTTCCATCTTCAAGGAAATATAAGAAACTGATTAAGATGAAGTTATGTGAAGTTTGATTTGAACATTCAATCTAATGTGGTAAACTATAATGAGGAATTAAGAAATTAGTTTAACTTCACCAGAAATTTCATTTTCCTGTGTTCAAGTAAACAAGAGTCAAGTGAGCGTTCAAATTTTTTTATGTCCCACTTTCGTTAGGTACAGCTGAAATATAATAGTTCTTTCACAAAATGCTTATAGAAAATGAGATGCAGAACTTTCAGGAGAAATATTTTCAAGATACCCTATTAGTATGTTATTCTATCCCAATATCCGAGAATTTACTGAATATTTTGGCATCGTACTAGAATCTTCTTTTTTGATTCAGTAAATAAATCAAATAATGGGAAAATGAAAGTCACCCAATTCAAGAAATGTTTTTATTTAATTAATTTTGAATTATCAAGTTTTCATGGATTGTGCTTAAGGAACAGTCATTTCAAGATTCGATTCGTTTTCATAGTACAAAAGAATAAAAATAAAATAACAAAAGTAGGAACATTAAAGGGTAAAATGGCTAAGTTGTACCAAAAACCTATTCCTTTATGTAAGCCGTAAATGTTTTGTTGTTGTAGCTTTGAAAATTGAAAAGCTAATAATAAACAATAAAAGACTCCTAGTGATAATGTTAGAGGCAACTGCTTTAAGTGGAACAACTTTTTCCTGTCCACACATACAGCAGATTTTTTTTTGTGAAAATTACAGAAATATAAATTAATTGAGATGAAAAATAAGTAATTTCAGTTATTTCTTTAAAGTATATGATTTTTCTCATAGTACAGTATTTTTTGTCTTATGAATAGTTTGAAAGGAAAAATCTATTTTTTGAAATTTCTTGAGATTTTATTTAGACAAGTAGATGGTATTTCTTTTATACAGTTATCTACTTCTCATGTGTGATACCTTAGTTTTATTGACGAATGTTTTGAAAACCAAAATATGATTAATACGACTTTGATACAACTAATGATGTGAAACTGAAAGCAGTTTTATTAATTTCAATGGAGCGTTTCATTTATAAATCTATTTCTTTCATACAGGTATTTCATTCATACCTGTAGTACACTTTTTTGTCCCCCAAAACATCGTTCCATAACAAAAAAGATAACTACAAAGCACTATAGAATTCAAGAAATTATATTGTTAAGAATGAAAAATCAAAAGAAATGTAACAAAAAAAAAAAGAACTGAGAAAGTGAAAGTAGGAAGTTATAAAGAATGTTGCAGGGTATCAAGTATTTGAGTTATGGTTACGTAACAACGTTACAATATCTAATATCATTATCAGTATTTTGCTGCATATGTCTTTCAGTGTTTCTGAGCACACTAAACTATAGAGGGCTTGATGTACAAAACGTGTGTATTGAATGTGTACAGGTGTGCAAGTGTGGTCCGAGTGTAATTATTCTGAGTGCCGTTCCTGTACAGTGACGTAAGAGCGTGTTAATATGGTTATTCTTTCACATATTCACAATGTGAAGGAGAAAATAAACAAACTATTTTTCAAAAACTATGAACCATTGTTGTGATTTTGTCACTTGTTACACAAGTTGATTACCTTTACTGTCATACTTATTGTATGTTGTAATTTGGTATGATTAGTTGCTTACTCTGAGAGACTGTTCAGGAAGGAAAATCATTTATAGTCTCAATTTGGCTAGTGATGTCACCCATTTGATTATACACTTTCTGGCTATAGGATTTCTTTTGAAAGGTATGTCTGTGGAGTATTGTCCCTTTGCACTTCTTGTTGCCAAGTGTCCTGAGAATGCTGTCCTGTGTCTGGCCATATGATAGTTCATTCATCGGTCACACTCGTCGTATATGCTGTACGAAGATGCAATGAAGAAGCATATTGATCATCAAGGACAGTAATTTCCTGTCTGATTGAAGACACCACTATAAGAAGTGGTCTTAATGATGGATTCTTGAATGAAACATTAAGCTATAAACTTTGTACAAAAACTCTGCTGCAAGATCTTGCTTCGAGTAAAAGGGAACAGGTTTCCATGAATTTTGATGCATACTTATTAAGTGTAGACCATTTCGGATCCTACCAATATTGATGCCTTTCCTTACTTTTATGCCCCTGGATCGATAGATCGGGGGCATATTGTTTTTTTTCCTGTGTCCGTTTGTCCGTCTGACAACTTAAACCTTGGCCATAACTATCGAACCATCGCGGATAAAGATTTCATATTACGCATACGGACTAAACTAATGAAGCCCTTTCAAATAACATCAAGGTCGATGACTTTTTTTGTTGTCAACTTTAACTTTGACCATAACTTTTGAACCATAAGGGATAGAGACTTCATATTACACATGCGTACTCAACTAATGAAGGCCCTTTCAAATAACACCAAGGTTGATGACCTTTTGATCTTGACAATAATCTTCATGCTGAAAATAACTTTTTCTGACTTTGTTGTCACTGGGGGGCATAGTGTATCTTGTTTCATTCCTTGATTATTGTTTTACATGACGCCACCTTTATTTCACTTATATGGTGATGGCATCTGTCTGATGCATGGCATAGAAAGTTATACCTTTGCAACATATCCTCCCGATGCAGTGGGGGATAGATTACGTGCCACGGCTACCGTGATAAGAACTTGGTTTTTAGTGTCTCATCAGAAAGACGGGTCACCGGTGCACCCATGGCTGAATTCGAATCGGGGTCTCCCAGTCACAAGCCAAGCACCTCATCCACTGGGCCACACTTTGCTTTATTTTTATACCCCCGCAAACAAAGTTGGGGGGGGGGGGGTATATAGGAATCGCCCTGTCTGTCCAACCTTTGTCCAGGGCATAACCTTTTTATTCTTTATCATATGATGATCATACTTGGTACATTTGTTCCTTTGGAGATGCTGGTGTGTCATGACCCTGAACCAAGGTCGTGGGTCAAAGGTCAAGGTCACTATGCCCTATTTTGAATTTTGGTGCTGCGGGGGGTATTTGTTCCATTAGGACAGTTCTAGTTTCAAATGGAACACCAGAATCAAGACATAATACTGTGGCAGACACTGAGTAGTGGTTGAGAAAATTCCCAAGGAAATTACAGGTCTTCAGCAAATACTCTGTTAGACCTTACTCGTCCCAACTATTATTTGAACCTGGAGTTGGGAGAGGTAAGGGGCTACAGAAATTTCCAGTGCAATGTATTGGCCCACTTGCCTCTGAGGCACTGACACCAATGATAGGAAATAAAAGAAAACTGAACAGTTTTTTCGACCTTGCATCAATTCTTTATTGACATCAGTTCAAAGAAAATTCCTACAAATACATAATGACCTACATAACGACATATCACACAACACTGTCATAATGTAACAAGTTTTGAAATAAAAAATAGGTCAAACTTAACCAAGTGTCTTGAACATTAAAATGAAGTAATAGTATCTACTAGGTAAAATTCGAAAGAAGTCTCCGATTGGCCAGGCCAAAACAAGTCTCTGGGTAGGTGGAGATGATTTTTTTTTATTGGTCAAATAAAAATTAAACTTTACCGATTGGTCAAACATTAATTTTGTGATGTACAAGAAGCATTTAATCAGTTTAAATGAAACGCATCCTTGATTGGTTAAATAGACTGGAGTTTTTGATAGGCATTGGAACAGAAACAAGTATTTGATTCGTTAAAAATAGAACAAGTTTGAGATAAATAAAACTGAACGTCTTCTGAAAAGAATCAGAAACTCTTATTAATCAGCATATAAAAGGCTCAGATAAATCAAATTTGACATTAGTCGAAGCAAAGTGAAGTGAATAGTCTCTAATAGGTCAAATTTTATCACATGGAATGCTTTTATAAGATTATAACAAAACATTGTAACATTTCAACAAAATATATGTTTCAAAACAAAATTGAACTTGAAGATATTTCAAACAGCTATACATATATACCATAAATATATATCATATACTTAACAAGTTTGTTTTTCAAGGCAAGATATCACATTTTTTAACAGAAATGAGTCTGTAATAATTTCTAATGATAAAGATGTTTGGAGTGCAGTATAACTTCTTTTGATTAGTAAAATGTTAGTTTCCAAGATTATTACCAACTTAAATAAGAACGTAAATTAATGTAAGTGATATAAAATACCATATGAATAAAAACACAACAGGCACTCTATTTATTTTAAAGGTGCTTAAGTCTTCATATCTAAGTTCATGTTTTCCATGCAGGATTGGATAAAAGAAAAAGAAAAGGAAAAAATAAAGGAATGTCAAGGTAATAAGAAAGAATGACCTTCATAAAGCAACTTATTAAGGTGAAGGGCATTTTGAATGTTCAGAGTAAACATGTCTGATGAAAAAAAATGTATTCAATAAGGAAATTCATATAGAAAAACATGTTGATATTTTCCAATGAAATTAAGACTTGAGTACAATAAACATCAAAGCCATAAGAAAATATGACCTTCAAACAGTGAGTTCTGAAGGTCAGTTTAAAGAACAATGCAAAGTGTTTGGAGTAAACAAGTGTGTATATTTGTGACAAGATAAATAAACACTTTAAGTTGAGCATACAATAAATCAATATATTTAGTAGAATTGTAGATGGAGATGAGTTAAAAACCAAATCTTGAAATGCATCTTAAAAAAGTACAAACTTCTTAATAAGTTTCATTTACAAAACAAATTTAAATGTAAATCCCTGAAAATTACAAATACATTCAACAAATAATATAAAATAATTTGGATCACGTTTTGAAGATTTAATTTCCTTAAAGACAATTCCTTAAACGAACTAATCACAAATTAATTGTTTAAAACATAAAAAATGCAATCAGAGCCGAAGATGTACAAAAAGACCATATATTGCACAAAAATGCTTCGTTACATCAGATCAATGACATTATTATACTGAAATGTTTGAACATGCTACTCTAACATACACAATTGCATTAACCAAGTGACTAGAAGAATATACGTTAATGATCAACTAAATTTTTTTGTTTTGACAAATCGTTAGGCAGTATGCCATTCAGTATGATTACTTTGCAAGGTCTTTTAACCAATTAGACTCTGATTCCTCATTCACTGCGGTAGTGCTTTCAGAATTGCATGGACTTCTTCTGCCACTGCAGCAAGAGAAAACTGGAATTGCTCCTGCAAAATATTCAGAAATTCACCACAGGATTACAGAATACAGATTGCAAAGAATTTTATGACCTACTTATTAAAAAACTTTTCCTGGTTTCATTCAATTTCTTAGTATTTCTATTCTTTTTCTTCTGTTAATTTTGTTAAAATCCCATCCTATATATGACTACAATAATGAACTAATGTATTGCTTACAGAGAGGAGATGGTCACTCTTACTGTATTCATATTTTTTCTCCTACATCACATATATTTTTTCAATTATTTTAACTCATTCATAGTCTGAGTAAACAAAGAACATATTTTTGTTAAAATTTCGAATAAACATATTTATGCTTATTTGATATCAAATAGACAGGAGAAGCTCACTTTTACTCTCTCTCTTTCTCTCTCTCTCTCTACATATATATATATATATATATATATATATCAACTAATGATTCTTAATTTCATGCATACGAGTAATTACCTTAGTTTTCACCATTTTCATGCGCTGGTCACGGATGTGCTCCAGCGTTGCTGCGATGTCAATCTCCTTTGCACCTTTAATGTAAAACATGGAGTAAATGACAAGCAATAGTATTGCATATCTACCTTGCATTTCGTAGGAATTAAAAGTGTATGTGAAACACTTATGCCCAAAGAATCCAACTAAATCAGCCCAGATCCCCGAAAAAAGGCATGGATAGTCTGACAGACATACGGACTGGACAAACACCACGTCGAAAACATCAGATTTCTCAAAAGAATTTTCATATCACGTGACCAGACTTTATTCTCTCGGCTAGTTTTGTAGATTAGATTAGTTCTTTGGCATATACAACTTAATATTTGATCTTAATAATAATAATAATAATAATAATAATAATAATAATAATAATAATAATGGTAATAATAATCATCATCATCATCATAGGGGCAGGCTTGGTGTAGTTGTTAAGAGCTTGGCTTGCGGCGCCGACGATCCGAATTCGATTCCCGGATTGCGCCAATATGTTTAAGAGGTTGGTAACCTCCTGCTTCCATGTCGCGATATAACTGAAATATTGTTGAAAGCGACGTAAAACACCAATCAACCAACCAACCAACATGGCTTACTCTGCCCTGACACCTGATTTACCTTTTATTTTCAGAGAGCCATGACTGACCACTTTGGTATGCTTTTATGTCATTATCGCAGTGGAATTACATCAGTATCTAGCGAGATGACAATTTAAAATATTTCAAAAAAAAAAATCTGGTATACATTTATATATTAAGTACAGGCATGATTGTGGTCGAAATACATATATATCACCGAGTAATTTTTACACTTACGGGAAACGAACTGAAGGATTTCAGATAAACGATGCTATTTATGATGCGTGTGGAAAAATAAAAGTAAATTAACCGTATATTCGCATTTCATCTTTGATATCTATACACCGGCAAATATATACATGGGGTATCATTTTCCACCTTCCCGCCCCATCCTACCTAATCTCTTATCTTTCTAGTCTGGAATATCATACAAAAGCATGAGTTTTTTTCTTATTTGGGTCTGATATTTTAACAAATAGCTTCCCCAATATGTCCCTTACACATTCATATCGTCCTTCCTATCCTGCCATTTTCCCCTCATATCTCCCTCCCACATCCACGTCTCCTTTCCTTTCCCGCCGCTTTCCCTTCATTTTTCTCTCCTACATCCATTTCTTCCGTCCTATCCTGCCCCTTCCCTACATTTATCTCTCCCATATCCATGACTCCCCTGCTTTCCTGTCCCTCCCCTCCCCTCCCCTCATATCTGAAAATGTTACCTTTGGACATCCGGTTGAGAACCATGTCTATCAAACAGTAAGTTCCGGTACGGCCACATCCATCACTGCAATAAGACAATTACAAAATTAAATAAAACCATCACCAGCGGCATCTGGCAAGCGGATAGCAGGGGCACGACCCCATGCGTGGATCCAGAAGGGTGGAGCCAGGGACTGAACCCACCCTGAGAATCGGCGAAAGTTACTTTTCTTGTTAGTTTTCTATGTGAAATATGTAGTTGTACACTTAAAACCATGATTAGACCCTTCTCGGAAAATTCATAGGTAACTTTGCCATGGATTTTATTGTTTTTTATTCTAATCATAAATAAAACTAAACCATCGTGCATAATGACGTATTTGAAAGTTTCACAATGGAATAAATTAAAATGAAATAACTGACTTAAGTATTTTCTCAGTTTATGACCCCGAACTCAGGTACCTGAGGCCTGTAATCAGAGGTAACTGGATACAGCAAATTCCAGGGCAATGCTATATAGCACCTCGGTTATTGATGCCTGTAGACAGTTGTGACTGGCTACATGGTTTTCTGGAAAGCTCAGCGCTTAAAACCTCGGTCACTGGAGAACGTAGCCAGTAACTGTTGTGATAGGGAACAGAAAGTTCAGAACACCTCAGCACTAAAGTCCTCGGTCATTGGTGTATGAGGCCAGGGTGACATGCTACAATAAATTCAAGGTCTGGGTTATAATCCCTCAGTCCTTTACAAAGTGGCGACATGCTTTAATGGCCTGGTCAGCAACTGATGCCCCTTGATTAATTTAACTAGACCACTCTGCCATTAAGAACTCTAGACAACAGTGTGAGACAGCAGCGTTCTTGAGCAGCTCTTACAAAAATGTTCCTTGATAAATTGAGGTATATTTACAGAAGAACTTACCTGCAATGTACCACAACTGGACATGACCTTCCTCGATACGACTTGTTCACCTTCCTGTAAACAACAAGACATATATGAATTAAAGCTTTAACACACCGTGCTTTGACCTTCCTCTCCCACCTTCCCCTCACTATGTGTACTCTCGTTTAGATGATTTTCGGCAAAGGCATTCTTTTGAAGGGCAACTTCAAACTGATCATATTTAATGCTTTATATGCCTGTACTGACGAGTGGACTGGTGTTTTCGCATATTCATTAATGCTGACATTAAAAAGAAATAACATAAATACAATGATACTAATAATAAAACAGACATAATACTTGGTTGCGCCCGCAATCGATGTCGAATCTGAACACGTCTTTGCGAGCGATGTTTGCAGAAAGATAATCTCATAATTTTCTGATATCGATCGGCAAATTTCGGAAGATTCCGAAGCTCTGCGTAACACTCATTTTTGAGCATCGAAAAAGAACAAAAAGTACTTTATAGCGTTCATTCATCGATGACGAAATATGCAGAGCTTTTCTCGTGTATTTACAATGTATGTACCTGCGACCTACTGTCAAAAGGTAATTAATAACAATCTATTTAAGATCCAATTGTTTTGGTCGCTTTTTTTTTTCTCCACGCTAGAAAACATATCTATAGGTGCAGGAAGCCAGAGTGCATTCCTTCATGCAACATTTTCAGGAACCGGCCTTTTTCCCATGTAACATTTTCATGACTTTTTCTAACATTTTTGATAAACTTCATTAATTAGATGTATATAAAACACATGGAACCTGAAATTGATTTCCCATCCTCTGTTTACTGGTATCAATACGGAGAAACTTTTTAGAATGAAAATCAGCATTTCTTGAACACATATGTCATGTTCTAATTTTTGAATTTACTTTGTCATGTTCTATTATTTGTATTTACCACCCCCAAGTAAATTCAAAAATAAGAACATGACACATACGCACGGACATTAGAAACAACCTTGGATTTCTGAAGAGAGGGATTATTAATCAACATTAGTAGCAACATTTACAGTGACAGATAATCATAAAAGTTTTCTTATACAATTAAAATACTATACATTGTAAGGTTTTTTTTCTTGTTAAACTTCACGGCAATAGTTCACTTATTTGGAGACGTCTCTGCCAGATTTATTGCACAGAAATTTAGACAAAAGCAACTGATCTACATGAATGTGAGACAAATCTGTCACGTGCCATTCTACCGTGACACAAGAACTCGGTTCTTACTGTTGTACCCATGGGATAGAACACCGATGACCCATCAGTGGGACAGGACACCGATAACCTGTAAGTGAGATAGGAAACCGGTGACCCATCAGTGACACAGGACACCGATGACCCCCCAGTGAGAAAGTACACTGATGACCCGCAAGTGAGACATAGACACCGATTATTCGCAAGTGAGACAGGACACTGATGACCTGTCAGTGAGACAGGACACCGATGACCTGTCAGTGAAACAGGACACTGATGACCACCAGTGAGAAAGGACACTGATGACCTGCCAGTAAGACAGGAAACTGATGACCTGCCATTGAGACAGGAAACTAATGACCACCAGTGAGACAGGCCACCGATGACCTGCCAGTGAAACAGGACACTGATGGCCCACCAGTGAGACAGGCCACCGATGACCTGCCAGTGAAACAGGACACTGATGACCACCAGTGAGACAGGCCACCGATGACCTGCCAGTGAAACAGGACACTGATGACCACCAGTGAGACAGGCCACCGATGACCTGCCAGTGAAACAGGACACTGATGGCCCACCAGTGAGACAGGACACTGATGACCCACCAGTGAGCCAGCTAGGACACTGATGACCTGCCAATGAGACAGCTAGGACACCGATGACCTGCCAGTAAGAGAAGACACTGATGGCTTACCAGTGAGAACTGAATCTGATGCATCCATGCTGAAGTAAAACTCGTTACCTATTGAGCTACGCCGGGTCCATTTAGGTAATGAATGCTGATGGAGAGTTTTAATGCTATTATACAATGTTTCGGAGGGCTATTATGTCTATTACTATGACGGCGTATAAAGGCAAAATAATCAATCGCACCCTTTCGGGCCTTTCCGGCAAGCTCGGAAAAACAACATAGAATGTATTACGAAACACCGGATGTTAAAAATTCTGGCAAGATGGCGGATTTCCATAATTGTATTCAATATTCTTTTTATAGAATTAAGTTTTCTTAAGGTTTAAGTAAAAAGCAGATAGAAGTTTTACGTTATTTACAAACAACATAAGCAAGTTGTTTTCTGCATTTATAAGTTTCATCGTGAGCACCGCCATGTTCCATCCACCGTAATACATTCGAGGTTGTTCTTTCCGAGCATGCGACGGAAAGGCCCGAGATAGTGCGATCGGCAAAAAGTCTGTGTGATCTAAAATTTGTTTGGGGAGGAAGGTGGGGGCCACATTTAACGTATATTTGTACATGGAAATAATATTTATTCTAGGACAATCTTATTACAATATCAGTAATAAACACAGGTCCTGAAGGAAGAAATATCTACCTCATACGACATCCCCTATAAGAAAATCCATATAGCCTGTAGTTTTCATGCAAGGTTATTTTTAAATACAACCCCCCCCCAAAAGGGGGCAAAAAACCCCCCAAACAAAATAGTAATAATAAAATAAAATAAAGGATAACAACGACACCCCACCCCTCCCCAACTTTATTTTTGCCACCAAAGACTTTTTCCCTACACTTCCTTGAACCTGTTACCGAGTTTACTTGCAATAAATTCAATATGCATGTATACTTATTTAGCAATTTTACCAACAACAAAGTATTTCCCCAGTCAAATACCATCGTTTGCATTACTGTTACACATAACATTTGACTAAAATATCCGTAGATTGAGAAACAATAAACCGTCTGACAAAAAGTATCCTAACGTAAATGATATAGAATAAGGAACAATCCTGAGAGACTCTTTAAAGCACACCTGAAAAATGAAACGAACGTAAGATGAAGAAAAATCCAGAAGAGTTGATACAACTAATGTAGTGAACTATGATAGACGACGCATCCGAATGTGATTCAAAGCAAGTATCAAAGAATCCAGAGAGTGGCTTTGTTAAAAGCCTCCTGAGTGACATTAATAAAGGTTGTGAAGACTGGTGAAGATATATGGTGATTCTCTCAGTGGTGATTATATTTGGTGATTCTCTCAGTGGTGATTATATGTGGTGATTCTAGCATCTAGGTGTTAGTGGCCGAGTCAATTCCCCGATCACTTTTGTGACTATGCAATTTGTAAAACCGACAATTGCTAAATCACAAAAGCTGCCTGGGAAACTAACATGCAGGTGAGTTCAAGCCTTCAAGTGGTTATATCTCTGCAAGCTCTAGCTAATAACAGCACAGCAAATTTCTAAAGGTCGAGGTCAATGTTAACTATAATTCTCTTCAAAGTCAAGGTCACAGTACTTTATGTATATGTAATTTCAAGTCGTATCCTTCAATTACATCAAGTCGAAGACTACCTAATCTATGCATATTAAGTTATCGGAATAAGTTATGCAGCAAAGTCAATGTATTATTTATAAATTACATCAATAAAGGTCACGGTCAAGATAAAATTGTCAGTTCAGTGTTAACATGGGTGTATAAAAACTTTATAAAGTAAGGTCAAGGTTGTACACAATCGAAATATATCATGATAACATATGGTCAGTATATTATCTTAAATGTTGATATTGATAACTCAAGGTCAATGAACGTCAAGGTCAAAGCTAAAATATATCATTAGTACTTATCATAACATACCTTATTAGTAGGCAAGAGGAAATTAATTATGATAAGCAAGAGAGAGATACAGATATAAAGAAGATTAATCAGAACATTAAAGAAATCTGAAGAAACATCCGTGAAAATGATGATCAATTAAGAAAATAAGGAGGGTGGTTTTCTGTAACCATGAAATGAGCATGATAAATAAAAAAACCCTCTTTTCACAAACTTCTGTTACAAACCATAAGAGTTAATTCACTCCTTTATTATTACAAATTTTATATAGTTTAGAATTTAACATCATTTATTTCACTTGATAATGGCCAAGTGGCCAAAGATTTGTGAAAAGAATGATTTTTATTTATTATACAATGATATTCCTGTTGAAGACTTTACTGATTTATATAAAATAAGCAAACTAGCATGCAAGGTTAACATTAGTAAGGGAGAGAAATATGACCAACAAAAACAAAAGTAAAACAAAAACCAAGAGACAACACCCCTCTGCCCTTTCTGATTACCTCGAAAAGGCTCAGTAATTAAAGATATATAAGTAATAACTAATTACAAGATGTAATGAAAATATATGTATATTCATAAAAAATGACATTTATATCACAAAAACACACACTCGTAATCAAACATTCACACATACAAACACACTCTTAATTACACTTTCACAAACATACATAGACACACACATAAAACAAACTAGTTAATACATCTATACTCATACAAATAAATCGAAGAGAGAAAAAAATAATAGAAGTCACTTATACTGTACCCTATCAAAGACTTTAGACATACCACACAATACTACCCATTTGTGTGTTAATCTTTCTCTTTGTTTATCTAGAGTTTTCCTGATATAATAAAACTTGATGAATGCTTATAAGAAAAAATTACAGCTAGAAATTGAATAAAAGATGGACTTATCAAGCATTTATGAATTTATGAATCCAAATCTAGTAAGAGTTATCTTCCTTGCCATTCTTATTTTTCTTACCTTCTGAAGTCCAGTAGGGCTTTAATAGAGCTGGGAATACCTAAATCAGGCCAGGTCAGGAAGTGGAACTGAGTGACGGTTCTTGTCTCATTTGTTTGGAGATTCTTAAGGTAGAAACTACGTACAAGATAATCATCACACCATATATGCTCAGACACTAAATGCACCTAAGTAGAAAAAAAAAATAATTTCATAATTTTTCAAATTTTCTTTGCTCTTGGACACTATTTGGAAAATATAGGTATTGACATATATATTGACAGGCTTGGTTTGGTTTACATGAGAAACGCTTATGATATTTTTTCTGTTGTTGCCTGTCGGTAACCTCACGTTAAGATTCTTCAGGAAGGCATCTGCTTTATTCAGCTTATAACATAAGATTAGTGCTATAGAAAATGCATTTAATGAATTATAATGCAAGACAATTTAGTTATTTCTGTTTTACACATTTGTTTCAAGCCTAAAATATTGAATTTTTGATAATATTCACATTCAATTCATTACGCTTGAGACGTACGTTTAGCCAGACACGGTTTGGTTTTGCTTACTATACCCTAATGTCAAATCCAAGTCTATTATCGGTAAAATTTTGCTTCTATTGCTTAAGTAAATTCTATTCTTACATCTACCTCTGTCTACCATTGTAGCCTGTGTACCAAAGCCGTTGTCTCGTTACACGATAGACGTGGCACGACAGCCCAAAGACAACGGCTTTTATTGTCTCAATACATGACACCGATGAGCCTCGGGCTGGATTCAAACCCCAGACCTCACAGTCATGAGCCAAGAACCTAACCCAATGATACGCCGGCTCAAATCATTTTCACCGACGCATGCACAGCTATGTAATGATCACGTGACATTTAATGGCACCTACTTTAACATCATAGTTAAACATTTGACCTTACCTCATAAATGTGATACAGGTCACTTCCCTCTTCTGGCCAGTATCGATGACACATTCCTTCTCCTGTCTCGGTCAGTTTGGTCAGCATGACTATGACCACACTTCCTTGTTCCCAGACCATCTGAAAACATTTAAAGTCGTGCTTTATCGAGGAGGGTTTCGGGGGCTTTTTTGGGTCTTATTTACTGTTTTTGAAGTACATTGTTATGTCTTACAGTCCATGCAAAAGACATTGGGTAATTTCATTGCTGTACATTATACGATGTATCAATAAAATAAACTTGAAAAACTTGGATTTCTTTATTTTACTACGAAAATACAAATGTAATATGCATATATTTAACAAAATTTTTCTTAACCGAAAATGTTTATCAGATATTTCCACTATAAAATAAATTTCTATTAACTCATTATTTCATCAATTCTCCGGCAATTCATAACAGATCAATCTTTGATTAATAGATAGCCACCTTGGAGGGTGACTCCAAAATTTAGCAAAATTATTAGAGATGAAAACCTAAACTTTTTCTTATATGTTGATACAATGGAAACTTCAATGCCAGTTATAATGATTATTCTGAGATCTTCTCCCATTTCAAAAAAGTTGTCAATCATACATGCCAAATGCTTTAAAATGTAGGCTTAATGAAAACATCAATACAAATTACAGATAATTTGAGCCTTTCCTCTGTTGACAAACGTTATCCTTTATACTGCAAAAATGTACAATAGATTTCCACTTAATCAAAACGCCTATACAAATTACAATATTACGGAGCATTTTTTTTTCTATTTAATAAAAGTTTCATTTCCTACCTGCCGAATACTTGCGAAATGAAAAGCTATCGATAAGGTCAATGCCTTTCATAGTAAGCCAAAAAATATTTTCAGGATTTTACCTATTTCAACAAAGGCTGTTTTGCATACTTACCACATGTATATATAACTATCAAATTTTGGAAACATAAACACAAACTAACCAATCCCTCCGAAATATTCCGGGGTTTTGTTTTAATTTTTACAAGAGTTGCCTTTCTTACCTGCCAGAAATCGGCTACAGTGTGGGGTAGTGGACCTTGCGTTGCTATGTAGGCCGGGTTACGGGGGTCATGATCCGTCTGAAAAAAGCCCCAGAAGTGATTCATATATAACACAGATAAGGAAGCTGGCATGGTTTATCAACTAAGCACCCACAGATATGTATCATTTATGAACATTCTCTTAATATCGGATATGAAACTAGTGTGTCCGGTAACAGTAATGATCTCCTGCCCTGTAAGCCGTACCAGTCATGAATGTCAGAAAACTCAACAAGCATACTGAGTATTGCTGAAGCAATATATGTCCCTACTGGTTTCCATAAATTTGCTGAGTCCAAGGGCCGTAACTCTTCCGAAAAAAGGTCAATCATGACCAAACTCGAACTTGATCTGTAACTCATTGATATAAAGCTAAATACCAAATGTCAACTCAGTAACTTCAATGGTTGCAAAAAAGTCCGGAAAACCATTGTCTCAGATAGACAGTCAGACAGACGGAGTGGAAACCTATAGTCCCCTCCTGTCTTACCGATAGGGACTAACAACACGTGGAAAGTTGTCTGTGGAGGGTTTTGCCAGAGAATTTGAAAAAAATTCAAATGACACATATTTACATTGTTTGAAAAAAAGGCGTCACTAATGGCACAACAATGCCAAAAAACATCACTTAAAATTTCAAAGTTAGTCAAAATTTACATTCAGACACAGACAGACAAAACCTTCGATTTGAATGGGTATATACAGTAAAAAAGATGACGATTTTGTTTGTTTCATTTTTGTTTAACGTAACGTCAAGATTATTGCATTGATTATATTGACTGCATCTGTATGTTGACAGCACCTGTATGGTAACGGCACCTGTATGGCATGTAGGCGATCTAACAGAATCAGTGAGGACTCTTTTATTTGCTACATCTACCAACACGGGAAATCCGGTTTTACTGTCTCATCCGAGAGACAATATACCAAAGATTCGAACCAAAGACCTTTCGGTTAAAAGTCAAGCACCGAACCGATTGTGCTAAGTCGGACCAGAGGAAACTAAAATTATATATATAGTTTTAAAACATTTTGTGTGCTAAATACAAGTTCAAGAGTATTATGAAGTAATATGTCTATGTACATTTATCAAAATTTCTAGAACGCAATCAACACATATGTAAATTATCAATAGATCTATTATAGCAATGAAGGACATGTTTTTTTTTTAAAAATTTGTATGCATAATCTTTCGACTGTAACCATTCAAATCTTTGTTTTAACTCAGAAATTTCATTTCAACGAAAAGCGCTACAGTGGTCATTATGAAAATCAAACGTTGTGTAGGACAAATCATAGCCCATAATCTATAATGACATTAAGGGTCCATATCAATTAAAAAATCAAGATGGCTGTCACTGGACAGCCATTAAATAATGGATGGTGTCCGGCGTTTATATTCCACAATTCAGTCAAGGTCACCAATAGTTATGGTTTACCATCCCAGAAGAGTATCCACAAAAAACGTATCATAAAATTCCTGAAAGATTTTTTCGGATCACGAAAACCCCGATATCCGCCCGTTGACAACTATAACAGATTAACTTGACACGGTCACTTACTATTGTACTAGCATTGATGTAGTCCGAACCGGAGGCATTGCTGGCATTAGAGAGAATGACGCGTGAGTGGTCATCTGAAAAAGATATGATATAGAATTCAGCTTTGAAGTTCTACACGTATGCTTGTGACCAAAGGCTCTGTCGAGTCTGGACCTCTGTTAATAGAATCATTTACCATGTTTAATTGCCTTTAATTCAATATCTATATCTACTGTCTAGACTTATATCGTAATTATACACCGATTGGAAGATGCAGCTTAGTGTTTCGAATCAATATCATCACTATCCATTCAAAATAATGATAAAACAAGATGTGCTTGTGAAACACAAATGCCCCCGTCGGCAACAAAGTCTAAATAAGGCATAGTTGGAATGCATGTCAAAGGTTACGAGGTCAATGACCTTGGTATAATGTAAAAGAGCTGTATTAGTGGAGTATACATGCCAAATATAAGTCTCTATCTCTCACGGTTCAAAAGTTATGGCAAAGGTTAAAGTTGACAACAGACAGACAAATAAACAAAGACAAACAGACAGACAAACGAACAGGTAAAAAAAATTATGCAACCAATCTATCGATCCAGGGGCATAAAAATACACAAATAGATTAACACAAACTGGGTTATTGCAAATACAAAGATTTCATTAGCATAAGAATTTATTGGAGTTATTTCCCTAGTCACAATCGGTCCGCCATCTTTGAGACAGAACTGAATATCAGATTCTGTTCATAAATAACCCAAATTATTTAACTAGTTATATTTCCTTGTTTCCGTAATGCTTATGCAAGTTTTGAGATGTTAAACAATTTAAAAAGAATCTAAAGAAGTGTAAATATCAACAACTTTCTTTAAAAATTAATTTAGATTAGTATAGGTATGAGACAAAACCTCCTGATTGATCATAAATATAGTCAACAAAGGGAGATAACTCCAACAAAATGACTGGTAATAAGACCTGTGTAAGAACCCGAGGTGGGATCACGTGTTTTCGAGGAATAAGCATCTCCTGCCGGCAAATGACACTCGCCGTGATGCTAGTCATCTCGTAAGCACATTTAGTACTAGCGATATAACCGCAGTAACAGTTATAGATTAGTTAGGATTAGTGCGAATGATGTGGTCAGGAACACCGCCGTAATATAAACGATCTCACAAGAATAATAAACAAAAGGGAGTCAATATATAAAACATTGATTCCTGATGTGTGAAACGTTTTTATAGTGACCCTAAAAATCGCGGTCTACTGACGTAAGATGTGGTTTTATGTATCCTTGTGATATATTTTTATACCTAGTATATTTGCCGCAATAAATAAATGATTTCTCGAGATAACTGCCACGGAGGCTATACTAGACGATCATACAATATATTATAGTTTGCATTTTACGGTATCGTGAATAAATCATTCCTGTAAAGTTTATTAAAATCACGATAAAAATAAGAGGAAAAGTAACCACGAGTGGACATACGACTAAAACTATATAAAAAAGTCTCTGACAAGTATCGTCTGAAAGCAAAAGTTTACGGTTTGATACCAGGATATTGCATGATGTAGACTGGTCTCAATCAACCTCCCTTCCTCCCTTGACGACAATCCTCAGTAAACGTGGTTTGCGAAGATGGTCTCACTCGGTAAAGCTGAATTAATAATTTTCTCTACCATATGCTGTGTGATTTTGTCATTTTCCAATTTTTAAATCTATTGGTTGTGGTATAAAATAAATGATAAAATAACAACTGACATGGAGTTCATGAGTTTTCACAATTTCTTGTATCAAATTGTCTCTACAACAGCTTAAATTCTACATATTTTATACCTGATGACATTTGTATATTTTATTCATTCCGCCCCTCCCCCCCTCCTTTTCCCCGATTTTCAGTACGGCGACATGATATATCGATGATTCATTCACTGTCAGAATTCCAAAAATTGTCATAGTACACCCAAGAGATAAAATTATCAATATATTTAAAAGCTTTCTTTATAAATAAATAATGACATTAAGTATATTAGGACACAATGGAAACAATGAATAAATGAAACAAAAGATATGAAAAAAGAAATTTCTCTCTAGTAGAACATAATCAATCATATTTCAGATCAGATTTCATCAAAATCGGCTAAACCATGGCAGTATACGCTGTAAATTAACATCCCTGACACATTTAGTAGTCCGATGGGACTCTGCTCGCCATGAAACTAATTCCGATGTTTAGGAATGAATGAGGACCGGCGATCGCAAAAAATGTATCAATTATTGACGAGAAGCGCTGCATTTTATTGCCAGCTTAATCGTTATACGACCCAGAGCAGAAAAAAACATTTATTATCAGAGTGAATCTGGACTAGTTGCGATTTCATATTTGATTTGATGTTAATGATGGTGTAATGATTGACAACGGCGTCATGTAAAGGCAGGTTATAACGATCGATTTGAGATACAATGACCACGGTTTGGTATGCTTTCACAAATAATAGAGAAATCAAGTTCGGTTACAGAAAGGTGGACCGGGGGTCTGAACCCTCCCCGAGATTCGGCGAAAATTACTATTCTTATTATTTTTCAATGTGAAATAATTAATTTTACACAACAAAAAGTGGCTGGACCCCTTCTCGGAGAATTCACTGGGTGCAAACACCCTTTCGACAAAATTTCTGGATCCGCACTTAGAAATCGTTTTTCGATTTCCAAGGTTCAAATGCAAGAGATATTTGTAGAATACTAAAAATGTAAACGCCTTACATGTGGAATAACAATGGCGGATATAGAGAAGGGTTGCAACCCCCCCCCCACTTCTTTTGGTCGGAAAATGTCACCAAAAAGGTCATTTTCGACCATTTTTAGGGCTGAAAACCCCCTTTCCAGACCGAATAGTGCAAACCATTATTGATGAGAGACTGCAACCCCCCCCCTCCCCCTTTCAAAAATTTCTCGATCCGCCTCTGAATAAAGTATCTTATCTTTTGAGACCACATCAAACAGTCTATTTGTATGGAGTTGATATATATGTACAGATCATGACAATCTGATGCTATTATAATTGTGACAAAACGTTTCTAAGAAACACTATTCATCCGTAAACGAGTATTTTAGTATTTTGTCAAGATCAAAGTGACAAGGTCACAAACTTTGAACTATCCTGAAATTATCCAACCGTTGAAGCCATATACATATGTAATTCAAAGTATGGAAAAAGTAAGAATATGGTGAAAGACAGACAGGCAATCAGCGTTGAAGTAAAAATTAATCATCGGAGACATGAATCAGTTCACGCCTTTTTCACATCCCTAATCCCTAAAAATCATTTCATTTCTGTCTTTTTATTTTATGAATCGTAATAAAAGCTAAGTAATTGGCAAAACCAATAATTCTAGGGTTTTTTATTTGCTCACTATAAAACCCGATTCTATGGGATATACTGTATCAAATCTATATAAAATGGTTTATTTTACAAATTTTTGATGTAAACTAATGAACTTGGCGAATTAATTGAAACATGATCTGACATTGTCACTACAGGATGATCTACCATATGGCTTTGATCAGGTCAAAGGAATAGAGACACGCAAACTCGAATTTCAAATTCTCATTACAAAATAAGATTATTCCTGAGTCAGCACCACGGCACTGGATAGGGATTGGACCTTCATTTCTCCATACATTTCAGACTACATTGCAGTAAATACTACTATTTATTTTAGTTATTTCCATACATTAAGCATATAATAAATTTCACTATAAACATTATTTTCACTATCTGGATTATAAAATAAAAGAAGCCAAAATCTTTTTGCGACACCACTTACTTTTTTGTTGAAGGAAAGTTTCTAAGAGAGTTCTAAATTTTTGTGTTTTTTTTTTTTTTTTTGGGGGGGGGGGGTGTTTTTGTTGTCTATTTTATTTTTATGTTTATGGGGGTTTTTTTTTTCTTTCTTTTTTGCTTTGTTTTTTGTGGGGCTTTTTTGTATCTTTTTTGGTTTGTTTTTTGTGGGGTTTTTTGTATCTTTTTGTTTTTGTTTCGTAAGATTATGAATCGGTTAATCATATGAACACAACCTTGACTTTTATGACACAATAAAGGTATCCCTTGTGTATCTATCAAAACTACCCACAGTGTAACTGTTTAAGGAAACGTACAACGAGCACCGTATACCAAATATACATCTACTATCAGCTCTCGCCCTACACCTCGAAGAAGGGAAGAACGATAACTCTCTTCTAAACAAGAACGATAACTCTCGTGTAATAAAGAACGATAACTCTTATAGGTTACTATGATTTGCATAAGGACGAATGATAACTCTGTGAAGGTGGATATCATAAACTACAGACCTCTGATCAACTTGATTTACGTCTATGCAGATACTTACAGGGTACCGTGTCACTGTATCGGTTCTTCCTCATGTTGGCCGAGTCCTCTGCCATGGTGGTACCTGAGGGGTCAGCTTCATAGGAACATAGCCCTTCCCACTCTCGCTCAAGGCGGTCCTTGTTCTTCAGATGATCCTCCATGTAGGACTGTAACGACGAAAAAAGACAACATAAAGCTTAAACTTTTGTTGTTTAACGCTCACGTTGACCACAATGTTTTCGCATAGACTTTAATTTCGTGTTAATTGTGAATAATTTAATCATTTCTAATTGCCCACTTCGTGGATTATACTTTTTTTTTTTGGATCGATGTTACTTTTTTATCTATTCATCAAAAGCTAATAAAAATATTACAGTCTTTTGTTAAATATTAATCCAACCAAAATAAACTCCTCTCCAAAAATATGCCACCATTAACTTTTATGCTGAAATATATAATTGAGGTATTTTACTTTTTTGCGAAAATAGTATCTCGCGAATAAACTCAAACTGATGTTCTAGGGAAAATATCAAGAAAATAACATCATGCAAAATATACGTGACTTAAAGTATATGATGGTCATCCAAGGTCCCAATGTGTAAAGTGTCGGGGTTTTTTTCATTTATGACAGAGGCATCCTGTTCTTGTAATATAGCGTTTGGAATTTACAGCCGGAGGTGAATACAAAAATCATTTTGTGACAATTAGTTTTAATTTTCGTATTGAAACCCCAAAAAGGTCAAAATTCAAAATATATAAGAGGTTCTGTAGTATTAAATTTCTGTGCAGCAATTTTGGTTCTCTGAGGGTACCATAACAAACCGAAGTTTGACGACTCTCTCATTACTTGTAAAAAAACCTAGAAGGAATGATAACTCTTGACAAGAATGTATAAGGAACTGAGAAATACTCACCAAGACGATGTGTCCTGTGGAGATGTCCATGTTAGAAGTAACCGGTTCTTCGCTCCTATGGGAAGGTAATACAATAACTTCAGTCTGACAAAACGGATTTATGTTATTATAATCCACTGACCAGCGCTTGATGTGTGTGAACTTTTCACTTTGATCTTTTTCCATTGTGTAAATGTATTCAGTCAAAAGAGATAACTCCTGTTTGGAATGTCTACATTATAATGATACTCGTCTTGAATTTCATCTAGTACGGAAAAATCACAATTCGTAATCGCAGCATTATGGAGAGAAACAAGTGTCACCTTGCATATTTGAATTTCGCGCTCAATTAACAAGTTTTTCCATGCATTGTCATATTGGATATATACCTGGATTTCGAAAGTCTGCTCTCTTTGTTGTTTCAAACTCAGTTTAATCATGAATAAGTCAAACTAACTGTTATTAATTAAAATCATTAAAATTTCTCTCTCCATAAAGCCAGCATTAAATTAGAATATTTGGTTTGAAAATTTTCAGAACCGTCTCCCTTCCCGTTTCCTCAACTGATAAATTATCTACAATGTGCAAAGATAACAGTATATAAATATATATATATATATATATATATATATATATATATATATATATATATATATATACTTTGGAAACTCTTCATGCTCCATGATCTGAAAGTAGGACTGTGTGCAGCCTTACTATGATTAGGTATAAGCCTACTTTGGTGAAAATTTGCCAATATTTAAACCTTTCCTTTCTGGTATTTCGAACTCTGGTCGCTGAGTGACCTTAATCTTTCAGAAATGACCCAAGTGACCTCTGTCTGAAAGTCCATATTCCAAGTGACAAATAACTTTTGTAAGAAGAATTTACACTGTCTGGTACAAACTTCTTTTTTTCTGAACGACCCTGATCTTTTAAAAATGACCTTGAGTTGGTTTTTTTTTTCGAAAGTGTATATTCCGAGTGACTGTTGTGTGAATTATGATCAATCTGATGAACAGCTTAGCAAATATGAGTTAGGATAGACGGACGAACAAATGAACAGACACCAAAACAACTATATCTTTCCCCAAATTTTTAAAATTTGATACAGTTGTCATGGTGACCAACTTGACAAAAAAACTGCAACTGTTTCTTAAGTCAAGAGCTCCAATTTCGACAGATACACCTCTGGCTTCCTTTTTATTTTCTTTGGCATTAAGGCCATCAGTCACCAATCATCGAGAGTTTTTTCTCCCTTAATGCCAATCCCTTAATTTGCAATGACAGGGCATTTTCACATTATTGATTATGTCAAATCAAATTCATTAAATATATTTTCTCCTTCTTTTGATAAATCAATACAGATAGTAGATGGAAATCACTTCCAATGACAAAAGTATTAACACCGAATACAGCACGCGAAAATTCAACATTCCCCAAGTAAAGCAAAACCTGTTTACTAGATTAAAATGAATCACAAAATCCCTCATGAATTATTTATTTCTCATTTGATCTGTTATAATCTTTCTGATCCATATGTTTCACCCAAATTCATCAAACAACAATCGGGAAAAATCATCAAAGAAAGACAGATCGATAATAGTTTATTTCGTTCCGTAGTCTTTTCTTACAGTCAGGTTTTTAAAGATAGGCATGCGATCAGTTTTTAATAATTTCTTGGCTATAAAGGATACACGAACGAAGAATATGGGTTAATAATGAACTGTTTGATGAAAAGAATGTATTGTACTTGAATCTAATTAAAAGAGTTGGAAAGATTAACTCCCAGTACATGAATAAATAAGAGAATACAAACGGAGGTCGCCTAACGGTATATGGTACATTTACGACAGATGTAACCACGTGATCAGTGAGTTAGACTTTGGCTAATTCTAATGGTTCGCGGTTCGACGCTAGCTTCAATAACTGGCGAGTTGGTGTACGTCCACTAGTTTGGGATTACTATCGAAAAGGATGTCAGTAATGGTACATTCGCTTAGCTAATTAGAGAAAAGGAGAAGTCAGTAACGGTACATTCTCTTGGCTAACCAGAGAGAAGGATAAGTCAATAAGGATATCGGTACATTCTCTCAGCCAAATAGAAACTACAACTTTAATGTGTCGGTGCGACACAGATGCCCCCACTGGCAGCTAAGGTAGTGAAATGTAATTGCCACAGAACTAATATTTGAAAATTCAAACAAGGTTCAGCCATATGCAATGCACTTTTTCTAATTTCAAAGTCCCATAACTCCTGAAAAAAATTATGAACAGAGTTGCCTCCCATCATGTACATCTACATATGCTGCCCTACCTACATGTGAGGTTTGGTGAAATTCTGATGAATAGTTTAGGAGGAGTTGCGATGACAATGTTCAGCCATATGCAATGCACATTTTCTAATTTCAAAGTCCCATAACTCCTTAAAAATTTCTGCGCAGAGTTGCCTCCCTTCATGCACATCCACATATGCTGCCCTAGCTACATGTGAAGTTTGGTAAAATTCTGATGAACGGCTTGGGAGAAGTTGCGATGACAACGTTTCGGAATGACAGGTTGCAACACTATATGCCCCCGGCCATATATGGCGGGGGCATAAAAAGGATAAGTCAAAAACGGTACATTCTCTTAGCTAACCAGAGAGAAGAATAACACAATAAAGGTACATTTTCTAAGCTAGATAGAAAGAAGGATAATTTCGTAACGGCACATTCTCTAAGCTATTTAGACAAAAGGACACGTTTTGGACAAGATAAATTTGTAATGGTACATTTTCTTAGCTAGTTAGAGAAAAGGATAAGTTGGTGACGGTACATTTTCTTAGCTAGTTAGAGAAGAGGATAAGTTGGTGACGGTACATTATCTTAGATAGTTAGAGAAAAGAATAAGTCAGTAACTGTACATTGTCTTAGATAGAGAAAAGAATAAGTCAGTAACTGTACATTGTCTTAGATAGAGAAAAGAATACGTCAGTAACTGTACATTCTCTTAGATAGTCAGCGAAAAGGATTAGTTTGTAACTATATATACTCTTAGCTATTCAGGGAAAACAGGAACCCAACTCTTGAAGTTAACAACAATAATAAAAAAAGTAATGTACGATACGTTTTACACGAGCTTTGACAAGCTTCAGCATATGGTGCAAGTCTTTCTCTAACACACACAAACATATGTACACACACACACACACACACACACACACACACACACAATCACACACACACACACACACACACACACAGAGAGAGAGAGAGAGAGAGAGAGAGAGAGAGAGAGAGAGAGAATTTAATATACATTCATTTCGACTTCAATTACACAGCATTTCTTAAAATACCGATAATGCTTATCAAATATATATCCTTTAAACATCATCTTCGATGTAACTTTATCGACTACAATACAACACCTGCAAGGTCAATCTTCCTTTGACAAATCCACGTAAAAATCTCTGAAGGCATTATTCAAATGTTCACAACATGCGGTGGAACGAGCTTGTAATTCAACATCATTATTTCATCATAACATAGTCGACACAAATAATCCTGACTGTTATACTATAAGAAACACACTCGACTTTCCATTGAATCGATTTAGCTCATATTTGGTATGATGTATCCATATTTAAAGCAATAAAAGTAACACATGTTACGTCCACACGTTGCGATATTATTTATAATTGAAGGCACACGTAGCGTGTGTGGTTTTCGTCGCTGATTATGGACATTTAAATTCACCAGCATTACCATACTTACTACTAACCAAACGTATATACATGTAAATATATAAATAACATCGTTGTATTTGTGCGCAGTCAAGCTTGTCCCATGTGATTCGATATTTAGATTGGTACAAAACGTTTAAATGACGAAACGTTCCAGAGCGCTTCTCTGTCAATTCCATTTTGACCTTTCTCTCCGAAAGTGAGGCTTTAGCGGATATGAAAGGTAACTAATTAATATGCCAGTTACCCAAAGCAAATTTTGTTATGCATGACATGACATTACAATTAAAGATACATGTATATATGGATAAATTAATATTGTTGTTATTATTATGAAGTCGCATACAAGTTGTAAGCGATAAAACCGGATTCCTCGCCTACAACGTTATGTTATATTGTAAGCATATTTCGCATGCCATTGATAAAATGCCTCCAACAGAAAAGATGCAGTGCTATGCTATTTAGCTTATCTCTACTGATAAGGTTTTTCCACCTAAAACTTATTTCAGCTACAGAAATTCAATTTGCCACATGCTGACAATTTCTATACATCGACTTTCCATATCAGGACCGGGAATCAAGCGATACCAAATGATAAATAATTTTAAAAGACTTTTTCTCTGTAACGGAAAACCAGGGTTATTTCACATATACATGTATAGTGGCGAATAGTGTAAGACAGTGCAAGAAAAATGCTTTATTACCGATAAAATATGTTATTACCTGCATGAATCTAGAAGAACATAAAGATGGTAATTAATACCTCCCCCCCCCCCAAAAAAAATACATAAATAAATAAAAGATAACACAAAAAAGAAAGGTAACACCACCCGTACCCCCTAAAAAGCCATAAACCCTTATGTTATCACGGTATTTGAAAAGGACTTCTGGGCAAATGTCGTCCTATGAATTCCCAACATGTGAGACTCGGTCACACCTTGGAATCCATATGGACCACGTTCTATTTATAGCATCTATATCACCAACACCCTTAAGATCCCCATCCAGCGAGAGCGACTACATATCAGCACTCACGTCAGCGATCAGTGCAAATTAGAGTTTCATCTTAATGTCTCGGGTGTTCGTAAAATACATTATGTGGTCTAGACTGTCTATTGAAATGATTCGTTTATGACCACACTTTCTCCAAAGCAAATCAAACCAGTTTTATTTATCCCCAGACTGGTTTTACATTCAGGATCTGAACTTCATTATAAGACCATTTTTAAAAAGTATATTCGGAAGTCCCCGAACCCATCTATATAGTAGACACGTAGAGTGATGGGAATTGTTTTTATTTCCATTATCCTTTCTTTTTTTTCCCGTCATGATCGTGTAGTCTCGTCGCACTAACCGGTAAGAAAATACCGATGACGTAGTACAATGTGTTTATTTGGGAAAGTTAGACCAAAAATAGATTCAAATACATTCAAATTTATCCAGAATCATACAAAATTTAGTAGTAGCGCTAGCACATGTACAGTTGAATCTGGGTGTTTATTAAGGGTTGGTTGATTTTTTGGTGTTTAACGTCGCTTAAAACAATTTTACAGCCATATCGCGACATGGAAGCAAGAGGTAACCAACCTCTTAAACACAGTGGCGCAACCTGGGAATTGAACCCGGATCGTGGGCGCCGCTAGCCAAGCACTTAACCACTACTCCGAGTCTGCCCTTTTTACCAAGAGATACAGAACACTTTATATATACTTTTTAAAAATCAAGACCTTTTAAATTAAACCTGAGGTTTATCATACAGAAGTAACTAAATAATAAAAATAAATAAATAAATAAATAAAATAAATAAATAAAATAAATGAATAGATAAATAAATAAAGTAAATAAATAATAAATAAATAAATAAATAAATAAAATAAATAAATAAAAAAAATGAATAGATAAATAAATAAAGTAAATAAATAAATAATAAATAAATAAATACATAAATAGTAATCTTCACACAATGTTGAAATTAGGCGCTAATGAGAAGAGAGCATCTTTCAACTTTTACAGATGACAGCATAAGTTATTTAAATTAAAGTAAATATTCATGAATATCTCCAAAGACAAGTCTATTTTATAATTAAGTATACTGAGATACAATATCAAGTACAATTTATATATACTATATTTTTAAACAGATAACCTAAGAAATATATAATATAGATTGTCACACCATTCCTCACATTTTTGGACAAACAATCAGAAATAAAAAATATCTAATTAATTCGCCCATCAAAAAAATTCTGCACAAAAATTTAATCAAAATAGGCTGTAAATCGGCGATTAGAATTGTATTTGCTGTATTAAACCCTCGTCAGTCGACAGCGTTTTATGGGGAGCCTTATTTACACCGAATCGTAAAACCTCCATAAACCTTTGTCAAACTCTGAACGTCGGCCAGTGTTTAGCAGCCGCATCACTACTCCAATTTCTCGTACAGAGGCAATTCGCAAGCAAAACCCGTAGCACTAATCTCGTTGGTAATTCTGTTTTATAGTCTCCTGCCTTCCAACAAATTTCTAGGGCAAATGAGATGTCATTTGCAGATCTTATTCGCTTGGGTGTTTTATTTACAGCTTTGATCCCCTTATTCTTAAAGCTTACTGTGCCATTGACGTGGTTCTGGATTTTTTAAATGCATTTCCTTCTTCAGAGTGACAAGTACGATAACAAGTAATTAAAACTTAACAAAATCATATACATGAGTCATGATAATGTAAAGCAATGACTCTTTGGGATCAAAAAGCGTTCCCGAAAAAAGGCTTATTTTTTTTTTATTATCATGGCTCGTACTGATATTTTCGGAATATGATTCTTGGACATAAGTGTTACAATACGATTGTCTTAATGTTGTGTGACTCTTTCTATGCACTGTTGTTCATCTTACACCTTATGGCTACAGCGTTGACGTTTTCGTATCGTCACTAAGTATATTCAAAGCCTGCATGGCTGGTATATCTGGCTTAGTAGGAGAAGCTTACACATCTAGTGCAGTCTAACATTTAATTTTTCAAGGTCCATGAATGCCTACCGGGGTACGATATTGTATGAGCCACAGTCACATAGCACTTGTTACCTTATTATCTACATTTATTTAATGTCTAACTTCACAACACGAATATTTCACTTATACTGTGGCGGCACACGCCTGGTGCATCATACAGAAACATTGATCTGCGCTATAACCTCTCGAAGTAGATCTTTTCTTTCAAAGTATCAGCACATTATGACAGTTTTCTTGTATATCTGACTTGGATCTTTCATGACTCTATCACAAATACCAATCATCCGCATATTGTACATACAAATGAACAACCTGTGAAATGAAACCAATATTTCTCGAAAACTGGACTACATATTTCATAAATATAGAGCTTCTTCATCCCCTCCATTACAGATAGAATACATGAGAGGATATATCTCCAAGATCAGGCTCTATCAAGAAAAATATGTGGCCTCTTCCTAAATACCATACAAAACATCAATACCTCTAAGACGCGAAAGCGCAATACCGTCGCCCCTAAGGTGGTATGCCGAGGTAAAATTGACTTGAGGATGAGAAGACAGCTGGCATCTAATTTCTGCCGAATGACTCACAGCGAGAGGGAGATGGAACCTCATTAGGGAAGCATGGATATCTTTTTGTCTTAATTTGGTACCGTACGATGTTAATGGAACAAAAATGGATCAAAGGACTCCATGGTATACTTTCATTGAAGTATTTTTTCCTGCAGACTGTGGTGCCTACAGCGAAAGTATAATTTTTGTCGTGAAAAGAGATTATTATTTACGTGGTTACCTGGTAGGGCTGTAGAAAATGATACAGGGTCATGCCGGGCGAGTCGAACATCAGTGATCACAGTGACCACGTAGCGAATTTACACCAGTCTCAAAATTTCATCAAAAACTTCATTTCGAGAATGCTTTTTGAGGTAATGAAACATCACCCTTAAATTACGATCTAACGTCAAAAGTCAACGTAAAACACTGGGGCATTTCCGATGGACTAATATTGGGTCCTCGTATCGGAAAATGCGTAGTGACTTAATCCAATCAAAAAATTGTTTTCTTGATAATTTTAGTAAAGATAGAATAAACACAATATACGAACGGGACAAACGCCCTTGTAACAGCAAAGTAGTACAATAAATTTGGACACAGGCTGACTGTGACCTTAACCTTGGAAATATGCCTTTGGGTCTAGGTTTTGAAATATCCCTGTGTCATATATAGCAATTGTATGAGAAAGATTCTAGTAATTTCTTAAGTTTTTGCATCATAAAACAATCCTGGCCGTGACCTCACCGTGACATTGACCTTGGATGTATGATCTTGGGTTTAGAGTATAACGCACCCTTGTACTGAAGTGTATCAAACTTTGTTAAAGAAGCATTTTCTTAAGAAAAAAAGAGGGAAGCTGAGTTGGATTGCATGGGATAATGCAGAGGAAATAATCCTCAAATACAGGGAATCGGCAGATGGCTAATACAGAAGAATCTGGACTCGAACTTAGGACCTTTCGACCCAGTAAAGCAGAGCGTGCTACCAACTGTGCCTTGCCGGTTCTATATGGCTACAAAGTAGTGTTTTCAAAGGATCCCTAATCACATTAGCTTCCTTATTGTCAGTTTGCATTAATTGAAATTACTCTTGAATGACTGTAGCTTTCCAGCTTCATTAAAAATTGAAGTTACTTTCACTTATCTCGTACAAAACGATGTATAGGTTGAACCCTGACATTGTTATATTTTTTTCACTTGGAATTGTCAATTGGAATTATCCCTGGTGTTGCGCAAAGAAGAAGAAGAGTTTGTATGTGAAAATGAAGAAATAGTTAAAACATTTCATGAAATAGGTATACTGAATTAATATTTCAATGTCAGTTCAGATGCTTACTTTCTGTACAAATTACGCTGATACACACTTTAGTCCGTGCAATTCATTGCATGTTACGGACCTCCCTATAAACCGTACTCTGTTACTCGTACAATGTTAATATGGTGATTCATTATACTAAGCATTTTGCATATTTCGAATGTCAATTCGAATGGTAAGAAACATTAAAACACATCAAGCACTGGTCTCACAGTCATTAATGTAGGAAATACCTCTATTTTGAAGGATATTTTATTTTCATTTATTCTATTTATTTATTTATTTATTTATTAATTTATGTTTTGGTTTTCTCTAAAAGTTAATCTTCTTACCTTACAAAAACGCTATATGACTGTTTTTGCTAATGTTGTTGGTATATACAACATTTTTGAAAATGAACATTCAGGATTTCACATTAAATACTACAGAAGGATATTCCTTTCTAAATTCAAACACAATAAGTATCATTTATTTGAAAACAATAATATTTGGTTGGTTGTTTTACCATTAATATTTGCTCCAATAATTTCAGTATCAATAAAAAAGGAAAAGATTTTTGAATACAAAGAAAAAAAAAAACAAGAACGTTCACAAAAGAGAGAAAAATACTGTAATTTGCATTTTTTCCCGTAGTATTATTCTTATGATTAGCTTTCATACTCTGGCTTCTTCGTTAGTTGAGAAATCTCAATAAAATATTTTGAAAAGCAAAGTTAGAAGGCAGGAAATAATAAGGTCAAATTTTAAAAGGACATAATTCTATTTTAATTCTTATCGGGGGGGGGGGGGGGGGGGGTTCAATCTAAAATAAAACAGTCATCTTCGATATAGCTTCGTCGTGAACAATTTTATTTTTTCAAAATGAATATTATGGTTACCATGACGACGTGCTGCTGCGACTGGATGGACTGCGGACCTGCTGTTCGGAGACACTTCCTATTCTCGAAGCGGCGTGAAGTGGTTCGGGTTTCTCCGAGGATTTGCTTTGCATCCGCTGACGACATAGATCCTGTTGTACAAAGCAACAAATTAGAAATTTGACGAAGTATCATGGTCTTGATTACCTCTTTTTTCTTTTGTTAAACACTACACTTTTATCAGTTCACCTTAAGTTTTGTGGCCAGTCTTTATTGGTGGATGAAAAAGGGGAAAATGGAGGGGAAAACCACTCATCCTTGGACAGGTGCACTAGCAGATCTTTCCATATGTCCTAATTGGAATTTGAACCCAGATTTTAAAAAATTAAGCAACTGCAATGAATCCCATCTCAACGTTTTAATAGGTCACTGTTCCTTCCATACATAAATATATTGTGAACTGGTTAGTCAGGTTTATATATCGCATTGAACGATTTTCAATCGAGACACTGTAGAAAAGAGATTATATACTTAAAAATGGATATGCGATGCGGTATTCGGACCTAGAATACAAACAGCACAAGCAGAAGTGCTTAATTACTAAATTACATGTATATCTGCCCTCGACATGAACAAAAATATCCATGATACATGACGCTGTAATCGGGAATCGAACTCGGATCGCCGGTACTGCAACCTAATACTTCGCCATTAGACTAGGTTTACTTCTAAAACATTTGTTCTCTTCACTTTCATAGAAAAATAATTTTAATTAAAAACAATATATACCTTAAGATGAATTGCTTTACGTAATTTGTTATTGATTAATTTGCATTCCTTTTCTTGCTCCTCGGGCTTAATTGAAAATTTACACGCGGCCTTATAACCTACCCACATCGCTGAAATAACTACAGCTAAGGGCAACCAAGCAAAACAGAGAATCTTCCTTTCTCTCATTATCCATACAAAACACAGAATGAATTATTAGATTTATAGACAAAAAATGAAAGGATAAATTCCTTCCCCTGTATGAAATGGGGATATGACACTGATGGAATAAATGTATTATGTGCATCTGCATGTATCGTCAATAAATTTGAACATGTTAGGAATTGATAGCAAGATGTATATCGTTAGAATTTAAAAGATTAATAAATGCTACGAAGCAGAGTGTTCGAAGACTGTTTCACAAAGTGATGATCTAGAGAGTTATTTCCGAGTTATTTATTGTTTAATGTAAAACCTGGAAGATTCAAGACGTTGAACTTTTTTCACTTTTTTATCGAAAAGACATATATGGAAGAAGGATATGTTTGATAATAATACAAAAGTTAATTTTTGTAATTAAACAAAATCTCAAATTAAGTTTGAATATTGACATTTATGCCCCTCCAAGTTGAACAACAGTATCAACGTGAAAACCGAACATTCCTTTACAAAACTCCACCCGGACCGGACATGAAATTTGATAAAATATTATGCCACTGAGTAGACGAGTAGAAAAGGCGAATTTATAGCGATAGAGCCACTGATAGATGAATAGGAAATGAGATTTTGTAAAGATTTCCAGTCGCTTGAAATCAAAAATCTTCTTTTTTCATATCGCTACACGGAAGCACGGAGTCATGGCCTCATAAATATAATGACAGAGTCCGGAGATTGAATTCGGATCCGTTTTTCCTGGAGATAAACAATTGAATGAAAGGAGAGACTCATTCGTTTTAGCGAAACAATGATATCACACGGCTTAATCCCATTCCAATATGTTTATAATCGTTCATGCCACTACAAGATAATGACACTTACACCAGCAAGATCTTTTTATGCCATGCCTACCATGACACCTCGGTTTTCACTGCCTCGTCCGAAACTAAGGACACTTATGACAGATCTGGGGACTTGAATGCAAGATTCTTCGAGCCAGGCATCTAACCGAGGACATCGAGGCTCCAGCTTTTTAAAAAGTATGAAACGAATACCAAGGCAGTCAAAAATGCTAAACGGAAACCCAGATCATCCAAAGATAATGAAATCGATGGGCCAAGGATCAGTATATATCTCCTGTCGACTAGAGACCTCCACCATGTAGTGATTGACTGATTGACTTTAGTTTAACGTCACACCACGAATATTTCACGTATATGGTAACGGCATCTGCCTGATGCAAGGCATACAAACTTTGACCTTTGCAACAGACCCACCCGAAGCAGCGAGGGATCTTTAACGCGCCATGCATACCACGACACGAGGCCTCGGTTTTTACTGTCTCATCCAAAAGACAAGACATAGGCATGACTAGAGCGGGACTCGAACCCCGGCCTTCCGATCAGGAGTCGAGCGCGATACCACTAGGCCACGCCGCCTTACCTCCACCATGTATGATTCTATAGCTAACTTTGCGTTTAAAGTATGGGGAATTTAAATGGGGTATGTGAAATAACAACAATTTTCAAAGAAAGGTTGAAATAGTATTGACAAAAGACAATACAAGTAAACTATACGAAATACACATGTACTACAATATCAATGGTTTGATGGATCAAATATCATAAAACGCAACCATACCTGATAATCTTTCGAAGGTTCAGCGCCCTCTGCTGAATTGGATGAAAGCTGAGCTAGTTTCTGTTTGGACCGGGCATTTCGCCGTATGAGATATACGGACACAGCAGCAAGCAGGATCCCCGCTATGAGGCCACATAAAACGAAACTTAGCACGGCATAGTCGTTGTTTTTGTTGGTGCTTATTTCCATCTGCAAAATAGAAATATCGAAATTAATGAAAATTGCTGATATATTTACGTAACATACAGATGTAGGCGATGATGTGGCATTGTTTCCTTAAAGAGCCAGGTATGAGAATGGGTGATACGAAAGCAATTGGCGTTATGGGACTGAAACACTCACAACAATGTCCCAAACAAAATATTCGTGAATTCCAGAAAACGAAAAGTGAAAACCCCATTCGTCATGCAAATGTTGTTCCAAAAAAGCTCAATTTTCTATTAGCATTTGAATATTTCTCGTACTACAAAAAATAAAACTGTCCAGGAGGTGTTATTTTCGGAACTGCTCTCATCGTAAATATTAATTACTTTGACGATAAACATTTGAGTACAAATAATGCGATTTGGAGAGGGACTGAGTCTTTCGAGGAGGGAATTCAACGATCGATACACAGTAATTTATCTCTCTAATCAAGTTTTAATTCTGTGTATCACTACACACTATCAATTTACGGTTATTAACACATTTTTTTTCAAAGTTCAATAAACTGGGAAAATTAATGTAGTTTTGAGGTGTAAGACTGACGTTCAGTACTGGGAGACACAATGTCGGTAAGATTTCACCGTGGCCGTCGGATTTTGCGTGTCCTCAGAGGAAACACCTTATCAGCACTGCTTGTTTTATATACCTAGCAATACATGGGTAGCGACCTCAGCTTGAAGGTTAACTGGGTGATGCCCCGTCTAGAATTTGATAATCATAAGATCAATACCATAAAAATCAAATGTAAATTCCAGCCTTTATATCTTATATGATACGAAAGAAAATTTTCCTAATGAAATTCCTCGGGTACCCAGTGTCCACCCAAGATGCCATCGTCCTTGTTATGAACTTTCGAAGTCACATGTCTGAGTAAAATAATATGTAATATACATGTATATTATACAGTGTACATAAAACATAACATGTCTGGAACTGTTACACTGAAGATCAACATTTAAATGTCAATCAATAAATGAAATAAGGAGGTTATAAAATGGAACATGATAGGTAAAAAATTATATTTTCCGTGGTGAAATACAATATTTTTCGTTTTGTATATGCCTTTGAGATAAATATTTGACAGAGGGGAAATTATAAGCCTTATATTGTATGATCACTGTATCATAGATAATTACAAAATAATTGTCGTGATGAAAAGATATATGAAGCTTTTGTTGACATTCTTTCGTCTATTTTAATCGGTTTTGTTTTTCATGGGGGAGGGGGTCTCTTTTTCCCTCTCTTTTTTCTTTTGTTCTCTTTTCCACTTTATTATTATTATTTTCGCAAGTTTTATTTTTCTTTTTTCGCTCTTTTTTTCGGGGAGGGGGTGGTGTTTGTTTAGCGTTTGGTTTTTGTTTGTTTGTTTTTTGTTTATTTTAAGAGATAACTGACATTCTTCACGTTAAGTATATGTTTATTTATTGTAGTGTGTGTCTTTCATAATTGATTAATCTATTATCTTTTTATTTAATTATTTATTTTTGTCGTCGAGTGAACTTTTGGAATCTGCTAACTAAGTTTTTAGAGAGTCATATCTGGTCACAAAACCTCTGTATGCAAATTATTCGGAATTCGGAATTCAGCGTGTGACTGTCATGTGACTTCTTGTGTTATATATATATAGTCATATGTTATATATTGTCATATCGTGTGGCTTTAGGTAATAGATCAGATAACTCTCCTTCTTCCTCTTCCTTTTAAAGTACTTGTCCACTATTAGTGTATTTTCGTACTGTGTGGTGCAAGGACGTCTTACGAATGTGGTTATTAAAAATATCTATTTACAGTGCAATTAAAAGGTTAAAAACAGATCTTCTATGGTCTGTGATGATAAACAAGTGGTAAGACTTATGCTTTGTGTTCACGTCTCTCCTGTTACTCTGTTCTTTGATCCCCAAATTTAAAAAGGGGGAATAACTACTGTCATCTAAACAGACAAGGCTCTGCTTTAGAATGCACTTAAATCGATTTATTGTAAAGATACTGTCTTTCTTTATAACGGATCCCCATCCCCCAAAATGAATAAATAGATAAATAAATAAATAAATAAACTAGAACTGTCCTAACGGGTCAAATAACCCCCCCCCCCCCCGCGGCACCAAAATTCAAAATGGGGCATAGACCAAGGACCAAAGTAGTGGCTTCAAATGAAAGATCTATTCATGAGGAATCTCATGTGCAATATAAAAGATCTACTTTTTACAATTCAAAGCAGAAAGATCAGATACATGGTAAAGTTTCAATTCACAAATATATCAGGGGCAGCAATCTCTTTTCTTTCAAAAGTTATAGCTAATGTTAGAGTTTTTAAAAAGTAAGTCAAATGTCAATGCCAAGATCACAAGGTCAAAAATATTGGTACCAAAAGAAAGGTCTTGCCACAAGGAATATACATGTGTAGTATGAATATCTAATCTCCTTTGGGTTCAAAAGTAATAGCTAAGGTTAAAATTTTTAAAAAGTAGGTCAAATGTCAAGGCCAAGGTCACAAGATCAAAAATTTTGGTACCAAAAAAGGGTTTTGCCACAAGGAATATACATATATAATCTTTCGGTTAAAAAGTTATGGTCAAGGTTAAAGTTCTCTTGACAGATGGACGGACAGACAGACAGACGGACAAGGTGATTCCTATATAGCCCCCACCCCACGCAACGTCGTTTGCGGGGGGGGGGGGGTATAATAAAAAACAAAAAACCCCACAAAATAAATTATTATAAAAGAACAAAACAAAATCTAAGCAGTCGTCTCCCCTCTCTCGTTAAATAACTGTCTTTGGTGGAACAAGTTTTCACCTCTCCCGGTGAATATCTGCTCAACAAAGCTCCCTTCTCATCTGTCCAGCAGCCATTCTGACAGCCTCCGCAACCTGAACTTTTATGTGTGTAGTACAACTATGACATTCAAAACAACAATAGTTAAGAAAAAGAAAAGATAGTCTTGTAGGAAAGTGAAGGAATCGATGCGGCACGGCTTACTGCACGATCGACTCCGGCGACATTGCCTATTGTGATTCCTGCATGTGTTAGGAAGTAGATCTCTTTGATTTTACCCTCCATTCAATTACGGAGAATAAAACTCCAAATGAACAGATAAAATCAATTCTTTATTGTTGTTAATTGTGACACTGACTTGAATAGATGAATATCCGCGGCGTGAATGGAGCTAGAAGTTCATAAAAACTTGATGAAATCACGGATCAATCAGATATTATGATAAATATGATTGTAATGTTGATGATAATGTATTTGACGATGATGATGGTGATGATAATGATGACTTTTATTATTATTATTATTATTATTATTATTATTATTACTATTATTATTGTTAAGCCGGTGTGGCCTAGTGAATAAGGTGCTCGGTTCGTGATCAAGAGGTCCCGGGTTCGACTCCCGCCCTGGGCACACCGGTGCTCTGTCTTTCGGATGGGACGGTAAAAACCGAGGTCCCGTGTCACGGTAGGTGTGGCACGTAAAAGATCCCTCACTGCTTCGAGTGGGTCCGTTGCAAAGGTCTAAATTTGTGTGCAATGCAACAGGCAGAAGCCGTCACTATATACGTGAAATAATCGTAGAATGACGTAAAACAGTAATCAATCACGCCGAGCACCTTATCCACTAGGCTGCACTGGCTTTATTATTTTTATTATTATTATCATGAAGAAGAAGAAGAAGAAGAAGAAGAAGAAGAAGAAGAAGAAGAAGAAGATGATGATGATGATGATGATGATGATGATGATGATGATGATAATGATGATGATTTTAATAATGAAAATAATGGTAAAGATGGTCATGACAATACCGTGAAGTCGATGATAATGCAAAAACAACGACAGTTGTGAATATAATATGATACCGTAATCATTGTAATACCTTTAAATAAGATATCTGATCTCAGTATTTTCTCAGTGTATGGCCCGGGACCCTGAGTTACAGTCTAGCACTAAAGCTATTGATAGCTAGAGATCTGTATTGCTGCGAAACGCTAAAGTTATGGACAGTTAAAGGTCTCTAACCTGCAGTCCAGCACTAAAGTTATGGTCGGTTAGGGACTTCCATAGGCTACTGCTGGACACCAAACGTATGGTCAGAAAGAGATCTCTGACCAGTTGCCGACCGCTAACACAACGAACACTTCGAAATCTTTGACCTGATGCAGAGCATCAAAGCTTGAAATCGATGATGATGATGATGGCGATGATGTTGATGATGATGATGATGATGATGATGATGGTGGTGGTGGTGGTGGCGTTGATGATGACGATGATGATTATCGTATTGGTGGTGGTGATGATGGTGCATGGTGATGATGATGATGATGGTGGTGGTGGTGGTGGTGCGTGAAGATGTTGATGGCGATGATGATGATGGTGGTGGTGATGGTGCATGATGATGATGATGGCGATGATAATGATGAAGATGGATGAAGATGATGATGATGATGATGATGATGATGATGATGATGGTGGTGGTGGTGGTGGTGGTGTTGCATGATGATTACGACGGTGGCGGTGGTGGTAATGGTGATATGCAGGAGAATGTGGAGATTGACGCAACGACGAAAACAGCTGCTGATAAATTCAAATAGGACTACATAATGAAGGATTCGCTATCATAACCGTCACTTCGCGGATACATTGCAGACTAATTGTAAATGCGATAAAAAGTATCAGTGTAATCTCAAACAACGGAAGTTTTGTGTGTTGCTAAGGGCAACACGATGTCATTATAGCAACATTTTGTTAAATAACATCCCAAGTGGATGTACCGCGTTGATATAAGTCAACATTGGATTATGGAGAAGAAATAAATGCACTCATCAACAACTTCCATGATAAAAGCTTGGGTTTATCTTCGTTCGAATCTTTCGTTATTTTATGGTGGTCTCTGGAGTTAAAACCGACTGACTATTACGTGTATTTACTAACGGGATACGATAATGTGATGCCTATCTTGTCGTATTCACGGAAATGTATTTCCATACCGTGTAAAGTGGAAAGTGTATGACGACATGTGTTATACATTTATGTAATCGGATGAATGAATGAATGAATGAATGAATGAATGAATGAAAGGATGAATAAATGAAGGGATGAATGAATGAAAGGATGGATAGATGAATGACTGAATGAATGGATGAGTGAATGAATGGATGAATGAATATTAATATTGCGACCATTCATGCGTGTTCTATATATTCACTAAATCAACACAATCTGCACATGATTTAATTTTATGAGTGAATGAATTTCATTAATTTTGTGTCTGTGCCGAACAGCGAGTACGCCTGATGATAGAAGCTAAATCCAGCAATTCTGACAAATTGTTGATTTAAGGGGAAAGGTTCCGATCCCTTTGTTTTAGGTTTTGCTTTATATTTGTGTGTGTGTGTGTGTGTGTGTGTGGGGGGGGGGGGGGGGGGTTTTTTTTTTGTTTGGTTTTGTTGTCAATATTATTATTATTATTATTATTATTATTTATGATTGAAAACGAAGACAAAATGATGATGATAATGATGATTGATGGTGATAATGTTGATCAAGAAGACGACACGATGTGTGATGAATATAATAATAATAATAATAATAATAATAATAATAATAATAATAATAATAATAATAATAATAATAATAATTATAATAATAATAATAATAATAATAATGATAATAATAATAATAATAATAATAATAATAATAATAATAATAATAATAATAATAATAATAATAATAATAATAATTATAATAATAATAATAATAATAATAATAATAATAATAATAATAATAATAATAATAATAATAATAATAATAATAATAATAATAATAATAATAATAATAATAATAATAATAATAATAATAAACATGTAATGAAGTAAATAATAAAAGAAAGGATAATGGTTTAACCAAGCAAAAGGTCATATTCCCTGATCATGTAATTCAGCACAAGCTTTATGTATAACGATGTGTGATTTACGAGAAATTTATTCGTTATTTCTGCAGTTTATTACAGTGAAAATGTCAATGAAATAAACTTATCAATATGGAAAAGGCAAAAGCATTGTGTGGGCATTCCTTCCTTGGGGAAAAACTTTGACTCATACGTCTACGTTAATATAGATTTGATCACGAAATTAAGTAATTTTTTTGTGTAAACTCAGAAAATTTAAATTAACATTCGAAGAAATTTATAATCTTTCTACGAACATGGAGGGGAATTGTTCCAACGAAACAAATGCCCTCGCGGTAGTAAATCATACGCTGCTACACTCCAAATTTATTTTCACACATTTCTATACTAACTGTGACTTTGACCTTGAAGATCATCAAGGCCATAACACACATCTGTGCTCTGGGTACCTATCGTATGAAGTAGATGTATGGTACAGGTAAGGCACAGGCTATCTGCCGTTCTACATGGGTCCTCTTTAGGTGGACTCAAACCCCGGTCCCCTGACGCAAATATCCAGTGGAAAAACAACGAATTAAAGCTCTTTTCCATCATATCGCTTGCAAGCAGAACATATCGATTGCATTGGTTTTTACAACAAATTTCTAAACTGATCGAAGTAATATATTTCATCTGAAATATTGGAAGACGACGCGAGCTCTTTAGATTATCTGAAACCTCTAAAGATTAAAGCTTGTTATATTACTTTTTGATGTCTCAAAGGTAAAGGTTATTGTGTCCAAAGACAATTCGAAGACATTTCGTGTCGACGTTTCTAAAACAAGTTAATTATTAATCCCAACAATGAAATCAATGACAATGTCATGAATGCGTGTACCTGAAAAGTATTTCAGTCCTTTTCTTCATTACAAGAGTTTCCTGCGAGTATAAAAACGAGTACAAATTTCTAATTTGTATTTTCAATCAGTCAGTCTTGAAAAGGAATACCTAAAATGACCTCGATATAAAAGTGATATTCACATTATGATTCAGTTAGCTAACATGTACCTAAATCTAACAGTGACCGTTATGAACAGGTACCCTCTTTCAAATGAAATTTGGTCGTTAAGAAGGTTACATTTGTTGCGCGCGTTAACATCAGAATACGAGGAGATGCTACTTTTGTTTTGTTTTGTACAACTGTTGAAAATGTGGTATCTAAAATTCACTTTCATTATTATTGGTACAGGTATACAGGCAAAATGGCCAACAACAAGCAAGCATGGAGAGACCCTCTTCACCTTGGTACAACTCAGAGAAGAGGCAATACAATTATTTCCTCTAACACATTACCAATTTTTTTCTTGGTAAACTGGAAATGACCTAGTATCGTGGTTTGGCTTGTGTTGCAGACGTTCTTGAAATAATGAATAGAAATATATGCCTCCATATCGCAAAATGACGTAACACTACATCGATATAAACCCATCACTCAATGACTAGTACATTGGATATCTCTAGAGTAAAGATGTTCGACAGCAGTTTAAACATTTGAGGTTTGAACAATAAACAACGCAGCATTAGAAGAAACATTGCAAAAAGGATCATTAAACACTAACTTAACACACAAAATTCATACTGCAAGCCAAGCAGCTAAACATATTTTCTTTCAAGAAAAAAAGTTAAATAATATGTATACATATCGAACGGTTCAGAGACTCTCAACCTTTATATTTCACACAATTGCATCATAGGTAATATCATGAACATAGACATGTACGTATTCAAACACTATTTCAATGGCCTCTTGTTGTATTTTCTTCCCTCTCATCCCATTCTTTGATCAGTTTCACCTACATTTCCCTCAAGATTAAAGAAGCCAAACGTCGTCAGGCTGGAATATCAAGCCCTCTTCCCATCCATCATTCGGGAAGGTTCCACCGATGGTCCGTGCTTAATAACCGAGGACGCCGGAAGACATGTCTCCCAGTTGTCTATGACAGTGGCTTTGTCATTGGTCAATTGATTTTCATGTCAAAAGTATCAAGATCTGACAAAACTCAAACACCCAACTGATTCAGATGTCAAGAGCAGGTGTAACACTGACTTTTAATCCGTGCTCGTGCACATGACAATTCAATTTTAGTCTAAAATTATATGGCCTCCAGCGTAAATGTTGAACCAATAATGACACCAAAGTTGCGTAATGTTTGGGCTCTCTGGTTAGAGAATTATTGATTCGGGGTTTGGGCATTTTCTCAGCTCAGTCGAAATTATTACTAACAAGGTTTTTGTCTGAAAATAGCAGACAATAAACTGGGGGAACTGCGATTGCATGTTCGCTGATATCCACAAAGGAATTTTAGTAGTTCATAGCACAACACAATAAAGCGTAGTTAAATCCAATCTTAAGATACCAGGGGTCCATTTTATAAAGAACCTACAACAAAACATATATATAGATGACACATCATTATAATTACAGTAAAACCTGTCTTAGCGGCCACCTCTATTAAGAGGTCACCTGTCTATAAAGGTCACAATTTTAATTCCCTAAATCTATGTTTTCGTAAATAAAAGACCTCTGTATAAAGGCCACCTGTATATAAAGGCCACTTTTGACTCTTCCCTTAGCTGACCTTAATAGACAGGTTTGACTGTATTATCTATTTGCCTTAATGATTTTTTCGCTGTTATATTTTTACATTGAACTTCGTTTATTGTCGATTTCATATTCAAACATTTCCAAATTGCCGTAAAAGCTACACAAGTGTAAATTCAAACGACAACAAGGTAAAATAATGAACTGATCTAAGAAAGGATAAAATGACTGTATGAGTTTCAGTCAGACGTATTCTCGAAGTCGGTGTGACATCAAAGTAGGTTTTAAATGAAGATAATCCTCAAATATTGTAAGGATGACCCTGGGGAATAAACTTGGTGTTTAAAATAGACCGTAATGAAACTTTGCTGAATTATATTTTGAGTACAAAAGCTATATTGGAATGCTTTTCAAATTATCGGATTCTTAATAGAAAACGATGATGAATCCCGAGACGTATCCCCAAACACGCATGGCCTACATTGGGTCATGTGACTTCGAGAATACGCAAGATCGTGATTACTGTTTGACCGCTTTGACTCGTACTTTTACACACACCATTCTTTTGTTTTCCAGTGAGGCAGAAAATCTGCCAAAGTTTAGAACAATAGATTTGCTAGGTGACTCAAATACAAAACATGAACGGAATGAGCATTTGCGATCTTGCGTATTGAAAAAGCATATGCATCGGGCGTGTTAGGATCATCGAGGTTTCTGTAACGTACCAATGTAAGACAAGGTATGGGCGAATAGCCAGTTGGTTTCGAACCTAATACTCTTAACCTCTGACCAAGCACCCAACAAAGCGAATTATGTCGGTTCTTGCACTCAGTTAAATGGTCCAACTTTGATCATCAAACTTTGAAGTTTCATTCGTCGGGTCCTCAACACAAACACCTTGGGAGAAACCAAGAGACATTAATACTCAGGTTACCATCAATATAACACTAACAAGCCTCTGGTGTATTTCAGCCCAAATATAAAAGTTGCGCTGATGTATATGACAAATAACAGGGTGTTCCCCGCATATTCCAGTTCCCCCATAAGTATGGGCAATGCCCCTTTGGGCTACTTGCTGTTAGTCCATTTCTGGATAATTTCATCATATTGCCGCTACTTACTACTACTATTTCTAAACAGAAATTTCGATATGCCGTCAAGCATCCTGGTTTTGTATACTTAGGGATCTGTGATGTTAAGGGCGCTATCCCTTTGTTTTGGCTTTAATCCTTAGTCCTTTACGGCGCGCCTTACAGAAGCAGACAGATTTTGCGATCTCACAATAACACCAGCAGAACACGCTAACCCCTCGATTTCGACCGAAAATCATTGCAAATTCGATACAGATTAAATATGTTATATAATTTCTAGTGAAAAAGTATGTTTAAACCAAAATGATGATAAATCATACAAAGGGCTGGGCCATTTTAAAATAACGTTCTTGGCAAAACATTCCCTAAAGGGTATATGCAATAAGATAATAAGTTATTTATACAAAGGGATGGTCTACCTCTTAAGCGAGATATTTCTTAATAGAATTATGCATGAGATTATTATGAATTCATCTTTTGTACAAAAGGATGGTTCCACCTTAAAAGGGGATAGTCCACCTTAAAACGAATTCTAAAGCAAGACTGTCCTTAATAGGAATATGCAGCGACATTAAGTCCTTAATGGACATGTACAACGTCACAGACCAAGCGTCATGACAGACATACAATCGAGTTACGGAATCGATGCGCCACTGTGTTTGGAGGGGATAATAAAGTTAGCATTGAATGGCTTCATACATCAGTGTCAGAGGAAATTCAGGGGAGAGTTAGCCGGCATACTTATTGAGTACTTGTCACCTTGTAATTCAGCGTAAGACGTATTGATTAGGACATTAACAGGTGAAGTGGCAATCGAGACGCTACCAGAGATTATAGGTTTTATATATCGTCAGATCCCGAGGGACTAGATCGAGCGAAAATCTGGAGTCTGATTTTATACGGATATATTTTCAAAAGGTTGTTGTTGTTTGTTGATAGGTGTTTTACTTTTTCAACAATTTTTCAGTTATATCGTGACATGGAAGCAGGAGGTAAACAATCTCTTAAACATACTGGCGCAATCCGGAAATCGAAGCCGGATCGTCGGCTCCGCAAGCCAAGGGCTTAACCACTACACCAAGTCTGCCCTTATTTTTGAAAGGGATTCATGAGGCAAGTCAACGAATCACTCTCTCTCTCTCTCATACCTTTATATAAATATTAAAATCTACAATGTCTTACTGCTTGCGAGCAAGTAATTTGATTTTCTGATTTCCAGTCATCATAAATGTCTCAGTTGCTGATACTAGAGTTATGAAACACCTGGAATTTGATTAATCACCACCAAAAGGTATCATCTGACAAGGCGCAGATGTACATTTCCCTTTGTAATTTATATCACCAACAATACCGGCGGAGTGAAACAGGCACCAGTACATTCAATGCCAGTATTTAAGGTGTGATCAACAAGAACATGTGCAAACCTATAAATTTCTGCGGCTGATCAATAGATATACTCCAACAAATCTCATTGGTCTGAATTTCCTCGAATCAGATCTATGATGAATCCGTTTTTATTTCATTCCTCGCATTTGATTTCAATTATGTGGGCTATTCATTATTCCGCATTTAATAGAGAAAAGCGATCTTTTGATTTGAAATCGAATGATTGGATAGAAAACGGAATTAACATTCAATTTTCGTAGATATTGCTTCATATTTCCCTGGTATCTCAATCTATTTCAAATTAAGAATTCTTTACCAGGTTAACATTATTCTTTGATCAGAATTTGAAATCCTAGAGGAAGGAATCCTATGTTAATGCAACGACTGATCTAATGAAAGATTAAAAATTACAGGAATCTGTATTAAGTCTCGGGTATTTTCATAAATCATATCCGTGTGATTTCCAAGAAAGATGTACTTTAATTCCTCTAAGGCTTTGCTGATCTTGGCAGATAATTCAGACACCAGAATCTGCAATGGTGATTTTATCAGTTCTGAATTGAAAACTCTCTCGTAACAGGATATTATAATTTTAAGTCTTAACACTAGTGTCGCCCATTGAAAATGTCAGTTTTGCCACTCTGGGATTTGAACCTACTTTTATGACAGGATGATTATGATTTGTGGTCAGTCATAACACCACTTCTGTAAAACTACTGAAGACTTCCATGTCATCTTCGTATATTCAAGGTCTTTCTCTTTCTTTCCACACTTTGCTGCTGCGCATATACCAATAAAACTTTCCATTGATCTCCATGAATTTTGGTCTAAACATTGAGCTCAATTTTGTTTCTTTTACAAAGATTGTTTGTTGAGTAAATTTAATTTAGGTTTACACTTTCCCAATCTTTCCCTTTCCTCTGATCACCTCGACTTTCCGCACAGCACCATACTTGCAGATGAAGCTAACGTGATTATTCCCTTACTACGCCCATGGGAGAAATATCTCTTTCGATTTATAACGGATTATTGCTCCCATATTTAGCTCCTCGTCGGCATAGCATTGTGCCTTTGTCCCCGAGTCAACCTGTCAGTCTAGATGACATGCTATGGAAGAATAGAGGGGGAGGCTATTGCAACAAATTACGAATTCCAGTCAAGAAAGAGTTATTGCGAGGATTTTGTCTTTGTCCTTAACCCGGAGTGTTGCAAAGGAATGAAATTGTTTATGTTCTAGCATACAGACCTTAAGGTAGCACATCCCTTTGATAAAAAAGATAAATCATACATTATGCAATATAAATGAATCTAAGAAAACAGTGGTTGCTTGTTTTCAACTGGAAAAACATACAAAAAAATTGCACATTGATCATTCTTTATTTCTTTCCTTTTTTCTTTCCTTCATTTATTAATTTAATTTCATTTTCATTTATTTCTATATTCATTTATTTCATTTTATTTTTTCGATGAATTTCACTCACATGAAATTATTTTTCAATTTCAAAGAAGGTTTTCCCTTAATTATCATACACATTTGTTTCAGTTTTAAATTAACCAGACTGATATTAGTTATAACAGACATATAACCACACCACATGTGGTTATATGTCCTGGTTATAATTAATTCGATTTCCAAGAAAAAATGATATGAAAAGTGCATTTGATTTTCGATTCTCCCCCATAGTAGATCAAATTGGATCAATATACAATGAAGTTCAACACAAACATGGTTCAAAGTGCAATTCGTAGCACAGATAGTTGTATTTAGCAAGGTAAAGTATGACTTAATATGGCGCCCGATCTCATAATATTAAGGTGCATAAATGAATTCCTTACACATGTAAGTTCAAAAGAATGTCTCTGAAGCAGAAAAAGGGTTTCTAAACTCTGAAACAAAACGGAACATTCGGGTCCCAGACACTGCGCGCTACAAGCCGACCGCCGAACCATCAAACGCAAGTAATTCTGTGCCAAAATGAAAATGGTGTTGTAGGGTACCGGACAAAGGTACAAGTACATATAGAAAGCAGTAAAGACATGTGTATGTAAGATGATTCATATTAAGCGAGGAACATGTACTCAGAACATTCAAGGGGAGATATGTACATAATAAGGTACATTTACCCAGGCAAATACAAGGCAATGAACATCTGGTACATGTATATATATGTAAACATACTTGGCGAGATGTATGTGGTCGCGTTAATACAAGGGACGGTACAATCGGCCACATATTTGTAGTCAGGTAAATGCAAATAAAGTACACATGGCAGGGTATACGTAACTAGGTAAATTTTCCGATGTACATGTAGCCAAGTAAAAACAAGAAAATGTACATGTACCCAGGTAATGTAGGAAAACTACACAAGTCAAGGTACGTGTAGCCAGGCAAATGCAATGAATGGTACATACGGGAGTTGTAAGTATATGAAGAGAGAGGTACACTTTTTAAGGTACAATTTGCAGCTAAATACAAAGAGAGGTACATTTTCGGAGAGATATTTATATATCTTATAAAATGCAAGGAATGGTACAAAAATTGAGGTGTGTGTAGCCAGATATATATAAAGTAAATCTTACTTCAGAAGTTATATGAAAAGGGAAGGTACAAGGAACACGAAAAGGCAAAAGAAGTTGAAATATTGAAAAATATAAAGTTGTTGGAGGATTAGGTAAATTCATAAAAATAAACGTAGGTAGCTGTGCTTGAATGTATGTATAAATGAAACATGGTTATCGCACAAACATTATATTATACGAAATTAACATAAAATGGAAGGAGTGTTAACATGTATCTAGGCAGAAGGAACTGATGTGTTTGGGGTGGTGGGGTGGACAATTTAAAGCCAAAACAAACGAAATAACTGTCCAACATAGAATGCATTTTGTTCAATTACAACACACACAGAGAGAATAACAACTATACATGCACAAAAATCGAATGCTGAACAATTACATATTTTATTGAAATCATACATGATACATCCGCAAAGAATAGACACCTATCGTTCATACACGCTGTAATTTAGTTGTTATTTTCATCATAACGTATTGACATATTGCACGTGTAACACGTGCACCTTAAAATATGCTCTCGGTAAAAAATACATATTCTACTATCGACAGAGTTTTTACAGTAATGTGCGAAGTGCAATTATGACAATGTATCGTTTTTATGTCATTAACGTGATGGAATCAACGAGCCATGTTACAATGTCAGTGGTGAATTTACAAGTGATACTCTCCATTTGTGGATAAATTTTATATCGATTCTATTTTAAAATGTGTCATAAATCACCACTTATTTTATCTCTCTTTTTTATGTCCTTTGCTGTACGCTGTAATACAGTTATCACTATTTTCAGTCTATGTATGCAAGATTAGAAATCCCGATATTTGCAAATGTACAACGAGGTTTAAATTGTTTAAAACTATGGCAATATACATGTATTCAAATTGGAACAGTTTGCAGTAGTGAAAGATATGTAAGTAACTAATACAATGCCGGCACTTCCTGTTATTTTGTGAATCCAAATGTTTAGAAAGAAACCCAGAACGAAAATTGTATTAACTATGAGGAAAAAATTGTGTATAAGAAATTACACAAACATTTTTGGGAAAGGGTATTTTAAAGTCCTACTTCAAAATCTATTACATTTCCTTTTAAAATGTGGAGAACTGCCTAATGTCGGATGGTCGGGTTTTGATGTTTCGCTCTATTATATTCTATCGCCTTTTTTCTCTAGTAATCAGTGATGATATTTTGCTGTGTATTCTTTGATTTGTATATCAAATTGTCACCATGAAAATTCGATAGAATTAGGTAGATAGCTTGAAATAAATATCTTTTACAGAAAATTCAGAATTTAGAAAATTGTCAAAATCAGCACCAAAACAGTTGCAAGTACAATGAAAGATCTTGCTACGAGTGAAATCTAAATATTTCTAATTCTTCTTCCATTATGAAGTTTACTCAGAAGTTGTACTTCATGTATACTACAGGATTATAAATATACATTTTTTCATGTAAGACAAAGTCAGAAGTTTCGTTAGTTTCACATAGTGAAGCATTTTGTAGTTATTCCTGAATTGTTTGTCTGAGTCAAACACTGTAAAACTTCAACGCGCGAAAGTAATGCTGTTAAAATTACGCACGTGCATGTAGGAACACGCGGTAGTGCATTGTTTCATCTTATTTTTCACAGCCGTAGGAAAAGGCTAATCAATTATGAATGATATACAAAGTGTAATAAATCAGTAACAAAGAAAGTTGTCAGCAATATCATGGCAAGGGTTTTAGAATACTCTATATATCGATCCCGTCATTGCTTCTAGCACACTCTAGCCTCTTTTACGGGCCGAACTTTTAATGTGACACTACAGGGTTGAGTATGACTCAACATTTTCCATTGAATTTTCTTTAACTGGTTTTAAAAACATCTCATAAAACAGCATTTATTTATTCATTTACTTATTTACTCTTTTAAACTTACTTTATTATTGCCAGATTTGTCATATTAGAAATAGTAATAATTGACATTATAAGGTAAAATTATTATCAATATTGGAAACACAATGGGTTTTCTTTTCATTGAAATAAATTCATTATACTTTAAAGCTGTTTATCAATAACAATATTTTATAAATATTTAATTTGCAATATGCAAAAGTGCTCAGGTTTTATTTTATTTTTATTTTTCCAAGTAAACGATGAAAGTAATTGTATTAAACCTTGACTATAAATTGACTTGAGAAAGAATAAATAAACTTACACATCGTCTGTCGTTCCTCTATCATCATTTATCTTTGAAAGATGGACAATTCATATCTTCATCAGTCAACCCTCTTTGTCATAATGATTTATCACTTTGCGAAAAACATGAAATGTTCATTTTCCGTTACAGTCTTCCATCAGCACTCCGAAAAGTCTTGCATGCGAGTTGGCTATTATTTCAAACCACGCTTCAAAATGCAGTAGTCCGTTGTGTTGAAATCGTTTCGCTCGGGTAACTTTACTCTGACTCTAAATTCTGTATATTGACTTTCGACCAAAAGATGTACGTATCTGGTCGCATCTAATGTCAATCTAGCTTTGATCTAAATTTACAGCGCAGGCTTGTACTCAAATTATCATGCTATCGATTGCGAGGATGACATGTTTGTTGCTATGGCAACGATATTACTGCGTCCCCGGCAAATCAGAGAAGATCTTGCGTGATTAAGAGGTGATTTCAATTTGTACAAGAGACGAACAACGACCTTTTTCCATGACCATGTTGCATTATGTACATAAGCGGTCCTTTTGCTAAATGTCCATACAAAAACGTCTGCTAATGTTGGTGATATTACTTAAATTAATTTGATGGAGGCAATAACTTCTTTACCAAAAGATTTTGAAACAAAAAACGAAGATTCGTGTTTGATAAGTTAGAATGAGCGCAAGAGTCGGCACAATTATACGCTTGATGCAGGCTTTAATTTTTTGTCACGAAAGGATATAGGGGACTCACGGCATTTTTGTTCGTCCCTACAATTTACTAAAGTAGATTGAAATTGCGAGCGATCAGACTAACTTCATAGTGCTTGTACGGTATCCAAGCTATAGGAGAATACAAATTAAAATAATGACTGAATGGTCTCTATAAACTTTGAAAAGATTAAGGCTGAATGAAGCTGAAATAAATTTTAGATTAAAAATACTTTAGTAGAAACGGAGTAATTTTTTTTCAAGGAAATAGTAGAAGAAAGGGGAAGGATGGGTAATTTGGTGTCACCTTTTATGTATATGTCGAGTAACAGGAGATAAAAATATCACCCACAGAAATAGAATGTCGACATAAAATGAAGTATTTCTTCATTCATACTTTATCTTTTTTTATAGGAAGGACGGAATGGGAAGAAGTCAATGTGTGTGTTTTCTTTAAGATTTCTGTTAGCACATGAAACTCCCAAGTATTGCATATACAGTGAATGAATATTCGATTTCCTTCCCGTTGTGTCTAGTTTTGCACAATTTTATGAACATATATATAAATAGTTTGACGATTATATATATTAATTTTGAAAAGAAATTTTATGTAAATTGTTTGGTCATTGTTGGTGCCCCCTTTCCCCTATCTGAAATCACCACTACAATAGTATATACTTTAATCAATCTATCATAAAAAAAAACCCCTTTGGAAGTCATTGCGTGCGAAGTCGACTTTCATGTATATACAAACTATATGTCGGTTTCACACTTCTCTCAGCATTGGGCTCGAGGACGAATATATGATCGATCCGTTTGTAGTGAAGCAAGCAGGAAATGCAGTCAGCTGATCTGTGATCGGTAATCGATTATTCAGAATAAATCAGGGAAGGTAATTACACTATTACAAGCGATGACATGTGACACCGGCAGCAAGTCGGAACAATGGAAAGAAAAACGGTGAGGGTGAATGATAGAACGTGCTATAGCGGGTATGAGGTAACAATATAAAGCGATAAGGACGTAAGATGTCGTACTTCCCACCATCCACACGAATATCAGTACTCAGCATCAGTTCTTTTTATTTACTTATTTATCTATTTATTTATTTATCTATCTATTAATTTTATCTGAGGCAAAAAAAGATTGTGTTGTTTTGTAAACTGATTACCACAACAGAATAGCTGCTTCATATTAATTTAAAATGAAATATTATTTTCAATTTCTTCACTACATCGGAATCAAACAAACACTTCATTCCACGTATATTTAGAAATTATTGCATTTATGTGTTTAACTACGTATTCATCTATATTTATCAATTTTATATTTATATATTTTGTATATTGATATTTATCAATTTTGGCCAATCATTTATTTATTAACAGAAATGCATTAATAAATCATCGTCATTATTATTATTATTATTATTATTATTTGTAGAAGTAGTAGAAGTTGTAATAGTAGCAATATTAGTAGTAGTAAAAATATCATCATCATCATCATTATCGTTATTATCATTATTGTTATTATTATTACTATCCATACATGAAACAAACAAATAAGATATTCATGTAGTCAAGCTCGTTATTAAATAAAATGCGTCGATAAATTCGATCGCGAATATAAGACCAGTAATGAGAAAATATCTGACTTCGCACCTGAAATTCCAGGTGATTTCCATTAATGACATGAAGACAATGCATTCCTGTCTATCTACTCCATGGACACCAGCTGTGAAAAGTCATTTCATTTTACTCTACCTCCATTAGGACTACTCACACCACGCAAAGCCTTGACGACATAATAGAAGAGCGGCGCTGCACCTGTCACCGGAGTGTATTATCTTATACTTATTTATCTATGGTAGAACAAAGAATGAAATTATGATATTTTTTTTCGCAGCTTCCCTATGATAGACTTGAATAATTATTGATATATTTGAATATGCAACATAAATATTCAGTTATATTTATGACACAGGTAAATATTTAGAGTAAGTCATCGGCAGAGAATTAAAAGGTAGTACAATAAAAACGTACACCGTTAGCGTGACATTTCTCTGCACTCCTTCCATGTTCTTGAAACTATCATTATCGTAAAATGCAAAAAACTGTCATAAACCAACTATCGTTTACCCTGTGAATTAAATTCTTGTCTAGACAATAATAATGATGATGAGGATGATGATAATAATAATAATAATAATAATAATAATAATAATATGATGATGATGATGATGATGATGATAGAAAATAAAATGATAGATATCTTGATCACAGTGCCTTATACGTGTGTCGTGTGTATGTTCTCATTTTCCCTGTTATATTTTATCGGAATTTAAGCTTCCTTGACATGGTATGATGGTTATATCTGGAGATATAATGTACATGTAAAGGTTTATTACATTCAGCTTAAATTTTGCCATACCATTGAACAATTTACTTTGAGCTAGGGAAAGCACCAACCAACCATACCTTGATTTATTGCTGGGATTCAGTAACGAGAAAGACATAATCTGAAACTCAGGAAATGTGCGCTCAATGTCGGCGTTGTTAAGTAGTGAGCGAATCCGGTTGTGGGCTCGAATCTTGTTATGCGCCACGGTCATATCGGGTTCGGCATGACCAGGATGATAAATCCCATAACCCGATACGTATAACGAGAATCTTCGGCAGCTCTAAATTCAAACAGTGATAGTGCCGATAGGAGTAGAAACAATTGTTTATCGAGACAAAGCAAATGTGGTTCAGTGGATGAGGCGCTCAACTCTTGGTAGAGAGGTCCCGGGTTCGATTCCCGCCATGGGTACACCGGTGTTCTGTCTTTCGAATGAGACAATAAAAACAGAAGTACCGTATCACGGTAGGTTTGGCAAGTAAAAGATCCTTCACTGCTTCGGATTGGTCTGTTTCAAAGGTCTTAATTTCCATGCAATGCATCAGACAGATGCCGCCACCATATAACCCATCACTAACACATATTTCAAAACATCCCATTAGAAAAAGATATTTTAATTCATTGGTAGCACATATTTTTCTAAGAAAGGGTTACACAATACCTACGCATCGTAGACACAACCTAGTTTTATCTTATACTTCATTGTTTTGTGCCAGGCCAAAATTACTTTAATTTCGGCAGATGACAGCAATATTGCTAGAACAAACAGATACTAACTGTTAATTTAGACTGGATTAAAATCTCGAAGAAAAGAAATCAACTTCACAAATCGATTTCTGAATCATTAAAATAAACCGATTTGCTTGACATTGGGTTGAAAATCTTTTCATAAGCACAAATAACCATGAAATAATCATAAACGAGAAAAATCAGAAGCAAAACTGGATGCCTGCTATATTCTTACCAAACACTTTTTTTCCGGAATTATACTGAAATCAATGCGCATATATTAATGAATTTCTTTATATTTGCTTGATCCCCTTCTCTACAGAACATCTTTCATGTTGCATCGAAGTGACTTCAAAACAATACGACTGAATTTCAAATTAACCCTTCTAACAACTATTCATCGAAAATGTAAATCTCTTTTCAATGGGATGCGATTGATTAACTATGAGGTTCTGTATGAGCATGGCATTTCCACCTCACTGATCCAGTTGCCAGGCCAAGCTTTACTTGAATCTATCTTTTTAGATCCTTAATCCATTTAAATAGGGTTTTCAGCCACAAAGTGAGTCATACTTCAATCATTGCGTGTGCTACAGTCTTTCATGGTATATTAGAAAGAATTTTAAGGAAAGAGCGATTTTCAGTAAATTGGCTTTATACTAACACGGATTTCTAACCATAAACTAAACTGATAAAGGTTTTCAATGAACAAATGCAATTTAAGATGTTAATGGAGAATTTGTTTTGTAGGAAGATCAAGGAAATGCATAATAGATTTTGAAACATGAATTCAATATTGCCAACTCCAGTTCTCTCTCTCTCTCTCCCTCCAACAGAGAGAGAGAGAGAGAGAGAGAGAGGGGGGGCATTGTATTTATCGTCGGCGTAACTTTTAGAAATTGTATACCAACAGAAGACTGTTTTGCCCATGTAATGGACCCATCTGCGTCCGACAGATGCCGTCACCCAATCTCCAAAAGAAGAGTTCCGGTCCTTGCACTCCCTTTAATCTCTGCCAACTACTGAAAGTAGTCCCTAGTCAGAAGGCAGAAAACATAGACTGTTTTGCTTGTTTTGGAAAAAAATGTCATCGTATTCAAGTTATCTTGGCAAAACTTAGACAATGAGGTGCAAATGATAGTGTTATTGACAAACTGTATTACATAAGTTCGTTGATTTGTACGCTGAGAAAATATAGTGCGATATAAATTCGAGGTTTATTTCTTGTAGAAGCCCGATTAAAACTGAATGTAACTTGGTAAATGCTTTAAATTTAACTAATAAAGCCATCGGGGACCTAGTCATATCGTCTAGAGGCAAAATTCTGATTTTACAAGAATCTTGTAAAACCTGAGACGTTGGAAGAGGTGTGTGTGGATTGTAAAGGAACGACAACTCTGCTTTGGAGATCGGCCGTCACCATATACGTGAAATAATCGTGGAGTGAAGTAAAACAATATTTAATCAATCAATCAATCAATCAATCAATCAATCAGTCAGTATGTATGCTCCTGAAACATGCTTAAATCTTGAATTGCAACCACCTCATTATTCTGAAGATATGTTTGTTTTATTGAGAAATAACAAGTGGTTGTAGTAATTGAACGTCGGAATAACTGCGAATAATAAAAAGAGTGATGAAGAAAAATGGTGCCATACACCAAAAAGCCATGGAATTATTTTATGTAAATTTGTTAAAGATTATATATATATATATATTTTAATTCAGGATCAAATAATGCATCGATTCCGTTCTGGATATCTTGCGAGATATATATGTATGCCCATTGAATCGTGAAAAAGAAAGGAGATGTCTAGTTGAATTATATATGTGATAGCGATTTTCCTTTAAGCATCTCCATAGTGGTAAAATTTATTAACTACCGTACGACATAAATCGTAACTTATCAAAGAGAATGAAATATATCGACGAAAAGTACTTTAATTGTAAATATCTCGAGATCTGAGTGTTAATGAAATTCGATCTAGAGACATGTCTGCTCGGATAACAAACAAGAGCTATGCGACGTCACTGCTAAGTAAGAGTCATTAGTTAGAGCGGTATGTGGGTTGCAGGATGGTTAATTGGGGTTTAATCCGCTTTTAAATTTTCAGTCATATGAAAGTAAGAGGTAATTAATCTCTTTAAGAAAGTGGCACGATTCGGGAATCGAACCTGGGACGCCTGCACTGCAAACCATACGATTACATAATACACCAGGTTTGCCCCCTAAAGTGGAATACGATACGAGAGATTATGCATCAAGAAAAAGGAGGCATCTCCTGTCGGTAACCCCCCCCCCCATATATAATTCCGCCAACATTAAAATATAAATATAGGTGTATTTAAGGAATTTAATACATATTGAAGAACTGACATTTTTCTAAAGAACACGGATGAAGTCGTGAATCAAGATATTTTTATGAGTTGAAAGTACAAGTGATTGACGACTAAATTCCTTTATTAAGTCTGTTAATGATATCTTAGTACAATACTGAAGGGAATATCATGGGGATAATAGTCCGAATAGTCTAGATTTGTGATATTATGACGTTCTTCTCGAAAAAGTAAGTTGATCCTATTTCGTTAAAGGAACTTTGATAGACCCTAAATGCTTTTATGAAGGAATATAAAATTGACTTGCAATTGCAATATCAGGCATGTATCCGGCCCCGATTTTAGGCTATTGGATTCGTTTGACAGCAAGGTAATTAGAGACGTATACATTTCCTTTCGGGTAGGCTTTTCCTCATGTTTTGAATTTCTGAAAAGTTCTTACAATGGATGTATCGTACATATTTATGTATTTTTCTTGACCATTCTGTTAGGGTATCGAGAAGTAAAGACAACAGAAATTTAACACACACACACACACACACACACACACACACACACACACACACACACTCTCTCTCTCTCTCTCTCTCTCTCTCTCTCTCTCTCTCTCTCTAATATCTATATTTACGAGTTTTAAAGTTATATTGTAGTGAAAGCCTCAGAAATCCTTCCGTTTTCCTTTTTTACAGAATCTACTATCAATTTTGTACTTCAATCTACTATCCATGGGAGTGTAAATGTACTAACATTTTCTGTTAAGTCATCTAATAAGGAACTGGTAGTAGTGTTATCAGCGCTAACGTTTCCGTCCTTCCCCTATACATCTATCTTACAGTATCATCGGGAAGTGATCCGGTTTTCACAATTTTTTTTTTCAAACGGGACCTAAAAAACCATCTTGCAGTAAATTCATCAAAATCCTATCCGTTCTTCACACACCCTTCCATTACGGAATCATATAGCTATCTCGCAGCTACGTATCAGTTTTTCACTCGATCCTTTTTGTTATGGGGGTCATATAGCTATCGCGCAGTAAATACTTCCTTACGGTGTTTTCATTCAGTGCGGACCGGTGCCTGTCGATAAACCGTCCTTCCCAACAATTACAAGATATTGTGCTAGAATTACTCCGTATTGAGCTGTTACATGCCGGACCATCGAGTTGAACCGTAATTACGTGTCGACGACGTTGCATCCACGTCGTCGATTGAGAAGGCAAAATATGATAAATTGGAAGATCCAGTGGGGGATCTACAAGTAATGGAACGATTTACGAGAATTTCTGACGGAAACTCTAACGATTGGGAAGATAGTGCGTTTTATCATTGCTTTTTGATGGATGAGGCAGTAGATCCAATGAGAAACTGCATGTAGTTTATAAATAGAAATCAAGGAGTGCATAGTCGATATTAGGCCAAATTATATTAAATGTTTGTTTAGGACTAGTTGCAGGTTTTTTGGGGGAAATTCTAGTGTCCTTTTTTACTTTCAAATTAAACGCCAAATTTAATAAATAATACAGCGAGCGTACAAATAAAAGACCGTTTATTTAAGAGGCACAAAATTTAATTAGAGTTACTTCCATTTTCGTCATCATGAAGGTATATGAGTGACTGTCTGTATATAAATCAACTAAATTATGAGATTAAGAGATTTATAGATACTTCCTGTTTTTGCAATTTTTATTTTTTATACAACATTTTAACAACTGCACAATGTAAAATTGTTTACAAGAAAGACCAAATATAGACAACTTCCTCAAAGTCAAATGAATATGATGCGTATAAAGCACAACACACAAATTATGAGTGCATTTCTTAAAGGAAGAAGAGAAACTACAGTATCTCCAAGATGTCCGAAAAGGAATGTGACTCCAATTAAAATTTAATCATACGAAAACTATTTATGACAATCAAATACTACACATGTAGTTACGTAGATCTTTCGTATTATAATTAGTTTTATTCACTTTTCTATTCTTTGAATTAATGATTTCGGAGTACCTTTTCTAGATATGAATAAAAATTTTAGGATCAGTACAGCATGATTAAAATGGCAAGGGAACAGCCCTATTGAAACCAAAGGATCATAACGACTAAAAGATCAAACAAACATGTTTTTAAAAACTTAAGAAGTGTTCACCAATTTTACACTTCCTATACACCCGTTACTGAGTTTTCACAATACTACTGGATTTCTGTAAGCCCTAGTATTACTTATTTTTGCTTCTGTAAACCGGGTCCTGACCATATCATATTACTTTTACCCGTCTGGCCCATTTTATTCCCACCTGAGACTCATGTTTATTATGACATTCATAATTTTGAGGACCAAATCAGGTCCATGCTGACATCATAAATCCACTGACCCTTTTGGTACAACACTGTCATTTTCCAGTGGCGAATCCAGGATTTTCGAGAAAAAAAAAAAGGAAGGGGGGACACATGTCAAAGTCAAGTATTAGCCAAAATACTCATATAGCCATATTGGGTGCAAAATCTTAAGTTTTACTCATACTTGTGCCAAAAAAGGCGCCCGGGGCTCCCCTCTAAATCCGCCACTGTTTTCAAATGTTTTATTTATAACATCAACTCCTCCAAAATTTACTGAAAATAAAAATAGAATTTAACAGTTCTACACTTCTTAGCTGACGTGTTGCATTAATCTGGTAATACTGAGACTAAAGATAAAAGAACCTGTTTTATTTTCTAGTTGTCGACCGTTACGTTCCCATTATACATCTCAAAATCGATCTAAAAAGACAATATTGATAAGTTTCTGTCTGATAATGTCCAAAAGCAAGTACATTTAGTTATAGAACAGTATAAGTAATAAGAATGCTTCAGGTAAATGACTCGATTTCACTTCATCTCCCGTCAGCATTCCTTCAGGTCAACTCTAGCCATTGTGCTTCTCTACTACCGATAACTAATTTTAACATCAGACGTCTTTAGATTTAATTCTGTCATGCTCTCAGCAATACCTCCCCCCTGATGCAGCCCCTGTCATTCTAACATCAAAATCCTCGTGGAGCAAATCATGTCATTCTCACATCATAGTCCCAAGGGACCCACCCCTGTCGCGTACTTCTATATTTCACTGCTTAAGATCAGTTTGGTAAATGACCAGAGTGGACGAAGGCCCCCGTGTATCGATTTGAGAACAGCTAACGAGGATGAATGACCACGGGAAAATCTGCAATTCAGTCTGCGTATAGCGCCAGCTACCGTAATGGTCGCTAATTCCACACGCGTCTCAGGAAGCATAATGCATCGATGGATGGACCGTGGTGAATAAAATAGATGTATTTGCATTTTAATGGACAGGAGATATTTAACAATTTGAGGACAGCTTCAGTCGACTCAAATGATGCCTTTTTGTAATGTCGCTGCCATCTTCGATTCAACACTCTTAAAGTAAGGTGATATTTTACAACATATCACATTGACAATCCCAGTCCCCGATTTGACAAAAATACATATTTTGTAACATTTCAGATCAAATGTAAGTTTTTCCAAACCCAGGAATCCTCTTCCCGAATCCTTAAATGTTTCCTCTGCATATTACTTGTTTGATTCTGATACCACCTTACACAAAGATTGCACGTGTCATTTCTTCACTTATAATCTAAACACCGAAATGTGAACACATGACTACATTTTCATTCGTCAAAAATCTAAACTGAAGAAATGACATGTATTTTATTTAGATGGTGACAACATTTGCCTGATGGACAACAGAAAAAATTTGACTTATACATGTACCCACTGGGAGTAGTGAGGGACCTTTTACGCGCCGCTCCTATTGTGATACGGTACTTCAGTTTTTACTGTTACATTCGAAAAACAGGACACCGAACAACTACTGGTGGGACTCGAACCCGGGACTTTTCGATGATAAGAAAAGCACCTCATGAGTTGAGTTATAAACCCTAAAAATTGTTCAAAAAATATCACATACAGAATACTTCTTTCTATAATTATTAACATACATGTACATAACGAATAATATAGTAAAATGTTTGTATATAATGAATATTATGATATATATTATCCTTGAATATGATATTTATTATGATATATGTAAAGTGATAAAGATAGAGAAGATTTTGAATTCTGCGCAAAAATATGAAAATTCAAAAACAGAGAATTGTCGACCTTCGATAATTCGTACCTCTAAAACTCGAAAATCCTGGAAAATAGAAATTATCTCCCGGTCACGACAATTTTTCTATACATTACAAAGTTAGACACCTACTCAAACTAGAAAAAGTGATTCTAACCTCCCTTCCCTTTCCGAAAAATCGAGTATTTTTCAGTTACCTATAATAAAACTGCGTTGTACTTAAGACACGGAAACTCGAAATGAAGACCTTGGTCAGCAATTTGCTTGCAAAATGATCACAACTGTGTGCGTCACCGTGCGACAGATTGTGCTTTTCTTACATACGATGATACATGAGAAACCACAAAATGTCCAACCATTCTGACAATACCAAGTTTTTTCTAATTTCGCTCTTGTCGTAAGTATAATTTTAAAAAAGAAAGACAACTCCAACAAGATCGGAGATGTTTCTTTGTCGAGTGCAGTAAACAATCATCAATAACAGATCAGAGGCTACTGTTAAACTCATATTTAACTACGAAAATATATTCATCAAACCACTTGATTCCCCTCTCTGTTGTACACTTTACAAGATACACAAAGCGATTAATTCTTATGACGTATATCATTAACTTGATTAAAAGTATGTCATATCAATAACATAAATATTTGTAAAATTATAGACGTCTGCTTACTACATTCAAAACAGTAACAAAAGTCCCCCCCCCCTACCTTCCGTCTTTTCTTTTTCGCGTTTTATTTAATTGCGTGGATACTTCCGGCATTAGAACTTACGGAAATTCAAAGTGACTTCCGAAGATCCATTACACTTTCAGTATAGTTTTAATCGTGAATATTCAAAGATTAGATCGGGTTGTTTGACTTTTCCGATCACATACAAGGTTTGACTCTTGTGTACTATTACGTGTGTGTGTGTGTCATATCTCGCTATACCACGGGTATATAGTTCTTCATGATGACTTTAGACAACAGTGTACGGTAAACCATACATAAAGCGGATCTTGTCATAAGTACATGGAGTCAACGTTTTCAAAGAAGCCTTAAGCCGTTCTCGGGCAACGATCTCATCGAGCGCAGGTGGCGCAGACACTGTGAACTCAAAGGAAGATTTCCGATGCAAAAAATTACTTTTAAATTTTCAAGTAAGGAAAGTAAAAGAAAGAAAGAATGCTCCGACATGAAGCACACAGTGTTTACTGTTCACCAGGGCCTAGTAACCGGCAATCCCCTGTATTCCTTGACTGTAAACTGATAGACGTGTATTACAGTTAAAGAAACCGTGGTCGGCAAATGCTTCCTATTGTTTCCATGGGATATGTTTTGGTTCTGCTTTGAATATATTTACCATGGTTTTCTTCGGATATATGTATTTTTGGTTCTTATTAAAAACTTCTGTTATGAATAAATTTATCATTGTTTCCTTCCATATGTTTTGGTTCTCTTTCAAATCTTGTACAATGAATATACATGTACTTATTATTGTTTCCTTTTGATATATTTTGGGGTTTTTTTAAATTAAACATACTTCTCAATCCGTCACTAATTCAGCGGCAATAATATGGAAAAATCCCACTTTCATTGGAAAAAATTCACAAAGTTTACTTAGGGTCACTTTGGAAGGGGTGGAGTTTTAATGCTTAGTCTACCCACGGAATGTTATTCAAAGCATTACCTCTATCAGAGACGTATATAGCACTGCCGCTATCCTTCTACCACAAGTAATTTCCAATGTCACAGAATCTTTCAGGTAAACATTTACTGCAGAGGTATAGTTAATTTATACAAAAATCCCTTATTACACATGCGAATATATCAATGCATATTGTTGTACCAAAAGTATGTAAAAAGCCAAGTCGTTTTGTTGTTATGAACATTTTGATTTATAAATCAAAATAAGTTTTGGTTTTTATAAACTTCTAGGCTAAATAACTACGTAAAAAAAACCAAAAAACAAAACCAAAAAACCCCCAAAAACAAAAAAACACCAATCAAACAAAACTAAAATAAAAACCCCAATCAAACAATCATCCTCCAACACCCCCCCCCCCCCCCCCCCCCCCCCCCCCCCCCCCCCCCCCCCCCCCCCCCCCCCCCCCCCCCCCCCCCCCCCCCCCCCCCCCCACCCCCCCCCCCCCCCCCCCCCCCCCCCCCCCCCCCCCCCCCCACCCCCCCCCCCCCCCCCCCCCCCCCCCCCCCCCCCCCCCCCCCCCCCCCCCCCCCCCCACCCCCCCCCCCCCCCCCCCCCCCCCCCCCCCCCCCCCCCCAACCCCCCCCCCCCCCCCCCCCCCCCCCCCCCCCCCCCCCCCCCCCCCCCCCCCCCCCCCCCCCCCCCCCCCCCCCTCCCTCACTCCATTAGCAGAATTTTGATTTCTGTCACAACGTGTACTTTCAGTGTAAAGAAAATGACGAGAATCCCTTTGAAAAGAAGACAGTTATGAGAAATACCGTCTGATAAATTAGAAAAATAATGTGTTTTTAAAATGAGTTACCCTCACTCAGTCCCCATCTCCCCACTGACTACGAAGCTTTTGTACCTTGTTTTCATTACCGGAACACAGTTGCAATATATACAAGTTTATATTGAAAAATGTATAACCAAAGTTGAAAATAAAGACAGTTAAACAAATTTAAAATCTATCAGGTGTTCCCATTCTTTAGGTCCGGAGGTTGAATATTTGACTTGTAAATCTAATCAGGCCATATATATACATGTACTTACATTTTCGTTGCCCATGCCGACATCCAAGATATTCAACCCTAGTTCTTTATTGACAGCGTCCTTCAAACCATCTGAAACAGAAATCGTAAATATCACATCGTATTTTGGTGTTATGACCTTTGAATGCAAAGCAGCAAAGAGTACCAAGCTTTTAAAACACCTAAAATCTCAGGACTATATAAAAAAAAACTTGAATGGACAACGGAGCAACAGCTCTCATACACAGTAGGCAATAACATAAAAAATATAGAAAGGTCATAGGTCAAAACTGAGAAAAACGAAATACCAATATAAATGTTTCATGCAACGAAATTATTGTTTAGCATTACTTTTTTTTTAGAAAAAAGCCTTCAGAACCTTCATATCTTTTGAGAAAAAAGCTTAGAAACGGGATACATTTTTCATTGATTTCGAATAACGTAATTCTAGTTTTCTTCAAGTTGTTTCCCTTTTCATTACACATCACAACCTTACAATTTGATAGTCGCAACATTTTATTTATTAGCCGTAAAGAATAAAACTGAGGGATCGATTTCTCGATGGCATATATATAAAGCACAAAAACATTAAGCAATAATTAGCAAACTACTTCCTTAATCCTTAAACATATTTAATAATAAGTCAAGAGGAGAATACTGAATACATGTGGGGGCTTTTGTGGGATATTCTTTCTTTATTTCCCTTTATTTTATATATATAATTGCTTTTTTATGCTCTCTCTCTCTCTCTCTCTCTCTCTCTCTCTCTCTCTATATATATATATATTATAATATATAGAGAGAGAGAGAGAGAGAGAGAGAGAGCATAAAAAGCAATTATATATATATAAAATAAAGGGAAATAAACAAAGAATATTCCACAAAAGCCCCCACATGTATATATGTATGTATGGTTTTTTCCTTAGTGCTTGCAAGTCATAGGGGAGTAGGGAACACAGTCTAAGTTTCAAAAGCTGAGCCTGTTCTGTTCACCTGAAAATGTATAATTTGCTTTACACATGTGTAAGCGATGTTGTCATGCTTAACGTGTTATTTTTTAAGGTTGCCGTCCTGTTGAGTCAAACATTTGCCCTTGCACAGTACGACAGTTAAAACTACACACAAGAGTTTAAGATTTATTATACAGATGTGAAAGGGTGTAATGTATACGAATTTTCAATATTTAACAAAGACGGATTAGTGTAACGGTTAAGCGCTGGGCTTGATGCTGGCGACTTGGGTTCGATTCTGACGTTGCACGGTTGATTTTCTCTTCATTCCATGTTGATATATGACCGAAAATAACGAAAACCACGTACATGTATAAACCACGCTCTACCAACTTTTCATCGATATTAAACACCTGAACACCGCAAAGTTTTGACTGTTGACACCATATTATAAAGAGAAGACGCATTTTTTAAACTGACCAATCAGAATCAAAGAACAACTGTGACAGCCAAGTTTTCGTCCAATCAGAACCTCATTGAAATTGTGTGAAGAAGACTTTTCATATATCATTTTCCACAATCACAAACCACATGGTTTTCGAGATGATGAAAACATAAAAGGTAATACGAAAGTGGATGATTACCGGAATGTCAATAATTCACAGGTGGTGCATCATGGGTAAAAGAATAGACATGAGGATAAAAAAAATGTACTTATACTTCAATAACAGAATTATTTCTTTTTCAGATCAGCGTTCGAATGTGTAATCCCGATTCAACAAGGATGATAATTTACAACCAGGTTAATTCACCAAACAAACACATGTATATGCGTGGTATTTTCAATGTTTGATAAGTAAAAGACTTTCTCTTTCCCTATTTACCGATCTTAAATACATCAAAGAAAAGAATTCAAACTATACAAGACATTCTGATGATGCAAACGCATTCCCAACGCTAGAGGATTAAGCCCTAATGCATTGTCATCAAACAGTTTCTGAAAAGCACAATCCCTTAAACTCCATATGCAAAGAAAGAATCAATGAAGAAAAGCTTTCCACAACCTCTCGGCTTTTATCTGCTATGTCCCATTCGCTAAATCCGAGTTGCTAAACATTGACTGCGAATTTACCGTCATGCAATCGTGCAGAAATTTTACATAATCTAATACAAAATGCAAATTTAATGCTGATCCAATTATATTAATATAGCTCTCTATCTAAACAGCATTACTGACTTTCCGGGTTGACTTCCAAATATGCTGAAATCTGCAATACCAGGTCACTGGAGGAAACGAAAATCTGACCTTTTAAGACGCGTGACCTTATTATACGAGCTTTATTTTACAAGTTACATTAATTAAGATACTCAGTTATCAATTAAAATAAAAAGACGATCATTGGTAAATTTGAATATGATACGAAGAACAATGCATTAGATTGCTGACTTTCAACAACTTTTCATTAAAATAAAAGAAGTGACTCTTCCCCACCTCCCTTGCCATTTAAATGATGGCACGACCTACGAATCGAACCCAGATCATTTTTAGCCATACGCCGCGCACTTAACCAATATGCACGTCGAATCTGTCTGTGTAATGAGCAGAACGTAGAAGTTCTCATTAAGAGAACAGTAATTGCTATCCTCCTTTTAAGGTCAAATTTATTATAGACCATACCGTTGGACACGTCACAACAGGATTATTCCACTTTTAAAATGGTAGCGGCACCTGTACAGAAATTTAGACCGATGCAACGGGTCCACTCGAAGCAGCGAGAGATCTATTAAGTGCCACGGCTAACATGACACGTGACGTCGGTGTTTACTGTCTCATTCGAAAGACAAGCCATCCTTTGGTCACCTGCAAGACTCGAACACGGGACCTCTCGGTCACGAGCCAAACTCCTAATGCGCAACCCCCCCCCCTTCTCTATTTTCTTGGGGGTGGGGGTGGGTGGGTTACGCATTAGAGAGAGAGAGAGAGAGAGAGAGAGAGAGAGAGAGAGAGAGAAGAAGAAGAAGAAGAAGAAGAAGAAGATATGTAAACCTACAGAAAGTGTTTCTCAGAATCTTGCAATTGACTAGATCAACCCGTCACAATATAATATATATGCAATTCATTTCCTCTTCTTTATTAAATCACTATACATTGGAAATCTTTGAATTCGTTTTAAATTCAATTTCAGATGGAATCGTGCATGTGCAATTATTTCAGTGCGGTTACCAAGGCGATACATGGGAAATTTGTTTCTGTATAAATCAAGCTGGTGCATTCCATCCCCTCTAGCAGTATTATGAAGAATTAAAACGGAAAAACGAAGATTAAATCACTCCAAATCAAAGATAGAGAAATATGAGTTATGATTTTCTTTCCCGTCAATCTTTTTGGAGTTTATTATATCCGTTCTTCGCGTGCTTTTAAAACACAGCAATATACGACTGCACTTTAAACAGAGTTCAGTTAGTTTTATTTTTGTGTGTTGCTTATTGCAACGGGACATTATTATATACAGGGTAAAACACCATACATACATACATATGAGATAATCTCCGACATCGGCCACGTACTTCCGAAATATACTATTTAACAGCCAGGCTTGAAATTAAAAATTTCCTTATTTCTATGTATAAATCATCCAATGAATTGCTCGTTGAGAAACTGAGGCTTTAGATAGTGATATATGATTTCATTATTTCCACATTGAGGGTATAACGCGTATACAAACGCACAGATAAAAATTCAGTCTATTTCTATATAGAAAACGTCCCTTCGAGTAAAACATGATCGGGGCCGCACGTAAACACAACCATATATATATATATATATATATATATATATATATATATATATATATATATATATATATATATATATATATATATATATATATATATATATATATAAGATCATTAGTGATTTATCTCCTAGTTTTCTTTCTATCGCAAAATATATGATCTCGGGACACCATCATATCGCGATTCTGACTAGCTAACGTAAGACTGATGCGCCAAATTTGGATTTCTCAAGTTTCTCAAATTAAAGATGTTAGTGATTTTGAAAAAAAAAGTTTTATTTTTGAAATTCCTGTAGTTAAGTTAGAAGAAATATCTCGGGGTTTTTTTACATCTTGAATTTCGGATCCAGTCGAAAAACACGAACTTGGAAGAGGGCCTTGAGTACTTGCTTCCTATAAGTTTTGGAGAAAATCTGTAATGCAATTGCAGAGAACAAGACGAACACGTGTCAGTCACTCAGAGTCCATGGCAGCCATCTTAGATTACAGATCGGTTTGTACAATACAAACTTGGTAGAAGATCTTGAATACATGTACTTACTTGCCGTAAGGTCTGATGACATTCTGTGCCTCAGTTTTGGAGAAGTCGAAAATGTGTAAGCCAATCAGGGCCCATGGCGGCCATCTTGGATTACGGATTAGCACGAACTAGCTAGAAAACTTTAAGTACTTGTTTCCTGTAAAATTTGGTGCAATTCTGTACAGAGGATGCAAAGAAGAAGTCGAATATGTCAAAAAGTTACGCTGGGCGACGGTCAGACGACGGATGACGGTCGGGGCGATGTGACAATTGCTCACTTGAGACTTCGACTCAGATGAACTAAAAAGGGGGTCAAAAATTTGATTTGGAATGGAACTAAAAGCACAACACGTCTTAGGACACTCATCTAAATTACAAATATGCCTTCTTAGGCCGATTACAATGATGCGCTCTGGGGCTATGTCGCCCCTCCTTGATCTTGCCCTTGACCGATCACAACAATAAGTATAACTCTTGTAGGGGACCTTGAGTACTTCATCCTTATCAAGTTCCATCATAATCCCTAAAACCCTGAAGAAGTCGACAATATGAAAAGTTGACTACAGACGAACATACAGACGGACGCCGTACGAAAAGTGATCACAATAGCTCACTTGAGCCTCTGGCTCAGGTGAGCTAAAACTAGTATCGAATAAACCAGCACAATAATACTGTATTCACCTAATTCACCAATTGGAAAGAAATGCAAAATCTTCGAAACAAAAATCCAATTTTTCAACACACTGACTTCCTATTTTGTCCAATTAACTGAGAAGTCATGGAACAAGACTGTTCACTTTGTATTGCTTAAGACATTGCACTAACTACTATGAACACGCACAAGGCATCACAGCAATCTTATTTGCTACTCATTGAGTTTCAAAGCCCATCTTATTTTGACATTAATTAAAGAGACAAATTGATATTGAATTTCTGAATACTGCACCGTGTTTCAGCAAATAAATGGAATGCCGGAAAAACAGAGTCCATTATTTTAAGAATGTGCTCGAATATCTTGCTAGATTTGGAGAAGGGGAATACGATGGGGGCCAAGCTGAAGAACAATGGCTACACTAATCTAATTGATGCCGTTTTAGATCTTTACAAAATATGGAATTCTACTAGGCTTTTATAACAAATTAAATAGGATATAAAGGTCCTCACTGCTTGGAATGAACATTTTGTAATTTGAAATCATAGTATTACGTAATGTTAGAGTTATTGTTCTTGGCAGTGATGCCTTTTCTTTAACGTTTTTACATGCAGCAAGTTTATCTCAATGCAAGTGTATGTGCGTATATGTAGTTCATTTTGATAGCTTGAAGTGATCTAAGTCTTAAACTTCAAGGCGAAAAAATGCCCTGGAACCTCGACTACAGCGATGTCCTGGCGCCTCGATGACGTAATCGGCTAGAGTGATGCCCTAGCGTCTCCTGACGCACTCGGCTAGAGCAATGTCCTGGCGCCTCGATGACGTACTTGGCTAAAGGGATGCCCTGGCGCCTTCATAACGCAGTCGGCTAGAGCGATGCGCTGGATCTTGCGATACCCTGCAGCTTCCGTCACATCCGGGTTCGATCTTAGGTCGTAATTAATGGATCTGAAAATGTGCGTATTGTCGGTGGAATCCTCGGTTTCTTCACTGATGTCACCAATGAGATGAAATGATCTCGTGGCTGTTTAACACTACCAACAGGACATGCAAGACATTGAGACAATAAAAGGACTCAATAGTCCTAAGGGTAGGACCTCCATGTATTAAACCTGGGACTTGTATATATCTTTCAGGGCTGTACTAGATTGATAAATTACAGGGTATTATTATCAAGTGTCACGTAATACACGAGGTTTCGAATTCAGTAAATACAGACATAAAGTGACTTATATGAAGAACAATCCTCTACTGTAGCTTCCGATTATGTTTTACATGCAAATGAAAAGAGAAATAACATTTTATTCATTTACCTGCATCAGAACAATTTTGGTTGGCCAGAAAATACGATTATTGCAACAAGAATTACAAATCGGTTTCGGGATGTAAAATGAAGGAAATGAGACTTAAAGATCCTATTGCCAACGCTATAAATATGAAAATATATCAACCTCTATGTATCCAAGTAATCCAATCAATTCTATTATTGATTAAGTTAATGTTAGTAATATTTATACTCAAAAGAATCCCATGCTGTTTTTATAAAAACTCATGCACTATTTCTACGCGAGAGTAAAAAATTATGGTTGTGCTTAAAATTTCACTTTTCTGGAAGTTTTCTTGCCTTCCTATCGGATATCACTATTGTACGGAATTTGTGAAGCAATTTCGCTTCCAAAACAATGAAAATTGAATATTCAGCTGTGTAAATTTTCTTAGTTTCGTCATCCTTCGAAAGCCTTTTTGTATAATAAATTTCTAATAAGACAGGGGAAGCGAGAACTGCATTATCGATCGACCATAACTTTATAATGTAATCCGCAGAGCTGCAGAAAATTCTTTAAGAAACTCTTGTCCAAAATGGTTTTCCCATTATATTTTTTCATGTTTGTTTCGTGTCCCCTTCTGCCAATTTTCAATATATTTCAGAGGATCGAAGCCATTGAAAGAAATGTAATTTCGGTTGCTATAGCAACTCGTCATTAGCACCGCAGATGTGACATTCTCACAACTCTATTGGAGGCCCTTTCGTAAAGAGTCTCTTCGCCTCGGGTATAAGACCATTATCCAACTGTGACCTCCTAATCTAATATTGCCTCTGACTAGCTGCACATATTCATACTAACGATAGATCAAGATCATCTTCCATATCTGTGCAAACTTTTACAAAACACCTCACTGCGCATGTTTTAATATATTTCTGTCTTCAATAGTTAACTCGATTTCCTGTGTTCATAAATACTCACATACAATGTATATGTTCCTCTGTTATTACATTGCTGCAAATACCTGACTGATCTCTGCGTTCGATGAAATTTTATTGAAAAACACCAAACACCCCCACAAACAACAAATAAATAAATAAATAAATAAATAAATAAATAATCCCGTCTTTAGGATGAGACAGAAAAACCAATGTCTCGTATCACGGTAGGCGCGGCAGGTATCCCTCAATTCTTCGGGTGTGTCCGTTGCATAGGTCTAAAATGCTGTGCAATGCATCAGGCATATGACCTTTGGCATAGAAGTGCAATAAACTCAGTGTGATGTAACCAAAAAGCAAAGCCTCTCAGGAAATACCGAGACTATCCATAAAAAGTGAAGACTGACTAGTAGACCACGCAACATTTACTTCATATCTACCTTTTTTCCGGACAGAAAAGCAAATGGTCAAATGTTTTTGATATTTTGGTTATCCTGGTCCCTGCTTACAGACAATTCCGTTTCCTCGTGCACTTGTCACGTGACACCGTGTTTACTTACCCTGCATTCAATAAGATATGTAAATTATCCAGTTTCCTGAACATGTATGAGAGAGAGGGGGAAGGAGGGGGATAATTAACCTCATTAGAGAAATCGGAAACTTTCTCAGGTTCTTAGAAAAGGAACTGACCAACGCATTCCCTCATATTGCAATAATAAACTCATTTGCTTGTGCTTGTTACCATTTTCGCAAGTATCTTGCTGCCACATGTTCATGACTTTAATGTTCACCTTACCACTGAGTACCTTTGGTTTTTATAGTGCTCTGTCAATTCCTCAAAAATAATTACATTTTTTAATTGTGTAAACTAAAGATTAAAAAAAAAAAGAAAACGAAAATACGATAATCTTTTTGTATGCAACAAACACGAGAAATGAAAACAAGTGCCTATAGACCGGTGTTTTTTTTCGTTAACTGCAGGGCTGTTGTTTTAGTTAATAAAATCATAACTGTTCCCGCAAAATAACATCAATAATATAACGGGAAACGATACCCATCTCCAACAAAAATGTCAGTCCCGTAGTTAACCCGAAAGTGTCTATTCTAGCAGGTCTGATATAATTGTAAATGTGTTTTATTTTCATGTAAAGAATTGTAGAGGGGAAAAAGGAAGAAGTATATGTCTGTCATATAAATTTGTGCGACCTGCGTTTGTCCCGTATCCTGCAAAGCATCTCCATACCACACTTTTTTATGACCGACGCCGGTGTGACCCAGTGGATGAGGTGCTAAGTTTGAGAGAGAAAGGTCCCGGGTTAAATTCCCGCTATGAGCACACCGATGTTCTGCCTTTCGCACGAGACAGTAAAAACCGAGGTCTCGTGTCAAAGTAAGAGTGACACGTAAAAGATCCCTCACTGCTTCGGGTGGGTCCGTTGCAAAGGCAAAAATGTCTCTGCGATGCTTCAGGCAGATGCCGTCACCATATACGTGAAATAATCGTGGAGTGACGTAAAACAATAATCAATCAATATTTATCAGTGAATCGTGGACAACATCATCTGCAGGAATCTCCCAATGTCATCTTTATAAAGTACTCTACTCTTTCATGAAATAGGTCAAAATAATGCATCAAATTAAATAATTCATACACACATCTGAAATAGTCAATGTATTTCAAGAAAATTCTATCGAGTGCAGCCATATCTGGCTAAATGCGTCAGCGGAATATTAAAAAGATATGACTTAAAGCTTTTAAAGGTTTCATCCAAAATTGTGGAAAACCCTCTCGGAAATAGAGGATATGATTTTCTTTCAGCCACTAATTACCGAAGTCCTATTAGCTCATGCTTGTAAAATGGCTTCCTTTCGAAGGAATTTAATACGATCGAGATAACGAGATGCTATTATATTCACGTTTTAGGAGTGAAACTAGACAAGGAATGAAATGTCTTCAGGTCGAAATCACCCCGAAGCATCGGCACAAAAAATTTTAGAATTCAGATTTTTCTTTATTGAAAGAAATTAGTTCAAATTTTGATCTATTCTCACACAGATGATATGTTTGTTTATATAACTTCATTAATATTTTACACATTTCTAAACGGTTTATCTTTCATTGCCCGTGCTTCTTTAACAAGTTTTATTAAACTGTATTCATTGATATTTTCCTATGAATTTAATTTTGTATATATCTTGTGGTCATAGAGAGCAAAAACTTCAGAGTTTGCTAGCATAAATAATGCACAATTCCTACCTAAACAAAGAATTTACAGGTGGTAGTCTATGGCTCTCTCACTCTCGCTCTCTCTCTTTCTTTCTCTCCAGTTACCTCCCTAAAACTGCTATCAAAAGTTACGGTATATAATGATCTTCACCCTAGGTATGATAAATTGATAAATACCATTTCTGTATTTAGTTCAACTAACAAAATCAATATTACAACAGTATATCTATTATGGCAAAGGAGGTCAAGAAGAATTTAATAGGCGATGGTGTATATGGAAGGATTTATTCATTTTTTAAATCTACCTTTATATATGTTCAATATATTAGTGTATGTGTATGTATCTATATATAAATATATATGTATCTATGTGTGTATATGTGTAGGTATATATATGTATATCCTATACCCACTTTTATTCACATTTATCATTTCAAATGTGTTAAATACATGTACATATATGATACTCTGCTTATCTATGACATACAATTATATTTTGTATACATGTAAATGTACATCCTATTCTATATCCATAGAATTTATATAAAGATACATAGGACTTTTATAATTATGATTCCTAATCGAACTTGAGTGTGTATGTATGTATGTGTGTGTATGCGAGAGTAAAATATGTCTGCTGTCTTGTCTACTGTCTGTCATTGTTGTCATCGATTTGTTGTGAATTTTGTGTGTTTAGTATGTGTATATATATATTCAATAAAAAAAAACTAACAAAATCAAGTGTTGGGGAGACAATACACGTTGAATAAACTTGTTAAGCCCTTTATTTCCTGATACTGATAGGAACATATTTGGTAAGTGGTTTTAGCTTTTTGACACCACCCGGGTTTGAGTCCAGGACATTGGTACTGTAGCGGCACCACTCGGCTTGGAGTCCAAGATAATGATACTATTGCACCATCTGGATTGGAGTACCGGATAATGGTACTATAGCACCATTGAGTCCAGGACAATGCTGCTGCTGCGGGTCCACCCGGGTTGGAGTCCCGAACAATGCTGCTGCTAAGGCAACACCCGAGTTTAAGTCCCGGATATTGGCACTGTAATGGCAACATCGGTTTTGAGTCCCGGATAATGGAGTTGTAGTGGCACCAACTGGTTTGGATTCCCGGATAATTGCGCTGTAATGAAAGCAGCCGGGTTGGAGTCCCGGATAATGGTACTGTAATGGCAACATCAGGTTTTGAGTCCCCGATAATTGAGTTGTAGCGACAACAACCGGTTTGGATTCCCGGATAATTGCACTGTAATGGCACTACCCGGGTTGGAGTCCAGGATAATGGTACTGCAGTGGCACCATCCGTATTTGTGTTCCGGTTAACGGAACTGTAGTGGCACCACCCCTGTTTGAGTTCCGGATGATGGTACTGTAGTGACAACACCCGTGTTTGAGTTCCGGATAATGGTACTGCAGTGGCACCACCCGTGTTTGAGTTCCGGATAATGGTACTGCAGTGGTACCACCCCTGTTTAAGTTCCGAATGATGGTACTGTAGTGGCACCACCCGTGTTTGAGTTCCGGATAATAGCACTGTATTGGCAACACCCGTGTTTGAGTTCCGGATTATGGTACTGCAGTGGCACCACCCGTGTTTGAGTTCCGGATGATGGTACTGCAGTGGCACCACCCGTGTTTGAGTTCCGGATAATGGTACTGCAGTGGCACCACCCGTGTTTGAGTCCCGGATAATAGTACTGTATACGAGGTTGGTGTTCTCCTGTCATTTGAGATATGGCCGAATTATTGATAAAACGACGAGAGACCTCAATCAAACGACCTACCGACTATCTCCTGATACTCTTCGCAAATGCCGATAGAGGATTGCATAATCCCTTGTGTTCTCTGTGTCATTTGATAACTTGATAACAGAAAAATCAAAAGTTATCAAATGACATCTGTAATACGTAGAGACATGGAATGAAAAGTGTGCACCGTGGGAAAACCCTGGTTTTTGATAGGTTCACTGACAGCAAACATTCCAAAATACCTCGACCACGACTCGAAACTCGACCCCGACTCAAACCTCGACTTGATAGACTTAAAACGCTACAGTAAGTACATGTACTAGTAGCGAGTTTCCTGTCTTCTTTGTCATCAAAGACCTAGTTCAGTGCCAATTTTCTTCCAATTATTAAACCCAGTATCTAATGGGCTAGACTTGACAAAGAAAGGAAAGTCTGCAAGTGGAAGTCTCACAAATCACTTCCCTCAGTAGACATGTAAATATCTTTGCTAGTTGTAGAGATATTCTTGGAATTAATTTTCCGCGAATTGTGTCTATAGGTAGAATACTTCTTCCAACAATTAATGTCCCATCATGTACGCATTATTTATCAGGCCTTGACTTTGGGTAATCATTCTTTATCTACACAATGCATTATTCAACATTTAGCAAGGTCGTAAAATGGTTGGTCCGTTGTCAGATGCAATAACATTAACAAAAATAAAACACACAAAATCCGCAAGTGTTAAAAGTGTTGAATTTAGATATCCAATTGTTTTCCACAAAGCTTAAGGTTGAGAAATCATCGAAGATAGCAAAATTAGATAAAAAAAATTCCTGTTTTATCAAAATTGGACATTCCTGTTTTGTACTAAAAACCGTCATTTTCTTATATCGAGAACTTCGAGTTGGTCCGTATATATAAAATTTCTTCATCTTCATATTGTGTACTGCGATTAAATTTTGAGTCATTTCAGAGAACTGTTTATTCGTGTTCACTTACGATACATTAAGATTCATTGGTGGATAAATAGAATGTCAGATTAAATACTCCTCCCTCCTTTGGATTAAAATTTTTTACCAAGAGAAAGGGTAATTTTGACAAAATTTGAAGATGACTTACGTTGCTTAACAAAATTTTACCGAAAGTTTTCATTTTGACGGTTATGGAGGGTGAACCCCTTTTCAGAGTATCTGGGTCCGCCTTTGGATTTTGCACCTGTATGGAAGCGGAAACAAGTGTTGGAGGACAACGGAGTACATAGTGTTACGGGGATGCCCGCATGGTATGGCAAGTGAATATCCGTTTGACAAAAGTGGGTCGCTGTTGTAACAACTGTCTGAATTACTGCCCAGAGAAGATGAGTGATTTCGCTGACACAGACCTTACCTACAGCAGTTGTATCCATTAAGAAGGTAGTGATACCACAGATCATTACCAAGATTTCTGGCACTCCTGACTTCATGTGTAGGCTATCATTTCCCTGAGTTTTAGATCAGTTTCCATAGGATTTGATGACGTCATAAGTGTTTTACGTCAGATACCGTCCCAAGTGGGAAGTGGCATTGTACGGTATATTAAACGAAAAGACCGAATAATAACAATGTAAGATACGTAATGCTATGTCAATGCGGTTCTCACAACCAAGTACTGCGGTGAATATTCACGAATCCTGGAAACAAGGGGACAGGCTAAGTGCCCTGCAGGTGTACGTGTCTCCTGCTTGGCTAAATACACCTGCCATAAGTGCTCAAAACACATTGTAGACATACAAATATTTCAACACTGCTAAAATAATATCAGTTGGTACTAAAACTACCAGCTATTCTTATAATGTTAATCTATCATCTATAAATCCAGTCACTGGAACTATATCGGGAGAGAAATGTTTCATGAAACAGGCACACCCCTTAGATTTTCTAATAGTACTCAAGACCTCTTGTAGTTAGAATTCAGCCATTTTAATCATGTGATTACACTATTTCAATCTATAAATGATATAAACATTTGTACTTAGCATTCAAAATTTCATTATCTTGTCGATATAACCGATAAAACTATGATAAAAGATTGAGACTCCTGGTTTTAATAGTCAGCGACAAAATTGTGATAAAAGATAAGAACATCTAAATTTACTTGGCAGTTTTACATCATTATTTCTCGTATCGGCATTGAAATTGATACAGTTAAAGTTATCAACAAGAAATGAATAATTCGCCTGAAAGTCATATTACATAAAAGAAATACCTACGAAAACAATTATTTTTCAAGAATTTTTTTTCATTAGTTTAATCAAATATCATGAAATCTCAACAAGGAACGATAAAATTCGCATGAATACAAGAAAATTACTAAAGGCGAAGCGCAGGTGTGAAATCTGACATTTAGTGGCACAAAACAAACGATGTCTCCGGCATCAACTGCGTTTCCCGAGGATCTACAGGCAGACATTTCTAAGACCAGGATGAGTTAGGAGTCGCACAGTATCTTCAATTAACTATCCCCTCAATCATGTAAAGGCATTGTATGCATTCCCTACGTAATATTTTATATTTCAGACTGTGAGACGAATGATGGTTCATACTTTGAAATATTAGGACTAAAAACCATGCAGCATTCAGTCCATTTATCAATATGGTGTCCATATCTCAGATTCTTGTGAATTATAATCGTATCATTTTCAGCAATATGTATGGCGGCAACCAGTTTTACGCAATATATCATACGTTTATCAGGGATAGGTATTATAGCTTTAATCATGTAGAAGATGTACAGAAAACTACGCATTATATTGATATACATGTATTCCAAGGATATGCGCTGCATTCAGTTGCCAAACAAGTTCTAAAATTCCAATTATTTGCTTTTCGAAGAACATTCCAGTATCGGCTTTCACAAAAGTGAGCGCACCCTGCCATTCGTCTTCACAGCATGAAAAATATTCTTATTTCGAAAAATGTTTGTTTCACCGAGCTGAAATACTCATTTGGTATCAATAAAAGCACAAATGCATGATATAATTCGTATATATTAATGTGTTAATGAAGTGATTTTAATTCTTAGTATACCAGGTGTATACATTTCCCTGAAATTCCATTCCAAATGTTGAATTGATAAGTCATTATGCACAAAGGCTTTGGGTAATAGTGTGTTGATTAAAAAGTTTTGAAACAGGTTTTGTCCGTCAATTTTGCTTCTACCGTAAGTTAAAATGAATTAAAGACTAAAGAGTTCTTAAAATGTTTTCATTAAAACACATCTTTTATGAGCATGAGCATATGAGTTTATAAGCATGCTATGAAAGTGCTCACAGAAAGTGAAAGTAGAATCGCGTCTATAGAAACCATTCATTTCCCATTCATTTAGCTTTGGAGCGTACATGTACTAAGAAAATGTTCATAGAAAGTAAAAGTTGAATCGCTTTGGTGGCGTCTATAGATAACCTCCATTTCCAATTTATAAAGCATCGGGGTGTACTATGAAAGTGCTCATAGAAAATGAAAGTAGAATCGCTTTAGTGGCGTCTATAGATACCATCCATTTCCCATTTACAAAACTTCGGGCTGTAATATGAAAATGCTCATAGAAAGTGAAAGTAGAATCACTTTGGCGGCGTCAATAGGATACCGTTCATTTTCAATTAATGAAAATTCGAAGCGTAGTATGAAAGTGCTCGTAGAAAGTGAAAGTAGAATCGCTTTGGAGTGATTTGCCATTCGAACACATTTTTATCAGACTAGCAGAGTTTTCATTAACAGTGTGTTATAATCCAATGTTTCAGTCAACTCGACCACTTTAAATCGATTCTTGCAAATAAAAGATGGATACGTCAGAAGGCATTATCCTTTTGATTTATTATAAGCCATAGGCATACTACGCGATTTTGATCATAATTATTACAATGACGATTTTTCCGGTACCGAGTTTGGTCAGCAAAGCAGTATGCACTTTCATGGATGCTGTCATACAGAAAACATGTGATAAGTAGGTAAACGATGAATGGCTTCTGGACAATGTCGCAGTAGACGTCTATTGGTGTAATGCATAGAAATACTGACGAATCTTTTCGTATAAATTCGGCCGATCTCATCGTGGAATATTCACCAACCCTTGATCGATTGGCGTGTCGTGTCCGCAACGACAACTTGCTGTTGCTGAACATTACACATCGCACGACCTCGCAAGCAATTTCAGGATTTAAGTGATCGAGCAACAAAAGTTGTCGAATGATTACAATTATTATTTCCTTCTTATGTACATATTTCGAGTGTGTGTACTTGTGCGTGTATGTGTGTGTTTGTGTGTGCGTGCGTGCGGTTTGTGTGTCTGTACGCACATGACCCCGTACCGTCAAAACATTTCCGCTTTAGGCTTCCGTCTAGATCTGATAGATTACTTTACGATATTTATTGTCCGCACTGCATTTATTATGTAATTAATGTCATTTTTATCGTTTTAATAAATCGCAGAAAAATGAATTTCAATGACAGTAATCATTATAAGCTATGTCTGCCATTATCAGTGGGCGTTTCTGAGAATTATTTTTCATACGGTTTAGATACGAAGATTCAATTAGATGAAACCAGTATCGATGCGACAAGGTTATCTATAAACGGAATACTGAAGTGGCAGACCAATACAAGTTCTCATACTACATCAGTGTTATTTATACATAAATGTGCCTTTCTTGGAGCTTTTTGAGAGCCGACATAACGCAATCGACGATGTGTTTGGCACATGACCGAGAGGTCTTTGGTTCATGTCCTGCCAGCGGCTAGTTGAAGTCCTGTCTTTCGGATGAGACAGTAAAAGCTTTGGTCTCGAGTCAGGATAGATGTGGCACGGAACAGTTCCCTCACTGCTTGCATGTGTTTAAATTTCTGTACACTGCTCCAGACAGACGCCGTCACCATTTAAGTGCAGTAATCTTTGTGTGTCGTAAAATATGAATAAAAAAAAAATAAAATAAAATAAAAGAAAGAAAGAAAGAAACAAACAAAACAAAACAAAATAATCTTAAAGCTTGACAATTATTCAAAACACGGAATAATTTAAAAGCCTGGTAGGTCACTAAGAATAACTCACTAGTCTGGCTTAACGTAAAGCGCCATACATACAACATCTGAAAATCCCCAGCATGTCACGTTATTCTACGTACCGTAAAAAGGGTGAGTTCTGTATTGCTTTTTCACAACAACATCAATGAACACTTTTTAACTAGGTTGAGGCCACAGATGATCTGCTAGACCAAAAGACAAAATGTTGCCCAGTTAACACACTGCTTAATAATACCCCCTTTACATGGAATGAAAACGCCTCAGTTAAGTGTAAAAATTAAAAATTAAAATTTTCATGAATAATCCAAAAACCAGAGACATATAATTCTAAAAATGTATGTTTTTCAGAGAGACACAACTTAAATCACACATAAAGATCGTCGTATTAGAAAAGGCAAATAATTATTCGAGATTCTATGTACCGAAAATTCAGTGTAGGAAAACAGATTTATAACTCATCTAGATATTGCTATTAAATGGGGTCTAAGCACAAAAATAAATATGATTTAATCATTATTGGAATAGTGCATTTTTACGCCAAATGACGTTATGACGTCATATCGTCCTTGTAGCAATAGACTCTTTCACGATTACCAACATTAGCATTTGTTTCTTTCTTGCTTTACGTCACGTGAAGAATATACACCTATTCAACTAATCCATCCAAAGCAAAAAAGATATATACTTTATATATTCAATATCTACGCAAGTCGGTGTGGTTCGGTGGATGATATACTCGGCTCGATACCGAGAGGTCCCGGGTTAGATTCCCGCTGTGGACACACCGGTGTTTTGACTGTCGGATGTAACAGTAAAACCCGAGGACCCGTGTCACGGTGGGCGTTGCATGTAAAAACCGCATCACTGCTTCGGGTAGGTCCGTTTGCAAAGGTATAGATTTCTATACAGTGCGTCAGGTAGATGATGTCATCATGCATGCACGTAAAAATTCGTAGAATGAGGTAAACAATCTCTCAATCAATTACTCAATCAACATTTACCACCAGAATAATTACCCTCTTATCCATTATCCGGACTGAAAAATGCAAAACCAAAAAAAAAAAAACCACACCAAAAAAAAAAAAAAAAACCAAACAAACAAACAAAACAAAAAAAGCAAAACAAAACAAAAAAAAAAAAAAAAACAAACACAAAAACCGAAACAGAAAAAACCCTTATACCAGAAGTCTCAAGTTCGGAATTATTCGGCTACGAGCACGAGACTCCTACGACTGAGGTTTTCGGGTTGTGATACAGCAATATTAAAATACGCCATGGAAGACGACAAGAAGCAAAAGTTCCTATATAAGAATAAAAGATGCTGACCGGGCACTGATCCTTCGGATTAAATTGTTTAAAACAAATGGCACCGCAAAAAATTTAAGTTGAAGGAGCAGGCTTGGTGTAGTGGTTAAGCGCTTGCAGCGCAGCCGATCCAGGTTCGATTCCCTGATTTCACTACTAAGTTTTAAAAAATCGTCATGCGCGACGTAAAACATCAATTAGCCAGCCAATCAAACGAATTTGGGGATCTTATTTGCAAAGGAAGACCCGTTTACTATAGTATTTATGAAATGAATAAAACCATTCTTATGGCAGCTTCTTTCTTAAAGTCTAGGCACCATGACTGACGCATTATCCAACATTTTAATGACTTTCTACACGTGTTAATTTATTTTTTTTCTCCTAATGGCGTAGCTTGAGGTGAACACTGACATGCATTTCAGTCAGATCTGTTAATTTTTTCTAAGAAACGAATACTTTACGAAAGAAAATACCATATATAACAACATTTCATGTTCTAATAAGGGTTAAGTAGCATCAAAGCGATGGCAGAAAATTTGAAGCATTTTACATTAATGACTACAATATGAAATGTCGATCCCGAAAATAATTGCATAACACCCTTTGAGCTAGAATTTAAAGCCGACCGAAACCGGTTAAAAATATTCAGACAGCTCAAAGTTCGTTTTTCGGTTTGATTTGATGATCTCATCAGTCGTTGGTAACGTCTATTTATCGTGGATGTATGATATTAGTATAACGAGGGGAGAAAACCGCTGCCGGTTCTACTCGGCAGCACAATAGGAAATTCTACCAAATTTCCTCTGATCGCAATTAAGGCAGGAAACGCCTCCCGCAAATATCTTATTATTTTTGACAAATTGTAGAATCTACCGCAGCACAGCACATACATCGACTCATTAGAATGAAAGACACCGAGCTCAGCTGGAATTTTCCGCAAAACAAATGGAAAATTACTACATTCCTTAACAAGACAATGGTTTTTGATGAAAGCACTGTTGTGATGCCGTAGCTATTACGTAGACCAGCTTTTCAAGTTAAAGATAAAAGTGTGCCCGCAATAATATTTCATTAATTATTTTATTTGAAGTTATTGTTCAACCTCCTCGCGTAATTTGAAATAGATTTTTTTTCTTGTCGCGATTTCTTTTAACTCGCACTCCATTTAACTTTCTATAGATGTACCTAATTAATGTTATTCCAATCTCGTTTCCGACGCATAACGGGAACGAATGTGTCGGTAAGTCGGCTTCTTTCTGACATATTTTGTAATCATCGTCTTTTCATAAAATCATTTGTACCATCTTGACTTTCTAATGCCTGAGTCTTATTGCTGTGCAATAAAACGCTTTCAAGATTTTGCTTTTCTGATGGAATAAGAAATGCTGTCTTGTGATCTTTATTTTTTTTCAATGTGATGTGGGATTTAAAATACACGAGTCAATGGCCTGTCTTTTGAATGAGAAGTTATTGAGCAGGTCCAATGGTATTGTAGACAATGGCACGCAAGACGTCCTTTATTGACATGAAAATTCTGGTTTTATTGATACACAAATATAAATCAATGTGACGTTCTAAATACAGTAGAATACTATGAAAAAATGTCACTCGAATAACAAGTCAGTTTAAAAAGAAATAAGTTAAATTCCATTTTTATTGAATGCACAATGATGTGCTAGAAATCAAAGTGTCTAAATGTCAAATGAAATTATACGGGTTTTACTGCCTCACACGAAAGACAGAGCATCGTAGAGATTTGAAAAGATATTGTATTTTTTCAAACTTTGGGATAAAACTAAATTTAGCACATTGAAGAAAGAAAATTGTAAAACTCTTTAGTTTTTTATTCAGAGTTTGCAACTTATGTCTTTTATAAGATTTTTTCAGTCTTTTCGTGAAATTTACATGTAGGTATAAAATTACAAACACTATAAACACACAAAAAATTCATGATCAAACCCTGGCCACTTACTCCTCGAGTCAAACCCTCAACGATACACGTACACCACTACATAAAACCATATTCTAAGTTGAACAATTTTTCATGAACACATTCCCAGGTGTTCGATTGATTTCCTTTTTATATAATGCTGAGAAATTTCGTTCCACTGTTACTATCTCGTGTTGTTGTATGTCTTTGTAGATATTAATGATGGTGACGATCGCGCCATCTATGGGTAAATGACAGATAATTATGGAGTAACTACACACTGGAAAGGTCTACAAGGAAGTGGCTCGTTTACAGTTGAGCAAACCTTAGTGCATATAGAAAACTACAAACAGTAAGAAAGTTTACTAGGATTTTTCATTATAATTTCCGAAATTAAATTAGACTTTAAATTTTAGAAATAAGAATAGGAAATGTTTGTTGCATTTTGGAATAAATTTACTGATTTCCAGTTCAAGTACCACCTATTTGCAAAATCAGGGATTGCAAGTTACGAGGAAAATCCTTAAAAATTCGTAAGAACTTTTCCGAAATAACCAGATGGAAAGGAATGCCGAGATTTTCAGCGAAGCGCATCACATAATAAATTTCTATAAAAAAAACAATCATAAATCATCCGATGCTTTAATTTAATAAGATGGATTATCTGCCCTTGTTTTACAAGATAGTACCCGAAATGAATAACAAAATACACAAAGTTATGGATTGACTATAAATATCTCAAAACACTCATTAAGTGTATTTGGATAGTCAATGGATTATAATGAAATATACTCAGTCATGCAGCAGTTACTGCACTGTGATTTATAGACACAAGAGAGTTCTTATCAAGGGCAGACAAATCGTCTGATCGAATCTCGTATATAATCCGAAAACACTGACGTACAAGAACATAAACGTAACATACAACAACCGGCATAGCGCTTTGATTAGAAGACATGCAGCTGTACCGTGAAAAAAATTAATCATTGTACACCAAGGAACAACTGTCTTTTCAGTATGTTGTAGTCCTTGTCATTAAAATAAGACTACACGTAGGGTTCTCAGTACATTACAAAATGGTGATAAGAAAACACAATAGATGTTAACTCCACACTATAGTCCACTCGGTCGCATACAATTTCTGAAACAAGTACTTCTATAGTACATATATTATATCATTTTCAGAGTTATTAAGCAGTTATTTTCCTTATCTTAGGACATAAGATCATGCGTGGGGTTGGGGCACATATGACTTAAAAGTAAGAACATGTCTGCCAAAAACTCCAAATTATTTTGTGTTGATTATATTTGACCAAATTCTGTAACATAGTTTCTTTTCTACTTACTTATACCGTCCACAATGGTAACGTTCTGTCCCTGTTTTTGGTAAGTCTCAACAAAGAAGTTCAGTTTCTTTCTGTCCGCTTTTTCACTGTCAAATAAAAAAAGAATTTTATAATAGAATAAATAGAAACTACTGTGTCATTTCCAAAGTCGAAAAACCAGGAAATGGCCGAATTGTTTTAATTGATAAGAGTATATGAAGAAAACGGGCGGGGAAGGGTCGATGACGTCACCCGCTTTAACTCACATACATATACTACAATCGGAATCTCTCGACTGTCTACCAAAACCAAACAGTTTTTGCCATATTTTGTTTTGATTAGCATGAATTCGGCAACTAATTTAAGTCGGATGACTTCCAGCACATACTTCTCACTCTTAGATGCACAGACGGAAGGAATGGCATGTCATTTCATGTTATCTATATTTCTGGAAACTTTGTTTGCCGAAAGACGGACATAAAACTAGAACATGCTCGTAAAACATCTCCCCCCACTCCATGGCAGCAACAAAACTTTTCTAGTCAACGTTATACTATGAGTGTCATGAGCCATAACTCATGTAAAATATTACCAATAATGACCTTGGCCTTTGATCTATTGACACAGAATCAATAGGCATCTTCCCTTTTTGATAAGATTGAATACATCTTCACAGGCTTTGTATAGAATTCCAGAAAACTTTTTTATCATCTGGAAACTACGCATTTCAGTCTATTTTCCCGATGGAGACCTAGCCCACAAAACAATAGGCGGCTCCCTCAGTCTTAATTCGTTCCTCTACGATACTCTACATGTACAAGATCTTATAACTGCCGATTCAAAGTTGTCTCAGGATAACCTTTAACTTATCTACGACCTCCATTCTACAACCAATGAAAGCGACTGAAGCCGATACTTTCGGACCAATGAAATAGGCCGTTTCAAACACAGTTTGTCGAAAAAGAACACAAACATCATAAATTCAATATGCTATAAATCCTTTTTGGTGTTCGCGGTGATGATTTCAAGGGAGACGCCATCTTTCATCAAATTTTTTATACAATTATTTGGAAGTGATCTGGAAGGTTCAATACCCCCTAAAATCTTTGTAATCAAAATAACACCGACAGAACTCTAGCACACATTCTGATTGGCTGTATTTAAAGTTCACCCTGAGCTGACCCCGAATCGGCTGGTGTAAGATCTTATACAAAGAAAGTATCGTAGAGGAACGAAGTACAAGTCGCGGTTAGATAAGAATGCAGCATCCCCTCCAAACTTTGTTTTAATACCCCTTTATTCAAGTTTTGTTTGACCTATTGATCCGAAAATCAATAGGAATCTTTATATTTTGGTAAGTATCCATATATCCAAATGTGGTTTAGAGAGTATGCTAGGAACTTTAGTTATTATCATCTGGAAACCAACTGAATGACGGAGGAACGCATAAAGCAAACACATAATGCCCCCGACCATGCCTTGCGAGGGCATAAAAATCCTTTCGATAGTAAATAATTGTGACTTAAATCTTCTTATTGAAGGAAAGAAACTAGAATGAGAAATGAGAATTTTGCTCCATTTTAAGCGACACAGTGGTGTATTTCAAACGAAACCTGCGTTATTTCAAACCCCCTGAGTATATATATATATATATATATATATATATATATATATATATATATATATATATATATATATATATATATATATATATATATATATATATACATATATTAGCATCAGAGCTAGTGACAGAGAGTTACACGAGAAACCGGTATGTGGATACATGTAAGTGCAATCATTGGTAACATACGGTATTGTTATATAACACTGTAGTTGTTTTCCGCAGGGAACTATACAAACACAAACGTGTTATCATTCAATATAGAGGAAGTCTTTTAATCTTTTAAACTTGATTGTTTTGTGAAGTAATTTGATACCGGGATGCACTAAGGCTGTAGTTGTGTATATATAATTTTGTGAAGGTACCTTAAACAATCGAGTATTGTGTAGACAGACAAACAGACAGACAGACTCCATGTGTCACCACACTTCACAGGTGACACAAACCTTGATACAACACTCCAGCAACAGAGTATGTAATTTTCTTATACTATAAGAGTGTCTCCGGACACGTAAAAGCTGTATGGCCACAGGTGTTTAAAAATGGATTGAATCTATATCTATGAAAATTATTTATTTACTTTGCAATATTCTCTCTCTCTCATAACGGGAGGGAGGAGTGAGTGTCTTCTATCAGGGATGATACAAGATACCCGGAGAAGTAAGCGTTTCCTATCATGGGTGACACAAGGTGCATGAAAGAGGTTAGCATTTGCTGTTTGGCTTGCCGACTTCATTTTGGCAAAATCCGAACCAGTCATTTTGACGATTCGCTGAACATGACTAGAAATATGCTTACCTGACATTTTTAATGACCACTCCAAGGGTAGTACTGATCAAAGCAATAAGTTTACGAGCTGTGTCTTTGCTCATGCTGCAATAAAAAAGAGAGGTGTTTGCAAACATGATGCCTTTCGACGGTAAAATACATAATAAAATGCTTTTGGAGAGCAAATACCAACAATTATTTTTGTAAAGTCAAAAATCAGTGTCAATGCCACTAGGTCAAATGATTACAATGGGAAAGCTCGTGAAAGGAACATTCACGTAAATCCCTGTCTCTATCGATTTGTTACAAGTAGGAGAAAAAGATGTGGCTGGACCCAGTTATCGAACCCAGAACCTTCCGCTATCAAGGAAGACGCTCTCACCATTGAGCTATCTGGGCCGATGCCTGTCCGTCATTTGAACGGTATTGCCAATCTGAATGATTGCAGACAAACATGACAAAAATACATAAATATATGCAGAATCTCTGATCAAAAATTATTTTGCCTACGTAAAATTAATAACGGATAAAACAACTTTTATTTTTGTATCCTGGATGTCTCTGAACTTCAATCAAGAAGTAATTTAAAATACGATCTGAGATCAAAATAGCAAAGTCCACATTTTGCAAAACTTTGATGTTTGCTTGTGACATCACAACCCACCTTTTTTTTCTACTTCAATATAATAGTGATCGGGGAACAATCGCAACCCACCTTTTGTCTACTTCAATATAATAGTGATCGGGGAACAATTTATTGCCATCTTCTGCTGTTGTCGTTTCCACATGTTGAAGACCTTCGAAGCGAGGATTTTCAAGACTCTTTTTCGTTTCTATGACGAGAATATAAACAAATATCACCCAATGACATCAAATCTATCAGTTTGGAATATAATAATTTTAATAAAATGTCCTTATCTCTCAAAGCTATTTTCCTAATTTTACCGTAACATATTTAGCGGAGATAAAATTCGAAACTAATTAGCGTTGTTTCGTATTCGCGGAATACACCGATTAACATTTCAGTTAGGGGTTATCGATCCTTGAGTGACGTTATACATGTTCCGTCAGAAGGAAGGGTTGGGGAAAATGAAACTTTGTTGATTTGTCTTCGTAATAAAATAACAAGTATATCATAGTTGTGACAAAAGAATGTAAGACTATAGATTTTAAACATATATCTGATTTATCATAACTTACCAAATCATATAGGTTATTTGCATCAATTTTCTGTCAAAATAAGCGGGCGGTGTTCACTTACGTGTTTTATTTAATTATTTATTTATTATAATTATTTATTTTAATTTTTTTTTTTGCTTATTTTTAGATTTAGCGAGGTTATATTAAGTATTTATGTTAAGGAAAACCCATCTGATCTTGTAGAAAGAGAGAAGTGTAAAATTATGAACCACACATATAACTCGTCTCTAAAAGAGCTGCCCTCTCATGTAGACTCATTGTGTTTACAATGATTTGGGGACACAATAAGGGGGTAGGGTAATAAAATCTTACTTTGAAATTTATCCTAGATACATACATATTTCTTTCGTTTATTAAGTACATATGGTATTGTAGAATGAAAATAAATCAAGAAAATAAGATTTCCACATATTTTTACATTATCAACACTCTAAATGTCACATTTTAATGCATATATAAGGGTGGTGATTTTAGCAATCAGTGATGCAAGACAGCTGCTTATCTCATTAGGCATATAAAAGATTCTAAAATTCATGTTGAACAATAAAGGGAAGATATTATACAACAAATAAGAAGTGTTTATAATCTGCTGATTGACATAAAATTGCCCATGCAATGCAATCTAATAGATATGTTTGACTCAGAAATTACCAAAATATGAATAAAGCATGTTAAGACTACATAATTTGGATTTCTTGCTCAAACGGAAACAAATATTGGTAGGTCATGTTTTAACGCCACCAATTTATTTTTGTCTTATATGTTCCTCAAATAAAGAATTTTGTAAAAAAACACGCATTTTTCCTTAGGGATGAATAACCCCCTTAATAAAAGGTGTATCAGAGGAATGAATATCAGTTTTCACACTTTAGTTGCCAACGTCCGAATTACCTTGACCTTCCAAAAAATACTTTCTTGACCTTGTCCAGGAACTGGGATATGAGTACAAATATGAAATAGGAACCGTTCCTGGGTTAGGTATGTTAACTTCAATCAGAATGACATTTCATCAATTAGAGGGACAATTTCTTAAATACACTGAAACTTAAATGCCATTTAGTTCTTCAGTGATAGTACCAAAATCAAAGGACAGACCTTAGTCTGAATTTCGGCCATTGGAAGTCTCAGACGAAATTTTAAACAATCAAAAAATTGTATCAATTCAACTTGCCCAATACAAATAAATTTCATTTGATCAAGACGATTTTTTAAAGATGTCTCGTTAGCAATTCCGTCCTGTTTCCAGATACAGGACACTCGATCAAAATACCGTGTAAAATAAAATGGATTTGGTTTCAATCTGATTTATAACATATACAAATGATTTATAATCGATAAATGTCTGATTTCTCCTCACTAAAACACACCATCATCCTATAAATAAGTACATCGAATTTCGAGTAAATCTCAACCGAAATTTGACGTGGAAGGTCGTGTTTCGTTATTTATGACTACAAAGTCGTATTTATCAGACTTAGTGCGCCTCGGACATTGATTTTAGGGCTCGTCGGTATATCAAAGCAATTGCCAGTTGTAACACTTAGCTGGACTTTCGGGTGAGTCACGGTACGGGATTTAGCGACCCTATACATGAATTATTGCACCGATATCTCAATCAGAAAATTATCACATATGGCTCTGAAGTTACAATATTTACAGTGGTATTTTAAAGAATCCGGAAACTATACATAATCCACATATAACTGTGGGCAAACAAGAAATCCCTGTACAAGAATATCAGCCAATGGAAACCATGATGTGCCGGATCTGCTTTTTACAAAATGTGATTTTGATTGAGTTTAGTATTTAATGTATATATAAGCATATACATTGGACTTTTTGGAAAGATATCTGTCTGTTTAACGCCACACCCATATTACCTCATACTTTTCACCTATGCAATAGACCCACTCGTCAAATGCCAAGTTATACAATGACAATGGGCTATGATTAAGAATGGCTGGTTGGTTGATTGGTGTTTTACGTCGCTTTCAACAATATTTCAGTTATGTCACGACATGGAAGCAGGAGGTTACCAACCTCTTAAACATAGTGGCGCAACCCGGGAATCGAACCCTGATCGTCGGCGCTGCAAGCCAAGCGCTTAACCACTACACTAAGCCTGCCCCTGATTGAGAATGTCTCAACGGTAGAAGAGAATGGGGAATCCAAAGACCATCTTAAAAAAATACTTTACAGGAAATGGGACCGAGTCGCCATATTTGAATTCCAGTGTGATGTCACTAATGCAATTTGCCCATTAACAAGGTACAGAGGTAATAACAAAGAATAAAACCACTGGTAGTCGTAGACAGATAGAGTAAACTTTGAGTTCACCCCTAAAGAAGAACGCTTTTTGGTTAGTATAGAGGTGTTCTCGGAGTACAATTGTTTTATCTATCAATTCATGTGAAAAAAATCGTAAACATGTATATATAAACCTTCATCCATGAGTGTATCCACTATTGGTAATCCCATGATCTTTTTATTCATTGTTATGTCGTCATTGTTTTCTTTCTTCTCGAATTCGTCGTCAGTCGTAATGGGGGCATCCTTGATATCATTCAAAGGAACATCGTTATCGTGTATGACGTCGTTCTCGCTCTTCTTGCTGTCATCTGCTACAATCAAATATTAACCATAAAATGCATAATAGTAGCGATGATAAAGTAGTTACTTGCAACGATTCAATTCTAGAGAGACGAAAGGGAGAGATGTAATAATTGTTGAAATAGGTAAAAAAAATCTCCTCATGTGACCTCAAGATTTCACGAGACCATCTGAATTTGGGCACTTTGCCTCCATGAATAGCACAGATACAGATGCTATAAATTGATATGGATTACAACACGGTCAAAGAGACTATTTTCACAAATTAAAAATATATACACTATAAATAGACTAACTGAAAATTATCTCAGATTTATCGTGGATACTACAATTGTGATGTGATCGAAACCCTTCTCGCAGACAAAACGTTTCTGAAAACAACACAAAAATCGGGACCGTCAATACCATTAAATCTTTATTTACTTAGTGTACAAGTACATGTATATAAAATTGTAAGAAACAGATTACAGTGTCAAAAATCAATGTACGTATTGTTTTACCATCATCGTTTTCGCCAATCAAATCTTCTATTTCTTCCGGTGTGTAGCCAGACTGCAGGAGACGGGCGTTCACGTAATCAGAAAGGTATGTCACTTGCTCTGTCGTCAGATTTTCGGGTTTGACATCACCTGAAATTAAAGCACAAGAACTTTCTCAAAATCGATACATGTTTACTCACACGAAAAACAGTACATTAATCTTATATCCAAAATTTATTAGAAGTGTGGGTATTTCAATAAATATTTAGCCGTACGGGAAATAAAGAGACGTGATGAATATTTGTTTACTTTTTATTTTTTGTTTTCTTAAAGTGTCATATCGCTCCAAGACTATTGCACGTGTACGGTTCATTGCTTCATGATTTTATCCCATGCTATACATCCATCCGATCGCGAAGCAGTGAGGGTTTTATATAGTAGTCTTTCCCCAATAGTAGTTTTCCCCCTTGCGTAACAGTTTGGAAATTATACACGTTCGTTCTTGTATCAATCAGGTAACATTTGAAATACAAATGTATTATAGTAATAGCCCGTGGATCAAACCGATGGTGTTATGGTTAAGGGGTTTCTACATACTGTTAAGTGTTTTGGTTTTTTTTTTTTTTTTGCTTTTTTTTAAATATGGGGGGGGGGGGGGTTATTTATCATTTTCTTTACTCAATTTTTTTGTAAATGCGTACAAGTCTTTCTTTTTATATATTTACCACAGTATGGTATTTTCTCCTATTGTTTCATTAAGAAAATTGTCGTTTACTTGCGTATAGATGTCAGACTATGACTTACGATTCGATCCCAGGCAACTTTTCGTAATACATCATAAGTGAATTCGGAATTTACTGATCAAAATGTTCAAATGATAAATATAAGAATAGAACGTGCAAGAATTCCTTGCACGTTTAATTCTTAAATTAATTAAGATTGATGCATTATATATACCACAATATTACTCTTCATTGATGAACATGAGAATAACAGAAGGGAATCCCACCCAGGTGTCCACGATTTGCAATCTACGACGAGGCTTGCCAAGTCGCAGATGTTGTAAATCATGAACACAAGAATGTGATTTCCTTGTCCCTTACGCAAAGTACGAAAGGTTTCATCACAAAGAATTTCAAAGCTCTTCACTCTTGTGTAGAAGATATGGTCAAGGTTAAAGTTTTTGAAAAGTAGGTCACACTTCATGGTCCAGGTCATTAGTTCAAAGTCGTAGTCCAAAATGAAAGATTTTATGTATGATGTTCCAAACCCCTACCCCTTTTTGTACAAAAGATACAGCCAAAGTTTAAGTTTTTGAAAACTACGTCGAGCTAAAAGGACAAGGTCACTAGTCAAAAATCATGATCCCAAATGAAAGGTTTCATCACAAGGAATCTATATGTGGAGTAACAAAGCCTTGCACCTTTTGGTACAAACAATTTAGTTAATGTTTTTGCCAAATGGTAACAGTCACAGGTCAAAAACTAAATGCCCCGAATTTCATTCCGGGGCATAAAAACGAACTTGTTTGTGTTTTTGCCGATTGTATATATAGAGATTTCTCGGATTAAATGAAGATATCTCGAATGAAATTCTAGTATATATATTTTTTTTATCTGTATTTGGAAAAGAGATTAAAACTGAAGACATTTCTATTTTTAAAAAAATGAGATATCTCTAAATTCGTTGGATATATCTCCCTATTAAAAGTTGAGATATCTCCATCTTGAATAGAAATCTATTTAATGTTTACAAAATAAGAAGCTGGATTAACTTATGTGTGAAAAGGAAATCCGCAATTTCACATTTGGGGGAAAATTCACTATATAGTAGTTTTCCCCGTTGGAAAAATAGCTATATTAGAGGGGAAAATGGCCAAATCCCCCCGCCATGGAAAAACTACTATATAGCTATTTTCCGGGAGGGGGGGGGGGGCTGCTATATAGCCATTTTTCCGGGGGTGGCTAGGGGAAAAACTACTACGTGTATATAACAAGGGATCTTTTACGTCCCAACGCATACCGAGACGTGGGGCCTCGGTTTATACCGTGACGTGGGGCCTCGATTTATACTGTCTCATCCGATAAACAGACAGATAAATCACGCCTAAAAATCCGAACCGATATCTGGAATCGAACCGAGCTCCTCAGATTTGGAAGTCCAGCGTGATACCAATGGACCAACCTTCCCAATGTTTGGCCTCTAACTATCAAACATATCTGCATTTCTAACCAATCAAGTAAAATCTCCAAATGGAAGTTAAGTCGATGTGACTCACTAAATGAAGAGTTAACTATATACCTACGAGCATGATTTGAAAAATTAAATGAAGCCGGTGTGGCCTAGTGGATAAGGTGCTCGGCTCGTGATCGAGAGGTCCTACCCTCGGCACACCGGTGTTCTGTTCTTCGAATGAGTAAAAACCGAGGTCCCGTGTCACGGTAGGCGTGACACGTAAAAGACCCTCACTGCTTCGGCTAGGTCCGTTGTTAAGGTATAAATTTGTATGGAACGCATCATGCAGATGTCTTCACCGTATATATGAAATAATCATGGCGCGACGCAGAACAAAAATCCTTCATCAACGAATCAATTAATCCACAGGGAAGTCGATGTACAAACACATGAATGCCACTCTTTTCTTCAAAGTGTTTTGTATTTAGTTGTATATTTGAATATATTTCATACAGGGGAGATACTAATATAAAAACATGAACCCTATTACATTTCCCTAAGCCAACATTTTGTAACGCTGACACATGTATACATGTACAAAATATTGAATAAGAGGATCACGACGGTCCTTTAGCTCTGGTGCCAACTCATACATGCATATGTGACACAACCTGACGCCCCTGTTAAAGGGAAACATGGACTCGTTCTGTTTTGTGTACAAATTAATCTTGTGGAATTAAGGGCATGGCTGTGCATGAGGGAGATTTTTTTTAATGTTAGAGCAATTTACAAACTTGTGTCTCATTGAATGGGGCTTACTGACATGCCGACAAGATCCAAACAAATGATTTTGCATAGGGCATACCGTAACCCCTCAGGATTTATTTTTGTTTTTAAGTAAAATCATATTTTTCTATCTTCTATTCTACTCTGAGGTAGTAATGCCGAAAGTGAGAATGTAATTAAATAATTTTTCATCTATGAATGTCCCTCTGGTGGTTTTTTTTAAAATGCTAATATTCATGTTAAATTTACAACTACATTAGTAATATATGGCTGAAAAATTATCTCTTACGATGAAACTACGTTCGCAATGTTTCGGACCTTTTCTCATTACAGAATCGGGCACTATGTAAAATCGAAGCGAGGCGGATGCGTAAAGCTGGTTAACCCCAAATAAAAATACATATAACAGGTCAATACAGACGCACCTAAAACTGGGTATATATTTTTCATAGAAATAGAGAATTCGACTTACACTACCGTATTACATTTGCTGTGTATAGAAAATACTTTCTGTTTTATTTGAAGATTTATCTGTATTTGAATAGCTCGCATGATTTGACACAGTTCGTTATGAATAACAGATGGCCTACTACAGAACAAAGTCCGACAACTCATCTCAAGAAAAGTTAATTATTAATTTGACAGGGACATGCTGGTCGTAATGCAAGATGGTCTTTACATAGAGGATCTTGACACGTCGTAATTACAATGTGGAACAAAACACATCAAAGTTTGTAAAACCCCTTAGCTGCACTCAATCATTCAGCTTGAAACCAATAAATCCCTTGATTACATACACAAAGAGTGAAATCTCATTTTTCTTAGTTTATTCTGTACATGCATTCAAATTCTTAATAATTTAAGATGATTTGTTATTAATGCGTTCTAGCGTAAAATTGTAGAAAGACATGCCAGTCGATCGCGAGAATGACAAGCTAGTTGTGAGCAAGGAGGAGAAAGCCATGCTAGTCGAGAGCGAGAATGACAAGCTAGTTGTGAGCAAGGAGGAGAAAGCCATGCTAGTCGATAGCGCGGAGGACAAACCTAGTCGTTAGCAAGAAGGAAAAAGACATGCTAGTCGATCGCCAGAATGACAAGCTAGTTATGAGCAAGGAGGAGAAAGCCATGCTAGTCGATAGCGAGAATGACAAGCTAGTTGTGAGCAAGGAGGAGAAAGCTATGCTAGTCGATAGCGAGAATGACAAGCTAGTTGTGAGCAAGGAGGAGAAAGCCATGCTAGTCGATAGCGATAATGACAAGCTAGTTGTGAGCAAGGAGGAGAAAGCCATGCTAGTCGATAGCGCGGAGGACAAACCTAGTCGTTAGCAAGAAGGAAAAAGACATGCTAGTCGATCGCCAGAATGACAAGCTAGTTATGAGCAAGGAGGAGAAAGCCATGCTAGTCGATAGCGAGAATGACAAGCTAGTTGTGAGCAAGGAGGAGAAAGCTATGCTAGTCGATAGCGAGAATGACAAGCTAGTTGTGAGCAAGGAGGAGAAAGCCATGCTAGTCGATAGCGCGGAGGACAAACCTAGTCGTTAGCAAGAAGGAAAAAGACATGCTAGTCGATCGCCAGAATGACAAGCTAGTTATGAGCAAGGAGGAGAAAGCCATGCTAGTCGATAGCGAGAATGACAAGCTAGTTGTGAGCAAGGAGGAGAAAGCCATGCTAGTCGATAGCGAGAATGACAAGCTAGTTGTGAGCAAGGAGGAGAAAGCCATGCTAGTCGATAGCGCGGAAGACAAACCTAGTCGTTAGCAAGGAGGAAAAAGACATGCTAGTCGATCGCCAGAATGACAAGCTAGTTATGAGCAAGGAGGAGAAAGCCATGCTAGTCGATAGCGAGAATGACAAACTAGTTGTGAGCAAGGAGGAGAAAGCCATGCTAGTCGATAGCGAGAATGACAAGCTAGTTGTGAGCAAGGAGGAGAAAGCCATGCTAGTCGATCGCCAGAATGACAAGCTGGTCATTAGCAAGGAGGAGAAAGCCATGCTAGTCGATAGCGCGGAGGACAAAGCTAGTTGTGACAAGGAGGACAAAGCCATGCTAGTCGATAGCGAGAATGACAAGCTAGTTGTGAGCAAGGAGAAGAAAGCCATGCTAGTCGATAGCGATAATGACAAGCCAGTGGTGAGCAAGAAGGAGAAAGCCATGCTAGTCGATAGCGCGGAGGACAAACCTAGTCGTTAGCAAGAAGGAAAAAGACATGCTAGTTGATCGCGAGAATGACAAGCTAGTTGTGAGCAAGGAGGAGAAAGCCATGCTAGTCGATAGCGAGAATGACAAGCTGGTCGTTAGCAAGGAGGAGAAAGCCATGCTAGTCGATAGCGCGGAAGACAAAGCTAGTTGTGAGCAAGGAGGAGAAAGCCATGCTAGTCGATAGCGAGAATGACAAGCTAGTTGTGAGCAAGGAGGAGAAAGCCATGCTAGTCGATAGCGATAATGACTAGCTAGTTGTGAGCAAGGAGGAGAAAGCCATGCTAGTAGATAGCGTGGAGGACAAAGCTAGTTGTGAGCAAGGAGGAGAAAGCCATGCTAGTAGATAGCGTGGACGACAAAGCTAGTTGTGAGCAAGGAGGAGAAAGCCATGCTAGTCGATAGCGCGGAGGACAAACCTAGTCGTTAGCAAGAAGGAAAAAGACATGCCAGTCGATAGCGAGAAGAACAAAGCTAGTCGTTAGCAAGAAGGAAAAAGACATGCTAGTCGATAGCGTGAAGGGCAAAGCTAGTTGTGAGCAAGGAGGAGAAAGCCATGCTAGTCGATAGCGTGAAGGACAAGCTAGTTGTGAGCAAGGAGGAGGAAGCCATGCTAGTCGATACCGTGAAGGACAAAGCTAGTTGTGAGCAAGGAGGAGAAAGCCATGCTAGTAGATAGCGATAATGACTAGCTAGTTGTGAGCAAGGAGGAGAAAGCCATGCTAGTAGATAGCGTGGAGGACAAAGCTAGTTGTGAGCAAGGAGGAGAAAGCCATGCTAGTAGATAGCGTGGAGGACAAAGCTAGTTGTGAGCAAGGAGGAGAAAGCCATGCTAGTCGATAGCGCGGAGGACAAACCTAGTCGTTAGCAAGAAGGAAAAAGACATGCCAGTCGATAGCGAGAAGAACAAAGCTAGTCGTTAGCAAGAAGGAAAAAGACATGCTAGTCGATAGCGTGAAGGGCAAAGCTAGTTGTGAGCAAGGAGGAGAAAGCCATGCTAGCCGATAGCGTGAAGGACAAGCTAGTTGTGAGCAAGGAGGAGGAAGCCATGCTAGTCGATACCGTGAAGGACAAAGCTAGTTGTGAGCAAGGAGGAGAAAGCCATGCTAGTAGATAGCGAGAATGACAAGCTAGTTGTGAGCAAGGAGGAGAAAGCCATGCTAGTCGATAGCGTGAGGGACAAAGCTAGTCGTTAGCAAGAAGGAAAAGGACATACTAGTCGATAGCGTGAGGGACAAAGCTAGTCGTTAGCAAGAAGGAAAAAGACATACTAGTCGATAGCGTGGAGGACAATCCTAGTCGTTAGCAAGAAGGAAAAGGACATACTAGTCGATAGCGTGGAGGACAAAGCTAGTCGTTAGCAAGAAGGAAAAAGACATACTAGTCGATAGCGTGAGGGACAAAGCTAGTCGTTAGCAAGAACGCGAAAGACATACTAGTCGATAGCGTGGAGGACAAAGCTAGTCGTTAGCAAGAAGGAAAAAGGCATACTAGTCGATAGCGTGGAGGACAATCCTAGTCGTTAGCAAGAAGGAAAAAGACATACTAGTCGATAGCGTGGAGGACAAAGCTAGTCATAAGTAAAAAAGGAAATAGACATGCTAGTCGATAGCGTGAAGGACAAAGCTAGTCGTTAGCAAGAAGGAAAAAGACATACTAGTCGAGAGCGTGGAGGACAAACCTAGTCGTTAGCAAGAAGAAAAAAGACATGCCAGTCGATAGCGAGAAGAACAAAGCTAGTCGTTAGCAAGAAGGAAAAAGACATGCTAGTCGATAGCGTGAAGGACAAAGCTAGTTGTGAGCAAGGAGGAGAAAGCCATGCTAGTCGATAGCAAGAATGACAAGCTAGTTGTGAGCAAGGAGGAGAAAGCCATGCTAGTCGATAGCGAGAATGACAAGCTGGTCGTTAGCAAGGAGGAGAAAGCCATGCTAGTCGATAGCGCGGAAGACAAAGCTAGTTGTGAGCAAGGAGGAGAAAGCCATGCTAGTCGATAGCGAGAATGACAAGCTAGTTGTGAGCAAGGAGAAGAAAGCCATGCTAGTCGATAGCGATAATGACTAGCTAGTTGTGAGCAAGGAGGAGAAAGCCATGCTAGTAGATAGCGTGGAGGACAAAGCTAGTTGTAAGCAAGGAGGAGAAAGCCATGCTAGTCGATAGCGCGGAGGACAAACCTAGTCGTTAGCAAGAAGGAAAAACACATGCCAGTCGATGGCGAGAAGAACAAAGCTAGTCGTTAGCAAGAAGGAAAAAGACATGCTAGTCGATAGCGTGAAGGACAAGCTAGTTGTGAGCAAGGAGGAGAAAGCCATGCTAGTCGATACCGTGAAGGACAAAGCTAGTTGTGAGCAAGGAGGAGAAAGCCATGCTAGTCGATAGCGAGAATGACAAGCTAGTTGTGAGCAAGGAGGAGAAAGCCATGCTAGTCGATAGCGTGGAGGACAAAGCTAGTCGTTAGCAAGAAGGAAAAAGACATGCTAGTCGATAGCGTGAGGGACAAAGCTAGTCGTTAGCAAGAAGGAAAAAGACATACTAGTCGATAGCGTGAGGAACAAAGCTAGTCGTTAGCAAGAAGGCAAAAGACATACTAGTCGATAGCGTGGAGGACAATCCTAGTCGTTAGCAAGAAGGAAAAAGACATACTAGTCGATAGCGTGAAGGACAAAGCTAGTCGTTAGCAAGAAGGAAAAAGACATGCTAGTCGATAGCGTGAGGGACAAAGCTAGTCGTTAGCAAGAAGGAAAAAGACATACTAGTCGATAGCGTGAGGGACAAAGCTAGTCGTTAGCAAGAAGGCAAAAGACATACTAGTCGATAGCGTGGAGGACAAAGCTAGTCCTTAGCAAGAAGGAAAAAGACATACTAGTCGATAGCGTGGAGGACAATCCTAGTCGTTAGCAAGAAGGAAAAAGACATACTAGTCGATAGCGTGGAGGACAAAGCTAGTCATAAGCAAAAAAGGAAATAGACATGCTAGTCGATAGCGTGAAGGACAAAGCTAGTCATCAGCAAAAAAGGAGAAAGACATAATAGTCAACAGCTAGAAGGACAAGTTAGTCGTTAACGAAAAGAGAAAACATTCTTATCCTTTGTGAGAAAGAGACACTGGTCTCTTTGGACAAAGACATATTAGTAGTTCAGGGCAAAGGCATGCATGCTACTTATTTTGAAGAAAAGCATGCTTAATATTAGAATTAAAGACATATGAGAAACTGCACAAATCCAAAAGGCCCAAAAACTTATTTCAGAATGGAATCAAACACAACACCATTTCTTAAAAAATATCTTTATGGATGATTCTCATTTACTCGATCTGGTGATCTATGTAGCAGTTCTGAAGAAGATTGTCCAATGAAGGTATTATCCTGTGGATACATCTCTCTACCCTTGATTCACCCCTTGATGGATTTGGCAGTAATTCTTGAAGAATAACCTTATCCCTACCAAGTTTGAAAGTTTCATCAAAATCCTGTCAGTGAATCTTAAAACGTAATCGTTAACACACAGACAGACCGCTTTGACTATAGACAACCTAGTCGTATGAGAGAAAAACATTACAGTCTTATAAGAGAAATTAATGCCAAGGCTCGATCTGATAAACTTTAATAATTTAATATACAAGCCCAATGTGGCAAACATCGGAATCACGATCTGATAGTCGCAGGGTCACATTTCGCTTTATAACAGGTTGTCAGATTATTTGGGATATCCTTCAGAAACATAAAAACACATGCAAATGTGAAAATTGAGACTGCTCTGTCAGTTTTATCAAAACATATAAAACAAGTTAAATGAAAGTAAATCTCCACACAATAAATCCTTAAACAACATGCAAAATAGACGGCAATAAAATGTATAACCACACATTTTGGCTCTTGCACTTCTACATAAATTCCCAATGGAGATTATAGAAACATTTGGCTTGTTTCCGCCGTCAATTTTAAATCCATACATCACCGTCCCCTAATGGATCCTTCAAGTTAAACCCGATTTATACGGTAAAATCAGCTTATGTAACCTGCTGTGTGCATTTCCAAGAAAATATAGATATATGGCCACGTAATGCGCATGCGTGAATTGAAAAGACCCAAAATCGTCGGCCTTATAGTTAACGTATTCAGCCTTGATCCCGGATCCCGCAGCAGAGAAATACTTGATTTACTTTATTTTGTATTTGTACCTCAAGGACACTAAGAAAACCGAGAAAGCTAATAGTCAGGGAACAGAATCTCACGTGACTGGGCCATCAGAGTCGGCTAGTCTGTCACATTGAGTTAACAAATCCCGCTTTCTGAATCGTGTGCATGATCTCTGACTAAGAAGACTATTCTCATACTAAATTCATGATTTAAACAGACACAAAAAATGAATTATGTAGAGAAAATGAAGTGACCCACTCGGACACTGGTTCAAATCCAATTGAAATTTGGTTGGATCTGGATCTTAAAATGACCGATGACGGTCTCGACCGTGAAAGAAGTTCATCACCTGATACGTGTAACCAGACCAGTACAATATAAACAAAACCTGCTATGCCACAGTTTCGTAAATTAATCACAAAACCTGCTATGCCACAGTCTCGTAAATTAATCACAAAACCTGCTATGCCACAGTCTCGTAAATTAATCAAGAGGATCACCTGTATAATAACCATTATTTCCCATCATTCCTGGTCTTCTACATTACGGTTTTCGACTATCCCCTTTTTAGTTTAATTTTCAGTTACATAATACTACAAAACACGTCACAATACGGTGTTCACTTATTTTCGTATTTTACACTATTATCACGTTTATTCTCTTTACGGGAGGGCTTGTGTAAAGGTTTATATGAGTGTGTTATAATACACCGGTTTTGTTTTTGTGCAATTGTAGCACTTTCTATACAGTCCATATTAATATTGTTTTCGTGGGTGGGTGTTGCCTATATGGTCAAACATGCATAACAGGTGCTTCTAGCCAAACAGGGGAAGCTTACCCCCTACAGTTTTCCTGGTTTCGCTCCTAGTTTTCATGGTTCCGAGAGTGACCAGCGGTGTACGGTGTTGTACATATTATATCAGTCCTTTTGGTGTTTTATATTTTGATAAGAAAGACAATAACTAGCAAAAACCGGTGTGGCCTAGTGGATAACATGCTCGGCTTGTGATCGAGAGGTCCCGGGTTCGACTCCCGCCCAGGACACACCGGTGTTCTGTCTTTCGGATGAGACAGTAAAAACCTAGGTCCCGTGTCACGGTAGGTGTGACACGTAAAAGATCCCTCACTGCTTCGGGTGGGTCCGTCGCAAAGGTCTAAATTTGTATGCAATGCATCAGGCAGATACCATCAACATATACGTGAAATAGTCGTGGAGTGACTTAAAACAATAATCAATCAATCAATCAATCAATCTATAACTAGCAAAGAACAAACATTTATGATTTGTTTTATAGCCAATTGGAATGAAATCTGTTTCAGGTTTCAAGATTGAATAATATGTTGATTATACATAAGTGCATATTATGATACAAAATGATAACTAAATACCTACGAGCATGATTCGAAAAATTAAATGCCTACCTGCTATCAGTTTGTCTAATAAGTTAGAGTACGCTGGCGGAAGTGACGGTATTTCTGAAACATCCTCTTCCCCAGTTTCGTATTTTGGAGTATCTGCGACATAAAATAATTGAAAACATTAGAAATACATACTAAAATACTCTATCAACATATATCAACATTATATATATAACATTCATTGCCTAAAACAAGTACATAAAGTTTTTACAGAAAGATCTTACCTGCCTCGCGCCATTGTTCACCTTCGTAAAGATCATCCCCTGCAATTTTTGGGTCGTTCACTCTATCATCATAACGGCCACTGACAGATCCATAATTATCATCAAAATCATAATTATTGCCTGGGTTATCATTCATCTGGTTAAGGTAATACTGAAGAGCTCTTACATCATCCATGGTGATGTCACTTCCGCTCAAATCTGGGTAAAGTGGAGATAACCCATTGAGGTAGTTGAAAGCATTTTGGCCTCTTCTACTTTCACTTTCATATTGTCTTTTCTGTTGTGTTTCGGGCTCTTTATCAAAATATTTATGCACTTGAATAATTTCGTCTCGTTTTTCTTCTGATGTTAAATCTGGGCCATAGCTTTTAGAATATTCATTAAATAACTTCTGTAATACGTTGGCAACCTCACTACTGACTTCCCTTGTATAGTCATCCTTACTTTTTGAACAGGACGCACGGTCGAATGCCTGACCTCGCCGAATTGCCAATAAAGTATTCTGTAAAACACATTGGGAGTAAGGATCTTCCCACGAGTAATCTCCCTTTATTAGATGCCATATTTGATTTTCGAGGAATCCTAAATCATTTCTGCTAAGCTGATATTGAAATAAATCTTTCGGTTCACTAATCCGCTGACAGTTTCCAAAAAGTAGGTCTGGAAGATAAAACAAATCAAGTTTGTAAAAGGAGATATATTAATGAAAACGACAATTACATAAGTGGGACTGCCCTACCGCGAGATATAGCTATAATGGGAAGGAATGTTTGATCTAAGTGAACGACAAGACTCGTCTCGAAGATACGTCTGAGGACACTATGACTTATCAGCTTAATATGAACGAGGACAGAGTGTCGGCAAAATGGATGGATAGAGGATAAGGCCATATATATGTATATACCATATTTATGTACGGAGTAAGGAAAAAAACTCTTTCAAACTTTCAGTATTTCATATTTAATGCATCGATTACACTGCTCAATTCCTTTCTGTAAATTTGCAAACCTCGAAAGCATCCATGTTATAGACATATTTATTCGGTAATATAACAACAATGTCATATAATGTACAAGTAAAAATATGCATGGTTTGTGATATTATATAACGAAGCAACAGTAGCACTGAAATATAAATGACAGCAGCTTGTTTTTAAGTATTTGAATAACTATAATACTGTGAAATACATTATTGCACAAAAAATTTCACAAATACTTTTAAATTTGCAGTTGAAAAGTGGAAGACAGTGATCACCAGGATATCGAATAAAAGCCCGAAGGCTTATTTCCAATGGGGTCCTTTGGTGCTATAAATAAATAATCAAAATGATAAAGGAAAAAAAATCCATAAATAATAAATTTGGCGCAAAGACTTGGCCAGTTTAATCACAGTTCACTTGAACTAGTAGTAGATATATGACTTGTACATTAAGATTAAATCACAACTAAGGTATGACAGGTCAGTATTAAAATGAAAATCACCATTTTGCTTTGAAAGCACTTTTCGTAATAAAAAGTTATCTTATCATTATAGTTCGATGATGACTAACCATCCTCCATCCCCCTCTTTTACTACGGTTAACCGTTTATTACCCATTGACATGGTGTAGTCTTGAGTCTACTGTACACATTCAATTTGCTTCTAAATTTAGTTTAATTTTATAGCCAATCGGAATTCCAGTCTTTTTGTTCGTTTGTATTTTGTTTTTACTGAAATCTTTTTGTTGTTGTTGTTTAATTTTATTTTATTTCATTTTTATTATTCTTTTTTTTTATTATTATTTATTTATCATTATTTCTTTTCTTTTTTTTTTTTTTTTTTTTTGGTTTTTGATTGAGGGTTTTTTTTTTTTATAAAAGTAAGATTCGGTAATTTTAATCAATATGTACAAATGATCAGACAAGAAATTTAGAAAGTTCACCTTCACCTACTCAAACAGGATATAAACAGTGACCAAGCGCTGATTCCAGTCCAAACCTTCAAAGTCTAAAAATACTGGCATTGCTTTCTATAATTATCAAGTTTCTTCATTCCTAATGCGAGTTCGTCGGTCCTTATTTCCTACACTTGGCTCAAAAGACTCATCAAGAAAATCCAAACAGGAAATAATACCAATCGCCATTCCTACATACGCTGGCATAAAAAGCCGAAAGCCCAAACTACATCCGAAGTGCGGAAAAGGCGAGTTTACACATGTCAGAAGAAGGGATTAAGTTCGACAGTTTCTCAATCGAATACATTCTCAACGCGACGTTCATAACTTTATGCTATTGTTTTGTGTCTATTCGGTAAGTGTTATCAAAAATATATTCCGAGAACAGAAATACTAGTTATACTGGATGGCAAATCATTTGTTAATATTAGTACTGGAAATACAATGATCGAAATCGGATACTTCGTGGTCATAGCTCCCTCCCCCGCTCTCTCTCTCTCTCTAAGACAAATATGAGGAACCCCTCCCCCGTCCCCCCCCCCCATTTTTGGTGCAGAATTAACATTAAACTAAAATGGCTATAAAATGTCAAAAACAGAAGGTTACAAAACTGGATCATCAAGAGATGACAAGATGGGGTACCCGTGATGAGAGAGCATGTCTTACTGACAAGTTATGTATGTCGTACCTGATTCCATGGTCACTTTATCCAAAGTCCAAGGGCATCGCTAGGTCAAATGGACCAGAACTTATACATGTCATCCACCAGTGCAACAGATACCTTCATACTTGTATTCAATGAATAGATTTATTTGATATGATACTCCCTGTTGTACACTGATTGTACGCTAATTAAATATCGAGGTTGCCAACTACTCCACTCTCTTAAAAAATAAATTGAAGTATTTTCCTCCAATTATTTTATTTTTCTCGTGTTTTCTGTTTTATGTACCGTCACTAACACTATATGTGAATTTCCATTCACGGTTTATTAATCTATCTAAGATTTTCTATATTTTTTTCGCAGAGAAATGGTTTTATCAGATAAGCACAATGATAAATAGATAATAAAAAATAATATGCTTTGCAACGGATTCTGTGCAGGTATCCCTTTAAAACTTACATGAGAAATGTGATGACGTACAGATCTAGATGGACTGACAGAAGGACTGACAGGCACATAGCGTTATCTTTCGACCATTCCACTATTAAACAAACGTGATCACGGAGTACACAAAGCTTCGTTTCATGCACCAGTCGAGATTTCCTTTGCCAAGTAGAGACTTACAGTTTAATTGATGTCGTCAGGAGAAAAATGTTACAAGTAAGCGGAAGAAGAGACCCTGGTGCCCAATAAGAGAGGCAAGAAGTGTCTTCATGAAAGCTTTTAATAGTACTTCAGAAAAGTAATGACGAATATTCCCATCGAAAACATGCTTATGTGTTTCCACTTATTCGTGATTATTTTGTACATTGCAGAGCAACTTAACTAGCATGGTTTAATCAGTATTTATTCAGAAAATCACATGAATTCTATAACATAACACACACATATATATATATATATATATATATATATATATATATATATATATATATATATATATATATATATATATATATATATATATATATATATATATGATTGAGCAACAAGTCTTGGACTTATATAAAGCTCTCTTAACTAGCATATGCGAATCTAATCGGTAAGGGTCTGGAATCACTACTATACCCCTCGAATTTTTAAACTATATACAATAAAGTCATGTTTCAGGGATTGTAATTTTCTTTCCTCTCTCAATATTAAAATCAACAACCTAGTGATCCGAAATCCACCCCACCTCCCACTCTCTCTGTCTCTGTCTCGACAAATTTCCTCTTTTTTTTTTTGCAATCTTGATAACCATCAACCATATTTGGCTCTATTAAAATCGTATCCGTCATTGACAACAAATATTAATGAGTAATATATCTAGGAGAATCAACACAATGTACTATACAGTTTTCTCATGTGATGTCACACTACTAACAATAACTGTCATGTTGGATTACGACATTCGGACTTTTTCTATTTCTATTATGTAATCTTAATTAAATTTTTGAGAAATTTACAAAATATATCAGCGCAATTTTTGTGACTTTAATCTTAATTACTCAGTAAATATAATCAATTAGTTGAAAATTTCAAATAAACTATTTAGATATACAATGCGATTATAAATCTAAATGAAGCAGATTTGTATTGACAGTGACGGATAAAATCCGAGAGTTATACTCTGTTGAGGGAGGTATCGACAGTCAATCTGAGAAAAACAAGGTTGGATGGTAACATAAAGAATCCTTAAACGATTTATATGGAGCCCGTGGCAGAACTTCAGATCACCCTAAATTAAGTTGAAATCTAATATGAGAATATACATGTATACAAAATCCATTGTTAGTCTTGTTTCATTTCATAAGTGCCCTCTATGATATTCTCAAATAATCCAAAACGCTAGAACTAATTAAATACAATTACATAACAGAAAAAGACCAGTACACGCGCCAACTTGGGATTAAACAACATAATTTCTTAGTAAGCAGTAGGACTAACGCAGTCACACGGGTCATCAAACGGCCCTGCGTCTGTGCGCCGACGACGAATAAGCACTTCATGTCGGTCAGCCTCGCCCACCACTCATTTCATTTTATGATGAAGTAACGGATAAATATGTGAATATGGTACATAAAACCCCACCAAAATCAACCAAGGTTTTATGATAGTGTAGAAGTCTCGACGGCAAAACACCTAAGTTGCTAATCTGTGTGAAATCAGGAATAACAAGAAACAAGTAATGACAAGGCTAAAGTACACAGAATAAGTTATGTATAGTTACTGTTGTTATTTCATACATCTTAGTATTTTTCTGAAGCTTATTTTCAAATTTGCATAATAAAATTATCAGCCAGCTACACAAGGATTCAGGTTTACATGGACCACTCACAAACAACAAGTAAATCGTTTTCCATTTTGTCTGAATCACTCTCAATCGTTACAGCTAATAAACCAATTAGACCAAACCCTCCCTTCTCTCTCATGTCCACGGCATATGGACCCCATCAGTATGCCATGGCATGTCCAGTATAGGAGACTGAAAGGGGATCGAAGCTTTTCTTAATAAGCTAATGCCTTGCAATTATTTGTAGCCGCTTGTGTCAGCGTGATAACGACGTTCTCTCTGTATTCTCTCATTCAAGTCTCGTTTGTATTCCTTTCCAGATAGTCTTAGATTAAACGGAGATCTTAGGCGACGATATACTAAAATGCCAAGGTTTCCGAAATAAACGTAGGCCCATAGCCAATTACTTAAATTGTCTTTATAGTCTAATATGTTGTTGCCGGTGTTGTTGCACTTTTCTTGTTGTTTGTTCAATAACATTCGTTGTGTCCTTGTTTGTTGGCTGTTGTAGTGTGTGAATTTGCGGTTGATTTCTATAAATTTTCTTGTTTCCAATGATGACAAGAGAATATCAGAAAATCATGAAATTTTAGAAAATTATATGTATGATTTATTTATATTTTTGTCTATGGTTGGTTGGTTGATGGGTGTTTACGTCGCTTTCAACAATTTTTCAGTTATTTCGCGACATGGAAGCAGGAGGTAACCAACCTCTTAAACATAGAGGCGCAACCTGGGAATCGAATCCGGATCGTCGGCGCCGCAAGACAAACGCTTAACCACTGCACCAAGCCTGCCCCCTTTTTGTCTATGAAACTGTTAAAATAATACATATAATCCTAATATATAGCAAATGTTCTAAGCGTATGCTGAAATAAAGCATTCATGTATTCATATGTATTCATGTAACATTTCTTCACACAGAAACATTTCTTGCAATCACATGAAAATTTAATTCAGTTTCACGTGACAAGTCCGACAACTCTGGTGTGTCTTTTTTTTAAGAAACTTAACATGTTTTTTTTTCACACTTCCATATATTGATCAATTTCTAAGTTTGCTCGATTTCAATTATATAAAACTGAAAGTAAAATTTGTGATCTGCAGATTATAAATTTAAAAAAAAAATTAGAAAGTCAAATAATAAGAGACACACAGTATGATTTAAACTAATTACTGATACATCAATATAAAATGAAGTATAAAATTCATCTACAACCCCCCCGAAAAAAAAAAGAAATAAGAAAGAAAATTGAAAAAACAAATTGATCAAGTATTTAACTGTGGATTTTATCAAATATAAAGTATTCCAAACGATGATATATATTTTAGGGTAGAAAACAATTGGTGTCACATGAAAAGATGAATCTTTATTCTTAAATTTGAATTAAATTTAAATCTGCTGGCGCCGAACCGCCAATCTCAAGAGACATCAATAATGGACGGTATACTACACTGTGTTTTCCTTGTTATCTGTCATACACAATACGTTCGGCTACATCAAATGCTTATTTATCGGCTCTCAACAACGCATTGTAGAACCGTACAGAGACAGCTACCGTCAAGTCTTAGCAATCAATAACGCTCTATCAACTTCATTATAGGGTCCTTAAAAATGCAGAGAGAGGAATTCTTACCGCAGCCACACAAGTCCGAATTCATCATCGATTCCAACAGACTTGATTCAATTTCTATGAAAATTCAGAACTTGAATCCTTTGAAATGAGAGAAATTATTGAGGAATGAAAATATCAAGAGCTCCCTACAGCCTGGTTACTCGCTCTGTGGACAGCAAACGCGGTTTAACAAGATGTTTGATACCATCTCTTCATCTTGACATCTTAGAGGGATGCTTCAGAACGTGATGTTCAAATCAAAAGTGCGTCTCCACTTTCCTTCTAGAAGTATTAGTTTGTGAACTGTGCGGTTGCTTCCGGTTGCTTCCAGTACATTGAAATTAAAGTAATATTTGCTTAACCATCTGTGTTTTGTGAAATGTGATGTATATTAGTCATGGATTTTCTATTAAAATTGCAATATTCGAATTAAGTATCAGAATCCGTTATCATTTTTCTTTTTAGTCTATATTGAAATTATATACATGTGGATGATTTTTATCATTTATCAAAATGGTATAGAATTTGTCTTCATGATAAAAAATGATAAAGGATTGAATCTTTGCTTGTTTACATTACATTCCCCCCTTCTCTCTCTCTCCCCCCCCTCCCCCCCCCCCACTCTCTCTCTCTCTCCCTCTCCTTATTTAATGTTTTCAGTCAAGTATGAATGAATGATAAAAGGGATTCTATTCTGCTTTGAAATAATTTTATAACTTTCATTTTGTGACTTATACTGTATGAAAATGCATAGTGTTGGTCGTAATTCAATAAAATCTGTAATAACAATTACCAAACCATGTAAGCCGGTGTGGCCTAGTGGTATCGCGTTGGACTCCTGATCGGGAGGCCGGGGTTCGAGTCCGGCTCTGGTCATGCCGGTGTCCTGTCTTTCGGATGAGACAGTAAAAACCGAGGCCCCATGTCTTGGTATGCATGGCACGTTAAAGATCCCTCACTGCTTCGGGTGGGTCCGTTGCAAAGGTCAAAATTTGTATGCCCCGCATCAGGCAGATGCCGTCACCATATACATGAAATATCCGTGGTGTGACGTAAAACAAAAATCAATCAATCAATCAAACCAAACCATGTTATGATATTACTCTTGTAGAGGTTTAGCAAACAAATCCATTCCATTTTTTTTTAAATCCAATGAAAGAGGCCAAAACTATATGAGCAAAAACCAGACCAGTAATTCAAGAAATACAATTTATTCATAATGATTAAAGCTAACATACTCTGCTTAATAAGATCGCCAAACAAACTGACCATCAGTCCGCCAGACCATTTAATTGAGATAGAGACACTTGAACGTTAGAGAGGATGACCGTGCAAGCGAAAAAATGATCCCAATTTACGGAAGCTTTGTCGGACAAATAATGATTACATTCAGACTGACATACTGTGCTCCTCAAATGTCGACATTCCAACGGACTTCAGCTATGAAAAATCTATTTCTAATAAGACGAAGCTGAAAAAGATATTCTAGAAAATGAGCTGCCCCATAAATCATTATTAATATCACTTCCGTGTTTTACTATGTATATTACAACAACTGTTGATCTGAACAAGCCAATTTTACAGAACAGCTAACAGCGTGCTTGTCAAGAGACTGAGAAGTCCAGAGTCCCAACCCAACTGGTGATTCGTCGTGTCGTGGATTTTGGGCCGCTGGGTGTATTTTTAAAAAGCGGGGACCAAGCCCTGAGTATAGGTTTGTTTCGTAAAATGATGGAAAAGTGTGTCCGTGATTGGCAAAAAAAGTTAATGGGCGCCTCCCCCCTCCCAGTTCCTACGGGTCTTGGTTGAGACAGTAAACCCCAGCACAATGTCGCGGTGGTTAATCGCACGTTAAAGATATCTCAGTTCTTCGGGAAGGTCCGCTGTAAAGGTCTAAATGCCTGTGCAATTCATCAGATGTCGTCACTATATAAGTGAAAGAAATCTCTACGTGACGTAAAAACAATGGTTGGTGGTGTTCTGCGTCGTTTTCAACAAGTATCTCAGTTATATCTTGACACGGAAGCAGGAGGTAACCAACCCCTTTTAAAACTTTGTGGCGCAATCCGGTACTTGGGTCCGGATCGTCGACACTGCAAACCAAGCGCTTGACCACCACACCAAGCACCAACCCCCCTTTCCACCGGCATAGAGAGAGAGAGAGAGAGAGAGAGAGAGAGAGAGAGAGAGAGAGAGATGAACGAACAAACTATCGAAATGTCCATTAAATGTACAAATGAATTCGTTGGAGTGATAGAGCCTTAAGAGGACAATTTTAACAAAGAATTTTATTTACGATACATTGACTGCATAATTTGTTTGTCATGTAATACTATATTCAATATGGTAATTCTGTTTTTTCTAGAACCGATGTAGCTCAGTGGATGAGGTTTTCGGCTTGTGACAGAGAGGTCCCGGGTTCGACTACCGCCTTGCGCACACCGGTGTCCTGTCTTTCGGATGAGATAGTGGGAACCGAGGTCTCGCTTCATTCGTTCAAATTGTGTCTTGTTGCCAAGTACCCTTTCTTGAGAATGCTATCAAATCTACCATTCCTGGTATCAGTCCCGCATCACATTAGGACTTAAATTGACGTAACTAGCGGTGTTCGAACCCACGACGTATGTATTAACAATTCAACCTAACTACGGTGTAAAAAAAAAATACAACTTCTTGAAAATCATTCTTGTATAATGAAGCTCATTACTACCTTATCCTACTTTGTTTACCCTTGAGATCTGATCGTTATCTAGTGATCGTCTACAGTAAAAGAATGCCAACCGAAACCTTTAATTTCAGAGCACTTATTTAGACCAGTAATATAAAGGTTACTCTGGAATATCATATATCAGTCTATTCTGATACAAGACAAATTCTATTATCAAAACAAAAATAATTCTCAAATCAAAGGTTTTAACGAGAAGTCCAGAGTACTTCGATGTCGCTTATCGGCACCATGGTTTTTTGGAGGGGTTTTTTGGTGGGTTTCTCTCTCTCTCTCTCTCTCTCTCTCTCTCTCTCTCTCCCACTCTCTCACGGCTACAAAGTTAGAATAAAGTTTTTAACCACTGATCTCTGATAAAGAATAACATTTCCAAGTCACATCTGTGTATGAAACATATGATTTTCGGGGAGGGGGTAGGGTGCGACCAGCAGCCTCAGATAATAGATTTCATAAAAAGGGAGTAGGCCGCTCAATAATTGAAAAAGAAAGCAAAACTAATAGCTTGTTCAATAGTCAATACCAAATCGAGAAGTGTCAATCATAAAATTCATTCCTTGTAAAAGTTGCTTAGATTTCATATTACTCAAATCACCGCTCCAGAAGTGACCAGGATGGTTCAGTGGTATTGTATTGGATTTGTACCACGATGGTCAGAGTATCATTTTGACTATTTGGCAAGGAAATTTTCTATGAGACCTACAATGCATACGTTTACACGTAAAAATTGTCCCGCATTCCCTCTGTTGGGTCCAGTGCCTCGGTTGGGTCCAGTGCATGGGACAAAAATTATGAAACTGCACACCAGGTAGGTGTCGCCACCACATAGACAAAAAAATCTTGAGTGAAGGGTAAAATTTTTCAATTTAATCAAGTCGTGAAACCTCCCCCCCCCCAAAAAAAATGCCATTCAGCAACCATGTTTAATGCCCTTTTTCTATGACATCAAAATATTTTATTGCCATACGGCAGCATCAATATGGGTACTGTACGTATAACCTTCTTAGTCTAGCTCGGGATACCAAAGGAAAAAATACTTAAGTCATATTTTGGCAAAAAAAAAATGTGAAAAATTTATAAAATGTTCTCTATGCGTTTACCATGCCACTGATAAATGGAGAGAGAGAGAGAGAGAGAGAGAGAGAGAGAGAATATCACGTCAAATGAAAGGATGGAAAAATGGCTAGAGGCCAGTTTATCATGGAACAAGTATCATAGTTATCAAAAAAGTGCGACAGGCAGACGGACTGATGGTTAAAGTTATCTCCAAGTGTGGCGTTGCGTCGCAGACGACACAAGATACATAAATTTTACAATAAAAGGAAAACCAAATTTACTTGCAATACATCAAGACATTACTTCTAGACAAAATCAATAAATAAAGCGAAATCCTCTTAAAATAGATATGAAAATTGTAAAGATTTTACATCGATTACATGAAAATTCATTAAATTCGTATATGATTTATTTGAAAAGAAGCATCATATGTTGCTATAGCAACATTTTATATGATATCCTTATTCTGAACTTTGTAATAACTGTGTGTTACAAGTAAGCTTTGTAAAGAAGAATTCTGATGATTTTTTTTCTATTCGCTGCATTTAATTTCGCCTAAAATTTGCGAGAATGCATCGACCCCGTCCACAATAACTTATATTTGCCACTTTGAAGCTTCAGTTGTTGTGTTCAAAGTTGATAAAATGTCTACAGAATGATTTATTACATTTTGAAGTAAAGGATAACTGTGTCTGATCCAAATGATATACTGAATTAAGATCAGAGATCTTTGTTTCCTCCCGTGTACCTATTTTTTTTTTATCGAAAGAAAATCCGTAAAACGCAACACTAGCCTAGGTACAGAGAAATGAGCTGAAGAGAGAACAGAAAGGAAATAACATAGTAAGTCTCAAATGAAGACAATACTGGGTGGCGACAAATAGAAAGAGGGTATGACTGTCAACCGATATTTTGTATTCTAGTTTTTTTGTTATCGTTGTTTTTTATTTATTATTTATTCATTTATTGTGTGTGTGTTTGGGGGGGGGGGGTGTTTCTAAACACGAATAGGCTAAGTTCATTTGATGTTTTTATTTGCAAAAATACAATTTCCTAAAAGGACCCTTTCTTTGTTGTCGTTTGATGGCAGCATCCCTAGAAGTATTTTAGACATCAGAAAGCCGAGATAACTTTTGGCCACACACTGTATTGCCGGTGACGTTCTTTCCAAATTATACATCATCTTCCTTTCACTTAGTTTGTTCGCAACGAGTAAGGATTCCCCAACTGTCAAAAACTGCAAATTGCCTTCCCTGCAATTTTCGTTTTATCGCAGAAGAGAATCGGGATCGATATTGCTGGTAAATTGAATAGATGGGGACAAAATAACAAGGAGCTCGACGCCGAGCGTGGCTAATGTCACGGAAAATATGAAGAAAATAATCTGCTATCATTTGTCACCAAATTTGTCAAGAGGCAACGCGATATAAATCTAAGATAATGTCTGATAATGACAATAATAGGGATATAACGAAATGGCGGAAAGAACGAGTACATTTTCATGATGTAGGAATATGAACTCGTTCCAAAATTTAACTGAAAGTTCAGATACATACATGTTTATATTAACTTTCCTTTATATATTTTTATTTCTTTCGTGATAGAAAACAAGCGATTCTTTAATAACCGTTGCAGTTCTAATAATCACTTGCAGAACATTCATATATCACTAAATATTTTGTGCATCAGATGTGCAAATGAAATTTCTTTAGTGATCACCTAGGTTGAAACTGTACACGTCTATAATATCAGAAGGGCTTTCAGACAAACAACAAATATGACCTTATGAGAATAAGCAAAAGTATATACATGTATATAAACGAAAGACAGAAAGAATGAAAAAAAAACAATAGCGACAACAAAATCATAACAAACATATGTGTATATATATATATATATATATATATATATATATATATATATATATATATATATATATATATATATATATATATATATATATATATATATCCGCAAGTAGTGGCCCTAAATGAATGATAGGGCCACAAGTCCTTACGTTGCGTAAACTTGCATTATTGATATACGGAATAGCCGGCACGATTCTATGCATTTCGGCATCAAATGGAGCAAATATCTAACATATATAAACATAAAGCAAACGATCGACAATGATAACTTACCCCCGATCTGTCGTCTGAAGGCGTGGTCATTGTTATTTTTATGTCATTTCTCTGTTTACATTTTATTTATCGGCTAGTTATTTATGAAGAAGAAAACTAATTGAAATGACCAGAAATGCGGTAACTAGCCGATAAATAAAATGTAAACAGAAAAATGACGTAAAAATAACAATGACCACGCACCCATGACCACATGTTTTCCGTCAGCTCTGCCTCTTTTTGTGAGGTTTCTTTTAACGAGATCTCGCGACACCGAATGGCTGAAACAGACACCGGCAAATTTGAAACAGGTCGGGAAAAAAATGTGTGTAGAGCCTTCAGACGACAGATCGGGGGTAAATTATCATTGCCGATCATTTGCTTTATGTTTATGTATGTTAGATATTTGCTCCATTTGATGCCGAAATGCGTAGAATCGTGCCGGTCATTCCGTTTATCAAAAATGCAAGTTTATGCAACGTAAGGAATTGTGACCCTATCATTCATTTAGGGCCACTACTTGCGGCTAACACGGAACAACCTTTGTAAGGTTGTCGTCGTGGCGTGACGTTATATACGGCATGCTTTGTTGGCTAGGCAAAGCCGTCGTACGGTCTAAATTTACAACATATATCACATATGCACCTACATGGACGTCCATTGGTGTCGAGGATGCGATATCACCACCTCGGAATCGAGCCACGTGCAACCAATTTCAGATAATATATTTATATCAATTAGCAGTTTCAGCAAGGTTTGAAAAGGGGGAAGAACTCCGTCCGAAAAGATTCTTGCTAATGTGGTTCCAATATCAAATATCAAATTTAAGCCTGAAATGGGTTGGGGTGTTACCATCGAACAGATCACTAAAGTATCTGAAATGTTTTATTGAATTATTTTCAGACATATGGCAGTACTGTTGCTGATTGCTGTACACTAAATGTTATACGAGAAACATATCAGGTACTACAACACTTGAAATTTTCGGACATCCAAAAGATGGCAATTTCCGAAGTTGATATAGTATGAATAAGAATGAAGTCAGCATAGTTTAAGTGCTTAGTTAGTACGGGTAAGTGCCTGTTTCATGATCCAGAGGTCCCGGCTTCGAGTTCCGCCAGTGGCTCGTCGGTGTTCAATCTTTTGGATGAGACTAAAAGCCGAGGTATTGCGACACGGCTGGCGTGACACGGAGAAGATCCCACACTGCTTCGCGCGAGTCCGTTGAAAAGATTTAAATTTCTGTGTACTGGCAGCACCCAAGTGCAATTAATTGGTGTTAAATAAAACTTGCACCAACCAATCAGTATAAAATAAAACGTTCCGGGAGAACAATTAAGTATTAAATCCAAATCGGGTACACATAGTTTTGACATTACAGTCAGATTTCAGAGAACACAAAGAGGTTAACGTTTGGTATGAAAATTAATAACTAAACAAGTGTACTTCGTAGTGTAAAAGGTAATAGCGTCTGCTGACATCAAATCTTAGAGATGAAATTAGACGCTGTAAGACGAAGAGGAATATGCCTGGGGTCTAATTTCCTTAACGCCAAGCATCGCATGTCAGCCAGAGATTTCATTTCATTAGGTACAACATGGCGGGCCGTAAATTAATCTGCAAAAACGCAGCCCGTGACATCAATTAACGGCGTGGAATAGAAGAAGCATAAGCTTCAATTCCATTTATCTGAGATTAAAAGGGGAACTTTGGAAAATGTCATGTCTGAAGGAAAGCTGACACCGGCAGCATTGTCAACATTGCTATTAAATGGAAGATTCACTGCGTTTTATTACGGATTTTGTGGATATATTTGAAATTAGGGGAAAATCATTTCAATGTGACAATAGAATGTGTTGAAAACATACATATGTTTTGTGTGGGAGTGATTCAGTCGAATATAATAGTGTTTGGAGTCATTTACTGTATGTTGAAGATGCTTTACTGGATAATGAGAATTAATTATGCTGACCAATCGGCAGAACGTTTTATTTTCTCTCCTACTATCAATCAGAATGCATGTCATTATTTTCCTCCACGCTACTTGTATTTCGCCTCCGTTGACTAATCAACATGCATGTTATTTTGCATAATTCCACTTGGCAATCAGCAAGTATATCATTATAATCATTATTGTAAAATGTGAACCTGTCAACCAATCAGCGTGTGTGTTATTACTGCATGTACAGTATTGCTGAATCCATCTCAACCAATCAGCGTGCTTGGTAGAAAGGTTCACGCTCTTTCTTTTATGCGTATGCACTTTTTTCCACAATCAACACAAGTTAGGAGGAAATTTTTAAAAACAAAATCAACATGAGAAAAAAGAAGATATTTCAACATTGAGGATGCCATTCGGGTTATTCCAAAATTCCTACCCGGGTCATGAAATTTACAGTTATGATTAAGAGGACGCGTTTTTTTTTCTAGGCAAGCATTAACTTTTTGTTTAAAATAACCCGTAGAGAATGTTTCTAAGGTAAAAGTCATTTCTTTATATGACTATTTGTGTCCCATTCTTAAGTTTAGTGAAAACCGAGGTCCCGTGTCACGGTAGACGATGCGCGTAAAATTCCCTCACTGCTTCGGCTGGGTCCGTTGCAAAGGTATCGATTTTTACCGAATGCATCAGGCTGGTGCCGTCACCATATACATGAAATAATCGAGGTGTTGTTCAATATCAACAAGAGTAGATAAGAATAATTCCTAATTCTTTAGCACCATTTCTATCTCGCAGAGGTAACAGAACCCACCATCCAGGATCTATTTATTTATACCTATTCATTGATCCTTTTGAAATAGAAGGTACAAATGGGGAAAGGGTGTTGTTGTCTTTACTTCCTGTTTCCTCAAATCTTGACTACTAAATAAACATTAAAAGGAATAATTCCTAAAATACTGTTTCTCTAGGTCAATACATTTCAGGGACTGACCCGTATTTTATAATGTACAACAAAAAGAATAGTTCTCAGATTCACTTAGTTTAACAGCATTATCTCAAAACGATGTGTGAAGAAGTGCAAAAATTTCATGCCAACAGACAGACTGACAGACAACTTGATTCCAACCTTGTTATGTGAGTATAATAATTAGTTTTGTTATGATGATAACGGACACACACAGTTGATCGAAGTTTCTATAAAGAAAGACAACTCTTGCATTCATCCTTTCTTAATACTATCATCTTCTTCAATGGAATTTTCTATAGGGAAGATATCTAGAAATAGATACTAGTTAGCAAGTATGTCATGAATTTCTGCGTTTGTATGTCCATCAGCATTAATAATTTTTCTGACACTACATATTTTATTTAATATATATTAATACATAATTTACATAAGTTACTACCCCTCTACGCTTACATTGTTTTAAAATACAGATTTATAACGTTTCAAGACCAATTTCGCAAGCACTCTCATTTTAGAATTATATGACAAATTAGTTCCTCCCATTACTTAAACAGTATCTGAATTTTCTGAGAGTCTATCAATGCATATGGTTAAGGATGGGGTTTCTCAACTCAGGTACCATCCTGGTGTCCCATCAGTAAAACCTGGGTGTCACCATATTGCCATCCCACCGCTAAATACTGGGTACCACCATATTGTGAACCCACCACTTAATACTGGGTACCACCATATTGTGACCCCACCACTAAATACTGGGTACCACCATATGTGAATCAACCACTAAATAATGGGTGCCACCATATTGTGACCCCACCACTAAATACTGGGTACCACCATATTGTGAACCCACCCCTAAATAATAGATGCCACCGTATTGTAACTCCACCACTAAATACTGGGTACCACCATATTGTGAACCCACCACTAAATAATGGATACCACCGTATTATAACCCCACCACTAAATATAGGATACCACCATATTGTGACTCCACCACTAAATATTGGGTACCGCCATACACTCTGGGTTATTTTGAAATGTATGCCATAATGACAAACATTTCATTACCATAATGGCAAACATTTCATTATCAGACCAATATATGATATTTTCAGAACGACCCTGTGGGAAATTAGAGTAAACAGATGCATGTACGTGCACAAGTACGTTACTGTAGCTTTATTGTAGGCAATACATGTACAAGAATTGCCTATACAAGGAGCTTTTTTGAAGATCTTTACTTAAAAATGAGTTAACCATATAGATATATATCTGTCATCAACCTTTTATTAACTATGTCAACTTGTCAGAAAATACATGTTTTAAAACATATTTTAAGTTTTGTATTTTCCATTCCAAGTAATTTAATAATTAATACATGACAATTCACGAGTGTCAACTAATTGTACAATTACATGTTCGTGATAAAAAAGACTACACAGTGCAAAATAGGATGAAAAAAGGCAATCATAATTTACGTATTTGACGATAAATGAATGTCCCAAAAGTAAAAATTATAAGATGTTCTCAATGAAAATGAGTTTTTCTATAAGAAAATCCAATCCAAGCGAGTGACATAGATTTGGCCAGTGCCATGGGATTTCCCCGCTGTCACGTGAATAAAGTATGTACATGGGTATGTCGTTACAGAATTCCTATTAAATATATCTAAACATAACTGAGTTTGCAAATGAATATTTACTACATGTACATGCATGTGTATTTCCAATATCTGTAATAACACAAATTTACGACAACTTTTCAATGAAAACTCGGTGTATTTTTGTACCATTTCTTGCATACGGTTGGAATTTGATACTATCAGGTCAACATCCCGATTTAACATCCAGACAACAGTCGGAAATCACTGCATAAAGCAATAACTCCGTCAAAATACAGCAAGAAAGATAACTCTACAGCTTCAATGGAAAATGAGAAAATTTATGCGAGTTATCCTTCTTACATCAATACATCGACTGCTTTTTCACGGAGACGACAGATTCTAACCTACATGTATATATAAGTATAAACCTTATTCTTTGCGATTCTGACAGCAATTCTAGAAGACATAAACTTGAAATAAACTAGAAAATTAGTTATGTCACCTCGAAGTCCTTTTCCTTCCATCTATTGCTATTATTCCTGATGTAAGAATAGGTAACTTCAAGTTGTCAGTACAATAACTTGTTTATTTCATTCAGCCATGTTGATATGCTATGTTCTTTTACTATCCTTTTAGATTATTTGTTCTTAATTTCACACCATGTTCATTTCTTATATCTTTTATACATTACATTTAAAAGTATTTCAAGAGTAAGTTTGATTCGCTGTGGTTGTCATTTCGCTGGAAATAATTTGTCCTCAACTTGACACCGTGTTTATTTTATATATTCATAACATAAAACGGTATTTTGTAGCGTTTTCCTGTTTGCTGATTCGCTGACTGTGGATTTTATTTACATTTTTCTATACGTTTACGATAATGAAGATTTATATTGCATGTGATTTTAAGCCGTGTATTCACGAGCATTTTCATTTTAAGAGTACATGCCTAATACATATCAAAACATATATAAGTTACATGTATACATTTTGGTGCGCAATATGCACATTTCCACGGTTTATGTCAATTCGGTGATGCTAAAGGCCTAAACTATGGAAATCGAAAGTATAAATATTTGAAGAAGAAACTAGAGACCAAATGGGGTTCGCCAGCTACACACGTCCGCTTTGAGTTTTTCATAATGTCCAATTCTTTAATGCAAAATGTCCGAATATAATATGGGGTATGACTTTGGTTTTATTGTAAGCAATAATGCAAATCTTCGTTTATAAATTACTAATATCATTATGTATTAAATATATAAATATCGGCATTTGAATTCGCTGAAGAAACTTGCATGTACAAAGATTAAGTATTCCAAATTATTTTCTCACTTTAGGTAATTGTAATCAAAGTAAAACAAAAGATCGAAAAGTAAGATTTTATTGAGAAACTGACAAAAAATCCTGAGGACTAAACCCATGCAAAGGCACTTGTCTTAATCCTCTTAGCGTTTGAGAGAGGACTCCATTAACCTATCACCTTTAAGATTACGCATATTGTTATGAAAGTGCTTTAGTTCCAAACATAAAGGGTGCGAAAATTATCTTCAAATTTGAATTTCGTCTGGGACGCTGTATGTATCACCTGCTTGCTTTACTCTTCTTATATTCTAGAACCACCTTAGCCTAGTGGATGAGGTGGTCGACTCGTGACCGAGAGGTCTCGGGTTCGACTTCCGCCCTGGGTGCCCTAGTGCCCTGTCGTTTGGGAAAAAAACCCAGTAAAAACCGAGGTACCGTGTCACGGTAGGCATGCGTGGCACGTAAAAGATCTCTCACTGCTTCGGGTGGGTCCGTTGGAAAGGTATGAATTTCTATGCAATGCATCGGGTAGATGTCGTTAAAATACATGAAATAATCGTTGAGTGACATAAAACGATAACCAATCATTCTGTTATTCATTATGAAAACGTTGATGATTTTGCTGCGCATACAGGTCACCCGAATATATAAACAGGAAACGCTAAAGATGACCGGATTGTAAAGCGAAACATTCATTCAACCATGAAATGTAGGGCAGACTGACCTACGTTTATCTGAAATCAAAATCAAACACCAAATATCTCTCATATGCGAATTATCGAGTCTGCGGTCCTTCCAAGTTCTGAAAAATTGATTCAACCAGGGTCCGGCGCCATAAAATAAGAAAATACTCGAGTCAATTATTTCATTGTAATTTATTCCATTATCAAACGTTCAAATAAATTGTCACGAAGAATGGTTTAATTCTATTTATCTATATAATAAAACTCAATAAAATCCAAATCCCAGTTATTAATTCATAGTGGAACAGAAGAATATGGAATTATGACTTCAGTATTTTTTCAGACCCACCCGGACCCACAAACTAGATTTTAAAAAAATTGAAAAGGCGCGCAAACATCATCCTATAGATCGGAGAGGCTTCGCAATTCGGCCAAGATCATTCTAATGACCATATACTGACGATGACGACAATGTATACCCTGTGTATAGGTTTAACTGGTTTGGATGAAACCGACTATGTATATCTCAGGTGGCCAAAAGAATAATTCAGTACATCATAATGCTACTAGAATTAAAACACGTTCTGCAATAATGAATTATCTTAAAGTTGTCGTCTTTACCTTTTGACAAAAATATTTGCAAAATTAATAAAGGTAATATTATTATACCCATCCTGATCAGGGGCATATTCTTTTTACCTTTGTGTCCATAAATTTAACCTTGGCAAATACTTTTGAAAAATAAAATTTGTCAAGGTAAACAGTATAGCTTTTGGTACCCCATTTATTCTTGGGGTACCCATTGATGGAAACATCAGTATCCTCTTGTTTATTCTTGTGACAAAAATAGATGATGCACCAAGAAAAGGAAAAGATATCTGGATAATGTACTGGAGTATGAAAAAAAAACCTCCATGGTCATAGCAAACGGATCAATAAGTCAACACAATAATGTCTAAAGAATGCTCATTTATACATCAATGTCGGGTACATGTACCGACTAAGGACAATCCTTTGAAGAGCTTAACATTGTTACAATTTATACACCATCGTGTGCGGGCGTGGTTAAATTGAATCTGGCGATCCTTTTTGTGCATAATAAGAGAAGAAACGATTGTGTTCTCCGTGATATATCTCAATGACATATTGATGTTCATGGATATGTTATTCAGGCTATATTGGTAATGAAGACTGAAATAAAACTTGGATAACAATGATTTATCATATCAAAACAAGCGCAGAAGCCAAAGAGGGTCCCTACTCTGTCTTGGAATTTAAATTAGTCTATTTAGAATAGACACTAAGAAAAGCCATTTTGGCGATGACCTTGAATCTCTAGTTCCGAGTGTGATTAAAACTTGGCCAATTGGCCAATACACTAGATCGTGATTACTGATTGACCGTTTTTGACTCGTGCTTTTATACACACCATTCTTTTTTTCACCAGTGGGGCAGAAAATATGCCCAAGTTTAGAACAATAGTTTTGGTAGTTGACTAAGATGCAAAACATAAACGAGTATTTGCGATCTTGCGTATTACTGGACGTCTGACATGATCGCTTCAGAAGTCTTATACTGTGAAATCATTATATTTCGTGGGGGCTCAATTTTCGTGGTTTTCGTGGATAGCCTCATCCACGAATTTACATCCCCAACGAATAATTGTACATAAAGCAAGAAATTGGAACAACTTTTAATGACAAAACAAGCATGCATATTTTACAGGCGATTGACGTATAAACACCTTCCAATAACGTGGACGCATACGTTAATTGCTTTTAATTGCAATGTTTGTCAACACTGTTTTTACAACTGTTTGTCACAAGCCAACCTTGCGAAACCCGCAACGGTAATCTGCCTTTTGTCATCAATACCGGTGACGGTGACTTGGTCTAAATCCTTATACTCCATCGGCGGGCGGTATCCACGAAATTACGTCCCCACGAAAATACTGAATCTCACGAGTCCACGAAAATTGGGCCCCATGAAAATAAATGATTTCACAGTATTTTACATAAATATTTTGTTAACCCCCGTTAAACCGAAACATTTCATTTAGTACGCTTCGTTGTGTTTAAGCAAAATTGGCACTTGTATATTATGTACTTTAACACTTACGCGGAGATGCGTTTGAGAGAGTTCAAAGAACATGATCCTCAATAGATCGTTGTCTGATCCTAATGCCAATATATGCAAATAAAGAGCGGCGTTCTAATCAGATTGTTTAGTTCCTATTCCTGGATCTTGACATGCCATATATGGTAACGAAAGTAGAATGAAAGGAAAACGAGACTAGTTTTTCATAACAATCTCATCAAAATATGGTGCGTCAAAAACCGAGACCTCTGACGTTTTTTGACGGATTCGATTCTTTTTTGTTTGTATGCTTGTTTTTGTTTCTTTTTGCTTTTTGGGTTTTTTTTTTTTTTTTTTGGTCTTTTTTATTTTTTTGGTTGTCTTTCTTTTTTTCTTTTTTTTTTTTTTCGTCACACTTTTTCTAAAATATTGCATCGGTCATTGCCTTTTATATGAACTCCAAAAACAGATCTAAATGTTCGACATTTCGCGAGATTACTTGAATTACTACACAATGCTGCCATGTGATGCACGTAGCATAGATTGAGGATGCAATTCACGGATGACGTGGAGGCACGAGTCACAGAAACAACACACATATATAAAGGTAGTACTAAATTATTTGGACATGGCAAAAGGAAGGAAAATAACGAAAGCCACTCCATTTACATCAGCCACTAGAGATCTGGTGGACCCGGAAACACTTTTCATGCTTCAATGAATTACAGACGGAACGAGAATTACTGGACTTATAACAGCGTAGTGAATCTGGTAGACGTCACGGGACGGTCTCTTCTGAAAGATATCTCTCTTTGACATATTATTGCTCGAGTCGTGTCGGTGATTTCTACTCAGCGAAGGAAAGTAGTACGAAATACCTAAACATTCTTTCATATAACGAAGTAAATATGTGTTAGAGTAAGTTTTAATACTTTTTAAAATATAATAGTATATTCCGTAACAGGCATCAAAAGTCCCCAAGGCACCAGAGTTGGCCGAGTGGAGCATACTTGGTGGATAAATATGATGAAAGATAACGCAGCGATTTTCAGATAAGCTGATCAGCCAGAGATGTGCAGGTGCTAGACTAACAAGATCAATGAGAAGATTCCCTGGTCGACAAGAGGTTAGTATAATACAAAATGACATCTCGTTCTCCAGAAAACAGAATGTCTTGGACAATCTTACTTCTATCAAATTGAACACCTAAATTGACAATTTCAATGTTTGTCATTTACCTGACTACTAGAGGTAGTGGGTGTTTTTAGCAGGCAAGAGATGCCTACTCTATCTGGCACTTAATCTAACTCCCTTTTGCAAGTAGAGATGTAAGTGGTTAGTGTTTTTCAAATCAGGAGATACTTACACTCCCGGGCCGTTGATCTAACTCCCTTAGGAAGTACAGATGTGGTGGTTGTTTCTACCTAGCAGGAGATGCCTTCTCTCATTAGCACTTGGTCTGACTCCCTTATTACAGACGTGGTGGTTGTTTTTACCTAGCAGGAGATACATACACTCCCGGGCCCTTGATCTAACTCCCTTGTGGAAGTACAGACGTGGTGGTTGTTTCTACCTAGCAGGAGATGCCTACTCTCCCTAGCACTTGATTTAACTCCCTTACGGAAGTACAGAAGTAAGGGGTGAGTGTTTCTAACAAGCTGGAGATACCCACTTTAACTAGCACTTGATCTAACTCCCTATTGGAAGTACAGAAGTGGTGGGTGTTTTATCTAACAGGAGATGTCTACTCTTCATGGCACGTGATCTAACTCCCTTATGGAAGTACAGAAGTAAAGGGTGAGTGTTTCTAACAAGCAGGAGATGCCCACTTTAACTAGCACTTGTTCTAACTCCCTATTGTAAGTACAGACGTGGTGGTTGTTTCTAGCTAGCAGGAGATGCCTACTCTTCCTGGCATTCGATCTAATTTCCTTATGGAATTACAGAAGTAAGGGGCGAGTGTTTCTAGCAAGTTGGAGATACTTACTCCCCGGGCACTTGATCTCACTATCTTTATAAAGTACAGAAGTGGTAGGCGTTTCTAGCAAGCAAGGGGTGTCTATTCTACCAGGTACGTGACCTAACTCCCTTTTAAAAGTATGTTTGCTCCTTCAGCAGACTTTCTTTTGACTGTCTTCTATTTTTTACCTTTTCGTGGATTTGTATGCCCTTCGGGTTCAAGAGTTATGGACTATTTAGATGGTTTTATTCATATTATTACATGAAGTACTTGGAAACTGTTCTGTCTAAATATGAATTCTCTATCGTTTTCTAATCTAAAATATAATTACAATAATTTCGCCTGGTATCATTCAAAAGCGCTAATCATGGGGAATACACCTGCCAAATATAGAATTTGAAGTCCTATCTCTTACTATTCACAGTTTCACTTTTTTAAAGATTTACTGATAAGGTCAAGGTCAGTATCAGAAGGTCAGATCTGTCTGTAACAAAAAAGAATCAAATATATGACATAAAACACCCGACTTCATTAAGACGAGAAACTATATCAAAAGAAACCAAACAAACAGACCACAGATACCTCCTTTAACTTAGTGACGAGGACAATGAAGCTGACGATGCTATGGGTATGACATGAACTGAATAAATTTGGGGGGTTTTTTTCTTACTTTCATTTTCTGTATATTGGACTGATACGCATCTGGATCGATATTTACCTATTTTCACAGTTAGTTTTACAGTTCCCGGTAAACCCCTATCTCACAACTCATAGGTGAAAATGTTTTACTTTAGTAGAAGTTATTTTTAATAATTGATGGCAGACAACAATGGGGAGACATGAAACGACAGAGCTGAATTTCAAATACGTTAATGAATAATATATATCAAAGCCGACAATAAAAAAGAATACTTAAAATCTTACCATCTATGCATTCTTCTTGCAGATCGCATATATGTCTGGTGAACAAGCAACCTACAAAATGATAGTGAAAGTAGAAATACAAAATTTACAATATACACACGTTACAAATTTTTTATGCCGTATAGACATGTAACAGATATTGAATTTATCTGTCGTCAATAATCTTATTTGTGTTTGTGATAAAGATTACATTAAAAACTAAATTCGTCATCGACACAAAAACTATATTAGGATAGACAAACATGAATATGGCAGTAAAAGTATGTAAATAATATCTTTTCGAAACTAATCATTAATCGGTTTATAAAAATAATGAACAAAAATAACTTCACAGTGGCGTCTTCAATAATGTATTAGGTTACCAATAGTCACGTGTCATACTGTATAATTTCGATTTCACTCCAATAAAAATCTAATGAGAAATGAACATGACATGATAACTTAATCACAAAAATTGGGAATGTTGGAAGTTTTTGAATTCGTTGTCAGTAGATCATCAACGGACCATCTAATTTGCAATTTTAATTTAGAATTTAGATTAAAACAAAGTACGAATTTTGTCTATTACCTTCGAGTAGATACCAATCAATGAGATTTTCTCACGAATGTAATCTTTCGGTTTGATTAAATCCAGAAAACCGTCGTATCAATCCCATTGTAACGGCAACCACTATCAATCATTTACGATTTTAAGATTGAAAATACTCGGAAATGGTCTATATATAAGACTGATCATCATGATACAGCAAAATCATAAAAAACAGACACGATTCGGGGGAGGGGCTGTAGAGCGTTTACATCTGGATATTATTTCCCGTAAGTAATTTCGTTGCTGAGAAAATTCATTTATCTATTATTTGTGATTTAATTCTATTTTAATCATCATTATCATTATTATTATTATTATTATTAATTATTGTTATTATTATTATTATTATTATTATTATTATTATTATTATTATCATTATCATAGTTGTTGTTGATGATGTAGTTGCTGTTGTTGTTGTTACCATTATATATATCATTATATATATATTATATATATATAATATGCCCGCCAGTAATGTAATAATGCGAATGATAATACTAAATACCTCACTGTCTTTATGTATTACATTTTCTATACATCAAACACATCACCACATTTCAAAACAATTCAATTTTGAAAAAGTAATTTCTAAAATAATTACAGCCGTTACCGATCTGTACGATGCGCAGTATTTACAAGTTTCATCATTGTCAGCTCCTATAAATATTTATATAACCGCCAGCCCTATTATTACGCCGATAGTTTATCGACGTTGATGATTTTTATCCTGGATAATTGAATCTATCAAAGCTTTGTCTCCACAAAAGCTACCGAATGATCCCAATCCAGTTGGTCCGCCAATGAGACCGGCCTCTATTCTGTTGACAATTCTGTCGATGATTTGTCTTGTAACTATGTCATTGTATAGTCTGGAATGCATTGTTCTACGACATCCAACATAATCTGATTTTGTAGGATTCAGGAATATTATAGCACGCAGCAATAGGAATTTTCAACTTGCATATTTATGATGTCGCGTTCAAGAAAGTTATTGTAATTGTTCAAGGCCAAATATAGGCATATGTCAAGCTGATGAACATTCATATCCAAGTCTGTGGGAAGGCCAAATTTAAGAATATTTAGCTCTTGAATGTCATATACAAGTATTTCTTTTATCTAAAAATTAGTTTTTTAATAATGAATAGTTCTGAATCAAGCACAGAAGTATAATTAAAAGGCCATAACTGGCGGATTTAGAGGGGTGGTGGTCCCCTTTTTCGCCACATATTTATTACTAAAAATCCAGATTTAGCACCAAAAATGGCTGAGTAGTTTGGATAATACAAATGTGCCCCCCCCCCCCCGCCTTTTTCAGAATTTCTAGATCCGCCACTGTAAGGAACATCAATTAGAAAAAAGAGAACCAGAAAACAGAAAACACCAAATCCTGTAAACTAACAGGTTTTCGCTGTAAATCTTAATTTAAAAATTAAGTATTACACCTTCGAAATATTCATATAGTAGTTTATCAGCACTGTTAAACGACCAAACGCCACGTGCATATTAAGGTAAATGAACTTTTCATATAAATACAACATATTTGTATGTGTATGTTTTATTTCATTCTGCTTTAGAGCTTTCATGTACCCCTATCCAATATGGAATCTGACTCCCTCATACTCGTAGATTACAATCAAGCACGTGATTACAAATATGTTTCTGTAAACTGAATATTAGTATGACAGAATTCTGGCTGCTTGGTTGTTGTTGGTTTTAAGCCGCTTTCCGTAACTTTTCATTCATATCGTGACATGGAAGCAGGAGGTAACCAACCCCTTTTATTCAGTGATGTTTTACAGGAATCGAACCCGGATCGCAAGCACTTAACCACCAACTCTGTCATAAATTACGGATAACAGTGGTCTGATATATTGACCTAGAATCTTAAAACTGCTATCAGCTATATTCAAGTTTGTGCTTTGCTATAATTTCTTAATTTAATTGGGGGGGGGGGGGGGGGGGGTTGAATGATTAAGAAGCATATTGAGTATTGCCGATGCAATTCATGTCCCCAACGGTCTCCATAAATGTACCAATTCCATGGGCCGTAACTCTTCCAAAAATGGGTCAATCATTACCAAAATCAACATGATCTGTTACGCTACATACCACATTTCAAGTCAATAACTTCAATGGTTGCAAAAAAAAAAAATCCGGAAACCCAAAGTGTCTCAGATAGACGGACAGACAGACGGAAAGAAGGAATGGAAACTTGTAGTTCTCGGTGGGGGACTAAAATGTCATGTTTAATGTTTAGATTTACTGTTCTTCCCCCTTTTTTGTTTTGGTAGAAATATTAAATCATGCCATTTGGTTTGATACTGAAAAGGCCTATCTATAAGCAGAACAAGCGAACAAAGGTAACTTGCCCCCACCAACAGAAGCGCATTACGCAGGATAAGGCGCTTACAGTGATACAAGCATGTAAGTAACCCGTTTGCTATACCCTGGCCCCCTTCTCAGTGGTGTTACGTGTAAGGTAATTTATTTGCATATTGCTTAAACCATGGTTTAGAGGGAGTCGTACCCAGAAACTGAGAAACCATGCCAAAAAAGGAAATTTCACCCTCAGACTGAGAACCATTCAATATTTGTTCAAGGAAACGGAGAAGAAAAACAATCTTCGCACAAGGAAAATGACAAACCATGACATATTTGCACCCGGAAACTGATAAACAACATAGACTTTGTACCCGGAAACTGATAAACAACACATACTTTGTACCCGGAAACTGATAAACAACACAGACTTTGTACCCGGAAACTGAGAAACCATGCAATATTTGCACCCGGAAACTGAGAAACAACACAACCTTTGAACCAGAAACTGAAAAACCATGCAATACTTGTATCTAGAAACTGAGAAACCATGCAGTACTTGTATCTGGAAACTGAGAAACCATGCAATAATTGGACATCGATTCTGACAAACAACACAGTTTTTGAACCAGGAAATTGAGAAACCTTGCAGTGATTGTACCCGGAACCTGGGTATTTGTTCTCGGAAATTGAGAATCCATGCAGTATTTGCACCTGGAAAATGAGAAACTATGTAACCTAATGATTCATTCAACTTGCAGGATATACTCACTGAAGTAGTGAAGCCATACCATGTAATGATGCAATAGAAATGATAAACCATTCTGGCACAAGTCCCACCTATCGTAATATAGCACTTAGTGATTCTATGTTTTTTTATTGAACACAGGAAATTCCCATCTACAGTCTTCTTATATAAACAAAAGACAATGTCTTTGACTATTATTTCGGGGATAATATAGCGCAGCAGAAGCCATTAGGCGCCACACTAAATGCATCCGGGGAAAGAGATGCAAATCTGAGCGTATCTACACGTATTGAGATTTCTTAATGAAATAATCTATAGTTTCTATATAGAGATGGTTTACACCATTGAGCCCTCACAGCGAGTTATTGTTTAGGGGAACCGACTCCGGATCGATATTGACCGTTGTACGTTTTCTCATTAACACTCGCTTCAACAGAGCCTTGAAAATGAATGCTGCTGTCGAGTAGAATTGTTGAAAGGAAGTTTTATGATGTCATTTGTTGATGGAGAAGAACATTCCAAATATTTCCGTTAATAATTCATCCGATGTGTTGTCTTTCGTAAGTGATGACTTCTTCCAGCTTTTGACGACCTTAGAGAAAAGATTTATACTATATCTCCTGTACCGAATTGACATGGGAATCTAGTTTTATCACTGCTGTATAAAGCGATTTGAAACCTAAATCCCCCAAGATATATCAAATGCCAACATTATACAATACGATATGTACACCTAACGAGTATCCTGTATCCTTTGTCGAGAATTGCATATTTCTATCGAATGCTATTCTTACACACGTCAATAAAATTCGAATAAAATGATTTCAAGAGACTCATGAATTCAAATTATAAACACAAATCAATTATTCTGTTACAATTTCAGCACTGCCGACAATCAGGCCTTTCACGACGTATTCTGGGAATGAAGCCAGGGCCGTCATATTGGGGAAATTAGCACTGAATAGTATCGCTCAAACAGGATGAACGAAGACGGGGTTTTATATGCTTCATATTAAAAAACAAACAAACAAACAAACAAGCAAACAAGCAAGCAAGCAAACAGACAAAATCTAAAAAAAAAGGACTTAATCTTCAAAATTGTTATTCTATAGAGAATAACCTAAAGTATCTGCGGATATAAACAACTTTGAATATAAGACATTCAATTTGATCATTATTACGTGAATAATGCTTTCGACGCCATTGTTTTCAGTAACTATTATTATTACTTATTTTATCCAATTCGTGCAATATGAAGTTCTGATTGAGAGAAAGTCAACCCTTTTAGATTAAAATGGAGTCTATGAACGACCCCAATTATACATAATCTAGAAGCCTGGCTATAACGATGTTCCCATGGTTGCCTGGATATCCAATACGATTTAATCAAATATGTAAATGTAAGTATATCTCGATTTTAATTAATGACGTGTATAACGGCAAGATCAAAGGTGAGAACCTCGTTATACGTTTACCATGCCAGGTCAATTTCCGAAGACGCATGTGTTCCATTTGGAACCCTTTCTTTTCTTGTATCTGTGCTAAAAGGAAAAGAGTGGGGTAGATCCATATGGTAAGTGTCCATCTAAAGATTTGGATAAGGACGTTCAAGTTGAGATAACTGTCTTATAGTGAATCCCATACTCTATATTTACGGCTATGTATAAAAGGATGGAACGAAATGATTCCATATGGCGACTTCGACTGCTGTCCTCGCTACGGAAAATCGCAATTATTTGAATATTTTTCAAGACACCAATATGGCGACTTGTCTTAAAAGTCGAGTAATTGAGTAATTAAAAATGACTTTAATTGACACATTTGACTTTTCGTCTGTTAATTTTAGCCAAAATTCAATTTGAATCAGCAGGGCATATTATGATAAAATATAATCATTTGAATTAGAGTGAAACCTTTTGCTTTATTTCATTTAGTATAATGAAAATATAAGCATTTAATATGGAAAATCAGTCGCCATTTTTTAGGAATATGGCAATTTTCTCCTGAAGAGTTATCGTTCTTGGTTATGTTAAGTTCCCGGAAAAATCTAATATTTGTCACAGCTATTCTACTTTGTCATTGATTCTCACAAATTTAAAATCATTTTTACGACAAAATGTATCTGAGCAAAATGTGTAGGTTCCTTGGTTAGACATTAAAAGATATGAAAATACCTCAAGAATTTTCTGTCGCACGGATTAGGTGACTGGGAAGTAGATTAACTTCAGCAAGTAAATGGCTTAGTAACAGATAAAAGGCAGTGAGCGACTTGCAGCAAAGTTGGCAGATCTTCTCTTTTTATGAAATATTCAGTAATATGGTGTTGAAACAACAGAAAAAAACCCTAATGCATTTGCAATAACCAGATTCAGAATACTCGGTATTTGTTACAGAAAAAATAAAGGATAGAGAAAATCGGATTCAGTTGAATGACACAGATATGCAGATAGTAAAAGAATAAGCAGACAAAAGACATGCAAAAGTATTCAACTTACGCAGTTGTGGTATTGTTTTAAGACGAAAGAGACCTAGCAAATGAAACGGAACTTTTACCAATTGATCTTTTATTTCATTCCATGCAAGACATACGATAGTTTGTCGTAAAAACTGCGTCATTTTACTTCGACGTCAAAATGCTAGTATTAAGTTTATAACAAAAATCTCGACAGAAAGAAATATGTCTGGCATAAGGCCCCTTATATCGTTATCATTGGAAAAAAAGTATACTGACAATTTGCCAAAGCTGTGTCGTGCTCTACAACGGTAGCCTATGGCGTGAAATGTGAATGTAAGTGTATTTCCACCATATTCCATCCTTCTCTCCTTGTTTGAAAATAGTTTTAACTATAAAGTGACAATGTTTTATCGTCTAGAGATACTGGTTAGGTTCTTTAGTCACACCCACTTCCGGATCCGGAAATGCGAACAGAATATATTCTTCCATTATCGCTATGTCCTGTTTACGTTTTGATATATAAATATCAATAAAAGCCCCATACCATCCCAGTCCGACAGCAAAATTGGATGTATGTTTTTTCGTCAAGAGTCAGGAAGGATTGAAGCATCATCCATATCAATGGTATACAGCAGATTAAGTTTTTAACCTCCACAATCGAAGTTACAGACAGACCAACAGGCAGTCGAACAGATAGATATTCCCAATAAATTTCGTTAACCCGATGTTTAATGAATAAATAAACATTTTACTGCTGATATTATTTGCTTTAGAAAAGCATAATGTCCTTTCTTGAAGTTTGTCTATCGGTAACTATAAAAACACATATCACCATGTTAAGACCTCATTGAGATTAATCTCAGATTCGGAGGTAAAACATTCTATAAATTAAGAATCCCATCCGGTATAAACGAGATAAACTATCCTCCTACGACACGACAAATGCAAATTTACACATTTCCACATATAGACATACATCCATATTTATTTATTATGCATAAATCCACTCATTCATAATATTGCCCTATTCCCAATAGACGGACATGGAAGATAAACGGTACAACTCACGTAAGCGCCTGGCTAAGCAAGCTTAGATTATTTTCGGGTTCGATATCCCGATGTAATTAAACCAACAATGTCAGTAAATATAAACAGGGAAGAGTTATCAAATAATTATTTTTGTATATTTTAAAAGCATAATCGTATAACGCTATTTATACATTGAAAGAAGGATTACATGTACACCTTCCCGAGATCAAATCTCAGAATACACCATCCGGAATTATATTTCCGTTTACGTCTGTATTCTCTAATCTCCTAAGCCAGTGAGTGTGCAATATTACAATCCATTAAAGACGAGTTATGTCAAAGATATTATGAGATTGATTTACTAAGAGACATTTCTTTACGTTGAATAAGAATATTATGCAACGCTTCGATTTGTTCACGAATAATGATAATGATTGTAAACACATACAAAAACCAACAAACACAAACAATAACAGAACCCCATAAACAAAATAGAAAGAAAAGTATCCTAAAACTACGTCAAACTCCAAGGTCAAGGTCACAAGTTTCAAATTGTGGTACCCACGGAAAGGTCTTGTCACATGGAATACATATGTGAAATATGAAAGCCCTATCACTTACCATTCAAAAGATATAGCTAATGTTAAAGTTTTTGAAATGTAGGTCAAAGATCAAGGTCAAGGTCACGAGGTTAAAAACTGTTGTACCGATGGAAAGGTCTTGTCACAAGGAATTCACATATGAAGTATGAAAGCCCTATCTGTTAAAGTTGAAAAGTTATGAGGAATATTAAAGTTTTTTGCCGTAGACAACAGACAGACAGACAGACAGACAAAAAACTAGATACCAACAAATCTTTGATTCCTGGTGCATAAAAACTACTCTGTGAAACAAAATGGCTTAGGCAGATATAATTCGTTTAGATATTAGAAGTTCTATGGATTAAAAAGATAAAGGGACGAACATCTAAACTAAAGCGAAAAGGTCTACAGAATGTATCTAACCAAGGATGCAATATCTTGGCGTCATTATACACTTTCTCCTTTTGCAAATGCATTACTGTCAAAAGGCATTGAGTTTTGTTTTTTTTTTCAATATTACCAATACTTACATATCTGTCTTAAGATCAATATTTATCTAGACTTTAACTCTGAGAACCAGAGTTCCATTCCCGTTCTCGACAGAAATTTCCTCTTTAGTGATTTATGACCATCTGCCTTCTTATCTGTCGTTAGGATGAAATCTAAAGAACATAAACCGAGGCCCCGTGTCACGATATAAGTTGACACGTGACGATGCAAACCGAGGCCCCGTGCCATAGAATAGGTTAACACGTGACGATATAAACCGAGACCCCGTGTCACGATATGTTGACACGTGACGATATAAACCGAGGTCCAGTCACGGCATAGGTTGGCACGTGGCAATATAAACCGAGGCCCCGTGTCATGACATAGGTTGGCACGTGACAATATAAAATGAGGCCCCCAGACACGGCATAGGTTGGCACGTGCTAATATAAACCGAGGCCCCGTGTCACGGCATAGGTTGGTACATAACGATGTAAACCGAGGCCCCGTGTCGCGGCATAAGCTGGCATGTAAGAGATCCCTCACTGCTTCGAGTGGTTGTGTAACCTATGACAAAATAATGATGCAATGCAGCAGACACTGCCACTATGATAATAATAATAATAATATTAATAATAATAATAATAATAATAATAATAATAATAATAATAATAATAATAATAATAATTGCCACTTTAATAATAATAATAATAATAATAATAATAATAATAATAATAATAATAATAATAGTAATAATAAACTATCATCTCTATCAAATAAATAAAGTTTCAATTTTTCAATATACATAAAGTGAATATAATGTTTCGACGACGCAGATATAAGTACCAGACTGCCAATAAAGGTCACAGCCATATATAAAGACTTCAACACCTAATAGAGAGCATGGCTTTGTTTTCCAGTACTACACTACAATTACGGAGATAGGTTACACTGTCTTTGAGAGGCTTCCTAGGGTAAATTTATCACAATGCACACGACTTACTATAGAAATAGAATCTTGTCAGTGGCCTCGGGTTACATTTATTTTGTTTCATTACGAAAGTATTTTACCCTGAGCGATTTCCTACGTTGAAAAAACCTTGTATTTTATATGTCACCTAACACCACCCCCAATCCCGAAAAAAAACCAAAACAAAACAAAACAAAATAAAATAACAATCAATTTAGATAGCTATAAAAGGGTACCTTCTGCAGGAGAACTTCAGCAGTAATGGTCTTGTTGAGGAAAGTCTGATTTTCATCCACTAAGCACCGTGTGGATCAAAACTTTATGGCTTGGATAAGAAATTGACGCCGATATTCGTGAGATAAAGCTAGGTCTTCGATATCTTTAATTTTATAGTACAGAATAAGGATATGAAATGGTCACTAAATCTATTGCTAACGCCATTCTCTCCTTATCCCTCTGCTTTAATTCGTCGGTAAAATACGCTGCATGTAGTGTCGCACTTCAGAAATTTGGATGAAGCTTGAGGGAAATAGCATGTGACGGTTAGAAGAAAGTTGGTTCATGTAGAAAATTCTGGGTTTTTGTAAGATTTGGCGAAAGAGGAGTCGCCCTTTCACATCCCCCTTTTTTTACTGGTTTGGTGAATTTCGTTTCAGCAACTTTTCAGTCATATCGCGACATGGAAGCGCGAGGCAATCGAACTCTTAAACATAGTGTTGCAATACGGGAATCGAACCCGTTTGGGAACGAGTCCAATTGGTTTTTGATTCAGGATTTGCATTGCGTTCCACAATTATTCAGTCACATACCACGACATGAAATCACGATTTAATTAAACTTTCAAATATAGTGGCGCTCTCAGGGAATCGAATCCGACTCGCCTGCATCGCAATCCCAATGCTTCACCTATTTCATGAAATACATTTATGCATACAGTCCATGCTTGATTTAACCAAACAAGCTAGCATGTGCCGATAAATGCTAGTCTCGGTGTAAGTATGAAATTTCCCATTCAATACTAATGTAGTATTTTTATAATGAATTATTCATATCTCCGGAACCACAATTAAATGCTTGTATAAATACAACGCTTTGTTCCCATCGAACACGCAATAATGAGTACAAAATCACGCGGGAAATTAAACACAATGTTAGAAGCGAATTTCCTTTTAATATTTATCAAATTCCTGTTTCAAATAAACCAAATGGAGTGAAGCTAAAATCATAATTTTCAGTTTAATGATTTGTTATTACTTCGTAATTTATCATTCCATGAGACATGTATGGTTTTTGTTTTCAATTAACAGGCTTCAGTTGTCAATTTCGTACTTCAAAAGTGTAAATATCGCAATTTGGTTATCGAAACTGCCATGTAAGCTTAGAGACGGGACAAATTACATGTACCATAGATTAACACCGGCCTCAATTTCTGCTGAAAAAAATTCTATGTTCTCGCATAATCTCAAAGCCAAATAAGTAGCCGACCAAGCCTAAAATGATTCGGTCGTATCTGGTCTTAAGTTACGATCAAATAACAATCAGAAACGCAATATAATGAAATTATAAACAATCTCCCCCTTCTATTTTTTTTCTAATCGTGGGAAGTAGAAAAGTTCCAGTTTTATGAATTCAAAAACTTGTCTATTACCAGTTTAGTTGTAGTTGGTTCGGATCCCAAAATCAACTTACTATATTATTTTCACCTGCCACGTTTGGACAAATTCGATCTTGGGATTTCGCTACCCCCCCCCCCCTCAAACACACACACACACACACCACCACCACCACCACTTTCCACCTTTTCAGGATGGACATTGACATATTACAAAAGATGTCTGCCAACAACTTGAAACACTTTCGACCCTCCATACTGGAGAAATCACGTGAATTATCCCAGATTATGTTTCCTCTGTTCAACAAACCAATAAAACCTTCCATAGGTCTCTGACATCTGGTTATTTTCACGACATTTAAATGAACATAACAAGTTTTTCCCATCTAGTATAAAGGTTTTTGCAAAGTTCGTAGGTGTTTTAACATCATTTATTAATCTGTGAATATGACGAGACGTTAAACATTGAGTGGCATGTTCGATTTTTTAAAGCGTGGAAAGATTCGTCTAAATTCTCTATTACAATGAAGTCTGAATGTCAATATCGACAATCATACCGTGTTAAATCGATCTGAACAGAAAACCCGGTGCCGTTACGTTTCGTTTTTCCGGTTATTCCTTCAGATTTATACCGCGTTTGATAAAGCATTTACCGCAGGGATTTCTCAAATGTCCAATCAAAGGATGGCCTACATGAGAATGACATTTCGAAGCTGTTGTATCAGACAAAATTACAACGAACGAATGGCTTTACAAGCTGTATTGATTTGAAATTCAGCAATATTATGGATCATTTTGTGGTATATAGGTCTTTAAGGAAGTTTCTAGTAAAAGGAATCTGCATTTCTATCATTAAAATATACACAGTATTTATTCCCAAAATACTTTAAAAATTTGACATCCCACAAGAGATCGTCACTGTATACACCATTAGACTCTAAAGGTCCAGATAGAACTTGAGATATGGAACATAAAAATCGGTGTGGTGCAGTGCATGAGGTGTTTGGCCTGTGAACGATAGGTCCCGGGTTCGACTCCCGCCGTGGACACACCGGTGCTCTGATTCTCGGATGAGACAATAAAACTATTTGGAAACTAAGAAGTAACAGGTGTACAGCTTTTTAGCAAATGCAAGTGTACGCCGAGGTATCGCTGAGAAAACTATTAGTATTCTGGTGCAATGACAAACCTATCTACATTCCAAACAAGACACAGAACCTATGAAATCTCGACATGAGTTGGGGGGGGGGTGGGGGGGGGGGGGGGGGGGGGGGGGGGGGCGTTTATATAAGTTCAGTGTAACATTTCCTCCGATTCGGTCATGCGAGTCTGAATTGTTTAAAATACAAGAAATTGCTAGGCCTCTGATGTTACTCATACTATTACGGTGTCACGTGCTATTATGACTTTATTCATATTGTTGTGATATTATTCATACTGCTGTGGTGTCACAGATATTGTTTTTATGTTACTCGTACTGTTATGGCGTTACTATTACCATTGTGATGTTACTCATACTGTCGTGATGTTACTTATAATGTTGTGATGTTTCTCATATTGCCGTTATGTTACTCGTACTCTTATGACGCTACTCGTACTGTTGTGATGTTTCTCATACTGTTGTGATGTTTCACATTTCACCGATGTTACTCATACTGTTGCAATGTTACCCACGCTTATGTTATGCCATGCATACTTTTGTTATTTTTCTCATATCGTTGTGATGTTACCCGTTTTGTAATGACGTTATTCGTACTCTTGTGATGTTACTCATATTGTAATGTTACCCATATTGTTGTGATGCTACTTATATTGCTGTGATGTTATTCATACTGTTGTGATGTTAGTCATACTGTTTTGATGTTACTCGTATTGGTGCAATGCTACTTATATTGCTGCGATGTTATTCATACTGTTGTGCTGTTACTCATACTGTTTTGATATTACTCGTACTGGTGTAATGCTACTTATATTGCTGTGATGTTATTCATACTGTTGTGATGTTACTCATACTGTTTTGATGTTACTCGTACTGGTGCAGTGCTACTTATATCGCTGTGATGTTATTCATACTGTTGTGATGAAATCATGTTACTCGTACTGCTTTCATGTTACTCATATTTGTGTAATGCTACCCATATTTTTCTGATACTACTTCTATTTTTGTGATGTTATTCATACTTTTGTGATGTTACTCGTATTATTTTGATGTTACTCATACTGTTGTTGATGTTACTCATACTGTTGTGATGTTACTCATACTGTTTTGATGTCACTTATACTAGTGTAATGCTACCGATATTGTTGTGATGCTACTTATATTGTTGTGATGTTTCTCATACTGTTATGATATTACTCGTACTGTTATGATATTACTCGTACTGTTGTGATGTTACTCATACTGTTATGATGTTACTCATACTGTTATGATGTTACTCATACTGTTATGATGTTACCTGTACTGTTATGATGTTACTCGTACTGTTATGACGTTACTCGTACTGTTGTGATGTTACTCGTACTGTTGTGATGTTACTCGTACTGTTGTGATGTGACTCATACTGTTATCATGTTACTCGTACTGTTATGATGTTACTCGTACTGTTGTGGTTACTCGTACTGTTGTGATGTTACTCGTACTGTTGTGATGTTACTCGTACTGTTGTGATGTGACTCGTACTGTTGTGATGTTACTCATACTGTTATGATGTTACTCGTACTGTTATGATGTTACTTGTATTGTTGTGATGTTACTCGTACGGGTTTGAGGTTACGCATACTGTTGTGATGTTACTTATATTGTAATGATGTTACTCATATTATGATGTTACTCGTACTGTTTTGATGTTACTCGTACTGTTGTGACGTCTCTGAGCTGATCGTAGCCAGTGAATGATAATTTATCACTAGCAAACGGCATGTTATGTCATAATTTGATAATCTGTAATAACACGGATAATATTTGTACTACGTGACCAGACGTCGACGAATGCTATTGATCATAACGACCAATCAATTCTCGCGTTTTTACATACTCAGTGCCTATAAACCATACAGTGCTGTTGTTGGTCAGGACTTTTTCAAGGAAGGATAACGGTGCCAATCAGACTTTATCTAGTTCCGAAAAGTATAAATGCAATTCTTAACATGCATCACTAGCGTTTTATAAACTTCACATTTTTCAAGAGGACTGCCCAGTTTTAAAATATGGGTATTTTATATGCTGTATTTTGTTTCTTATATATTGATAGACATTTCCACTCATGGAACAAATGACCAGAAACAATATAAGTAAAAGCTAACATCGCCACAACTACGATTTCTGGGCAAAGTTGTTCTTGTTCCCATAGGGACCGATGTTTACCAAACCTCACCCCCCCCCCCCCCCCAAAAAAATAATAATAACATTTCTTTCTTCATGTCATTAAATCTTTACTTCTGGGTTATGTTATTCACATTTATAATTTTACAGCAGAATCACTGTTAATTTATAAGTAAATTAAATGATTCGATTCATTCAGAACCCCTGATACACTGTAATGGTAGTCCCTCTCTCTGTACAAAAGAACCGTCATCCAAATGCCCGACTAATTTCGGCAAATATCTGTAAAATTATTGCAAGGAATCATCTAAGTTAGCAAAATACTCCCCTTTAATGCAGTTCCGGAAATGAAGTCTGTGTGTTGAGGTGAAAGAAAGTGGGGGGGGGGGGTTAATAGCCAAATAGATGATGCGAGAAGCAAACACTCATTGTGTCTTCTGCTGTGAAATATGTGTTCATACACCGCCACCCCACCCCCTTCCCCAGCTCCAATTAAGTGAAAGAAAAGAAAGGGGGATGATACCTCTCATGGTACTGCAGTTTCATCATCTTTTTAGGTGAGATAATATGGCATTCAACGATTTTTATTCATATAGAACCTAAACTTAATATTAGTTTTGGTGCAGAATATCAGAAATATTCTTATGTCATAGTCATGTAACTGTCCTAAATTATACTCGTACACTGCCTGGGATTAGCTAATTACATGAATGCCATGATAATTAGATGTCGACGTCATCAGTGTTTAATTAAGTACCCTACTCAAGTTATCAACAGAAGCTTATAGAAGAGTATTACTGTATTATAAGCTATGTATGAAACAGAGTCCTTGAACACAAGGTGGTATTGGAAATTCATCAGTCTGCAGAGAAGATAATGACAGGAGGAACAAGAAAAGGAAGAATTACTAATCCGATATATATGACATTGATCGATTGATTCTTCTTTTACGTCACTACACGATTATTTCACATATATGGTGACGGCATCTGCCTGATGCATTGCATAGAAATTTAGACCTTTGCAACATACCCTACCCAAGCAGTGAGGGATCTCCACGCCTACACGACACAGGAACTCGGGTTTTACTGTCTTATCCGAAAGACTGTGCACTGGTATGCCCACAGCGGGAATCGAACCCTGGATCTTTCGGTCCACTGAGCCATGCCGGCATCCGATACATATGACAAAACATCCGACATCTGACGGCCTTTTGAACGGGTTGACGGTAGTCATTTAGATTCTAAGTAGTCTTCCAAAGGGAAGTCCGGTACATAAAAAGTAAAAGAATACAAACTCTCTGTATTGCAAATTTTCGGCCTCACGACCTTTATCAAGCAATACAAGAGACGAACAAATTTAAAGCTATGCAAAATCCACGTCTATGTTTCAAAAATTCAAGGAATATCAATGCGATATAATACATATTATAATGATATACTATGAACATTAATACGTATAATTCATGTAAAAGTGTTGTTAACTATTATCCACCGAGTACAAAGACCTATGTAATTACAATCTCTCGTGATAGAGTACGGGGATTTATTGCCAGTACACGCCTCCGTATATTTGCACTTTCTCTTCATCATGAACGTTGATGCTCGCACAAATTCCCAATTTAATTCATGATTTTGCTAGGAAAGGATTCTGACGTATATGAATTATTAGACACACCGCCATCTATGACGTGTACTCATATATAGACGATTGCATTTCATAAAAGCTATTTTGATCTCTACAGCAAAGGATAACTTAATTTCGGAAGACAATTTAAAGGGCTGTAAAAAGATCGCTAATACAAAGGAATTGCTTTTGCAACATTCAATTTTGTCCCAGTGTGATATAATTAAGAAACAATCGATGCTTCTGCTGTCGAGATGCTAGCAAATTTGGTTTAAGAATCGCAGGTCACGAGTTCAAACTCAGATATTACACCAGTAGTGGATCAGAATAAAGTTTTGGGGGTTTTTTCATGCAGAATTCACGCTACTCCTCTCCCTCTTTTCTCCTAAAATGCAGATAACTGTTACGATACTGTATTTTATTTACAGTCTTTCAGTTGAATATATTGAAATTTTGATTTACTACGAAGATAAATATATAACTATACGAATGTGTTGTTGCTGTTGTTGTTGTTGTCGGTTGTTGTAGTTGTTGTTGTTATTAGCGGTGGTGGATGTGGAGATATGGAATACAATACTGCAATCCGGAAACCAAAGCCGAAGTGCTAGACTTCGCGTTTTAATGAATCAGATATAAAACGTCAATCTGTGATTAAAGTAAGGCAAGTTATCGTTTTCTGATTCTCCCTGCCCTTAATCGACAATAAAATATATTGCGGGATTTTTTACTGGAGTTCAATTGAAGGTCAGAAAAGAAAAAGTGCATTGACAATGCAGAATGCTGATAAAAAATAACAGGCGGACTTACAATACAAACGCTCTCTCACCGAGATATACCGGGTTCGACTCCCGTTGTAGGCACATTGGTGTCCCGTCTTTCGAGTGTTAAGGTCCAAAGAATGACAAACAGGATGACGGACCGATCGCTGCTTATAATATCATTCTGTCCCTGGGCTTAAAACTATATCATGGATATGATATCACATGCAAGAATTATTATGTTTCGATTGATTGAATGATTTTGGTTTTACGTCACACCACGAATATTTCACGTATATGATGACGGCATCTGCCTGATGCGGGGCATACAAATTTTGACCTTTGCAACGGACCCACCCGAAGCAGTGAGGGATCTTTAACGCGCCATGCATACCACGACACGGGGCCTCGGTTTTTACTGTCTCATCCGAAAGACATGACACCAGCATGACCAGAGCGGGACTCGAACCCCGGCCTCCCGATCAGGAGTCCGACGCGATACCACTAGGCCACGCCGGCTTATTATGTTTCGACTAAAACAAGTGTAATATTTTTTCCCAGAAAATGTTCAACTAATCAGAATTTATTTTGTAATTAGGTGTTTGTTGCATGTGAACTCATTAATAATAAGTTAGCACTTCAACCAATCACATTCTATGTTGTGGCCACGTGTTTGTTTCATGTGACTGTGTTCACATGACCTCATTGATAATTAATTAGCTACACTTAGCCTCACCATTTCACGTACCACACAGCGAATCGAACCCGGGTCTTATTTGGGAGAAGCGAGCGCGCTACCCACTGCGCTACCTGACCCCCATCATAACTATAACTGTGGATCTCAGTTTCGTCCCCCCCCCTATATTTCATGCTGTAAGGTTGTCCTGTTCAAGAAATAACGTCTCCACCTTTCAATATATGCTATGATATATTGTAATAGTGTGTGGTCTTTTTTCTATGCCACCTTTTCCCAATTTTGATAATCATTGCTTTCCTACATATTTATGTTTTGTAACTATTGTTTGTTTAATGTGGGGACAATGCTCCACAACCAATAGTTTTGGTCATTTTAATAAATGACATTTTCAATCATAGGACGTTGTTATTGTTGTTATCATTCTTTGGAAAAAAGAACAAGAGACACTCTATGCTAGGCATTGCAAGATGTATTAATGTGTTGGCGTGACAGGTGTATGACATAAAAAGCAAATGCATAACCTAAAATCCATATTTTCAATCTTTTTGAAATATTTCTATTGTTTAAAGGTACAGACTTACGCGCTTATCTGAAAATAGAATCTTAGCAATCCATTCCTTTTATAACCTCAACCAGAGAGATGCGTAAACACTCACTCGACCGCAGACATCAGATCAAATGCTCATCCTTAAAAACCAATTTATCAACTCGGAAAGACGTGGGCCTATCCAATCTTGTTCAGCATGCATGTGTTGTTAAGCAAAGAAAGACGTCATAAACATAAAGGAAAGAGGTGTACATTAGAGGCGAATTTAACAAGATTAGGAATTAAAGTTACAAAAGTGTACCGTAGATTACAGTTTAGAATCGGAATCGCCTTGAAAAAGGCAAGAAATTGTGCATACATGTATGTATTGATGTTATAGGGATATAGCCTTAACATTGGTATAACTGGTGCATGGCGCATGTTCAGTGTTGTAGCCGGATGTCGGAAAGGATATGTCAGAAGCAATTAAGATCCGGAGTTCTTCAGTAGACACCGTGCTTGGTTTGGGAAGGAAAGTCTGTGGTTCGAGTCCCGTAAGCGACTTATCTGTGACCTCTCTTTGGGATAAGACAGTAAAATTCGAGGTTAAGTGTTACGGTCCACGTTGTCACATGGTCCCTCACTGCTTCGGTTGGACCTATTGCCAAGGTTAACTTCTCAGTGCATGTATTGCATTGTATTAGTCAGATGCCGTTGTCATTTCAGTTAAACGACCTTGGTGTAATGTAAAAAAGAATCAGGCAAAGACACAAAAGAGGATGAACCCGTTTCATACCGAGGAATCCCTCCGTACTTCGGAAAGAAGAGGGGGGATGTTCCGTCATATTGGTAAAAATAGTGTAGGCATGCACCAGGCAGACGCCAAGACACCATAGAAGTAAAAAATCTTGATGTGGTGTAATGCAGTTAACAAACTAGTGACTATCGGTATAGGTCTACAGCGATAACTGTACTCATCCGGGCTTCAAAAAACAAAACAAAGATTCCATTATCAAATTATAGGGGTGTTTAACAAAGTACATCTACGATCATTCAAAGTAATTATATACGTTTTAGGAATATTTGACCATGATAAACCTGTCTCCCCTGTTATGATAACATTAAGAGTCGTCGTGTTGATAAACATGGGCAATACTATCGCTGTAGACCTATACATTTCTACGCACATTGAATCCGATATTTACGTTAACTTTTTTTTTTATTAAAGTGTGGCATAAAATGAAAAAAACAAACAAATTTGAAACACATTCCTATATAATTTGACACAATCGGCCTAGCCTGTTGAATTTATGAAAAGAGGACCGAAACAGCTCGATACTATATAAAGTATAAGCTCGGAGTTTATCGCAGGTTGTAATGATATTTTACGAATATAAAAGTAAATATCTAAATATAAGCACATGGGTTCGCTGAAGAATTTATATAGATTAAAGATTTTGAACCATTTTTTCATATCATGCACAAAACATTGGAAATACCAGATGAAGACGAATCCTGAGGCTTATCCTTCATACAAAATCACTGATCTGGATCATTCAAACGTTTGATAGCTGGATCCATTGATTTTATAACAATCCAGTTTATTCATAGAAATAGACGATGAATCCTGAGGCTTATCCTGCATACAAAATCACTGATCTGGATCATTCAAACGTTTGATAGCTGAATCCATTGATTTTATAACTATCCTTAATCTTTTATACTTAATAATTCATAATTGCTAATTTATTCTTCAATTCTGAATATCCGAGCTTGATCAAAATTTAATTTTTAGATTCGTCTAGAGTTGTTATGTTTTCTAACTTACGCCTTATGTATTAAAATCTGTAGATTTTAAATGATTTGGTTTCATTTTTAATAAGCAAAATTTCAATATCTGCTATACATGTTCAAGTATATAACAGCTAAGATGAGTAATGCCTTAGCCAAAGTCCTGTTGGTTGACCAGCTCTGAGTTAATGACCAAAAAAAAAAAAAACTATTCAACGGCAGAGTAGTTCCACGTGCTATGGATCATTTGTTTTATTGTGACGGACTGGTCACAACCTGGATAACTCATTGGTAAGAGCGTCCTCCTTAAAAGCAGAAGGTTCTGGTTTCGATTCCCGGTCACAATTTTTTCACCCTGCCTCTTACATTATATTAAGGGACGCGTATTGTATTGTATCGTACACCAATAAACATAGCACTTTTTATATGAAATCTATAAAGAAAAAAATATTTGAGCGAAATTCTGAAACGCTTAATCATTTATTTATAGATATTTAAAACTCATATAGCATTCAAGAGTATCTTCACTTTCATATGCGAAATGTAAAATACGAAAGTAACCGATGTCACATGACTAGTACTGTGGCACTAACAACAATGCACAACAGTGGACATTCACGAACCTCTGAAAATTAGAGGTGAGACCAGGTGCCAGGGAGGAGTGAGCGTCTCCTGTTTGGCTAGTCACACCCACCGTGAATGCCCTGACATACAGACGAAACAAATATGATTCAGCACTGTATGTATACATGAATGTGAACAAACACTGTGTAGAAAGTGCAACTGTCATATCTAAAAACACAAGCATTCTGATGATATTTGTGAAGCAATAGACGTCCCCTATTGTCCCCCACAAAGGACTACAATGCATACATTTACAAGAAGCTGACGCTTTTTAAAATTACATTTTTGGGAAGACATGGGGCATGAGTGAGTCCTTGCATTAATTTTCCAAGTCCAAGGATCATAACTCAGTAAAAAATTGACAAACTTGAACAACATTCGAACTTGATTTGTAACTTGTCATGGTAAAGCAATTTACCAATATCAAATGATAATCTGCAAGTATGACGAGAAATGTGCGGAAAACCAATCAGCCGAACTGAAAAACGGACGGAATGCAAACCTATGGTCATTTTCGGCGAAATTGGCCAATAGAGGACTAAGAAGTAGTAAAAGCCCTGTCCTTAACCACAGGAATACACTTCTTAATGAAACACCATTCTCAACTTGACTATTAAATTTATAACATGTTTTTAGGCCTTCTGCTATCATGTCTCACAAATGAGTTCGAAGTGAGATCCACCAGATAATGAATTAAGGCGTGAAAGTAATGTACTGTGACAAATGGCTACATCAGCAGATCCCATCCCTCTTTTCATCTAAAATGTAAACATGCTAGTGGGGCCTACATCAATTTAACCTCTTAAGCACTATACACGCGCATCCTTCCTTCATTTCTCCAAATTAAGACTCCTTTTTTGCAAGAATCGATTTTTTCTCTTCCAGCATGATGATAACGGTGTATGTTTTATACCATAGATTTGATTTAAAGCCTTCCAGACACCAATACTTCATTAATGAGGGACTCATTTTCTGAGACAAAACACTGACGGCCATTGAGACGGCATTCAAGCGTGAGACACAACATTATACAGCCATTTATGTCTTTACGTAAGGCAGGAGAACATGGCTCCTCCATGATGAAGGTAAAATGTTAAAGTCAGATTTCAATTCTGATTTCGAAAAATAAACTGAGAACATTTAATGAAATAATGCAAAGTATGGAAGAATCTGGTGCTATGTTGCCCTGATTCTTACAACAATCATATTGAGTATTGTTGAAGCAAAATTTACTGTCCAAGGGCCGTAACTCTTGCAAAATAGATCAATCATGAATATTTCGAACTTGAACTGTAAATCATCCAATATGATTAAAACCATATCTTTATTCCGTTTCTCTATGTATCCCATTGCGGATAAATATCTGGAGAAACTCCGTAAGGGGTCATGTTCTGGTGAACTCTGATGACGTTTCAGTCACCGAAACCGTTATTTCCATAGCCAATCAATGACTCGGCTAGGCACGTGTAAGTGATGCAATATGTAACAAACAGTGTTCAAAACCTACCTTATAGGTCACGCACGCTGTGGATCTTAATTTAAATCCTTGGAATTTCTAGCTGATCCAGTGATTGGCTGAAATCAGAGTTCACCAGAACATGACCCCTTACGGGGTTTCACCAGATCTTTATCCGCAATGGGACAAACAGAGAAGCGGAATAAAGATATGGTTTTAATCAGATTGTAAAGCATCGATACAAAATGATTCCAAGTTTCAAGTCAATACTTTCAATGGGTGTGAAAATGTCGGGAAAACCAAAATATCTCAGACAGATGGATATACAGACGGAGAGGAAACCTACAGTCCCCTCCGGTTTTACAGACGGCGAACAAATAATTTGACCATTTGGACACTCATGGACCTCTGACAGTTAAAGCTGTAAGTGTTTCCTGTGTGAACAGCCACTACCGCCGTGGATACCAAAATATTAGCCAGAGTGCACATATAAACACCAGTAGTGTGTATAAAGTGTCACAGCTGCTTAATCTCAAAGCAGAGGTATGATAACATTAAGTTGACGATTTCGCAGCGAACTTAATGACTAGCTCCACACTACAATAGTGATAAATGGGATATGATGTAAATTTTTATTAACAACTCGCTCACTAATAGCAGATATTAACTGCCTTCAAATGCCAATACTAACAGAAGCAGGTGTGGCTTAGTGCATGAGGTGCTCGACTGGTGACCGAAATGTTCTAGGCACGACTCCCGCCGTGGACACACTGGTGTTCTGGCGTTCGGATGAGACACTACATTTCGAGGCCCTACCGTGGCACGTAAAAGATTTCTCACTGCTTCGGGTCGCTCCGTTGTAAAAGTATTAATTTCAGTGCAATGCATTAGACAGCAGTCGTCACCATATACGTGGCATGATAGTGAAGTGACGTAAGACATCAATCAACCAATGACAATTGACTCCTGTCTTACGTCTACCAAGTCAGTTTCTAAAATTTGAAAAATCTCACAACATTAATGGGACATTTCCTAGCATTTGTTTAGCGCTGACGAATATATCCTATATCATATGTGGGAATGTTAAAAGTCCAACTATATTTTTAAACTCTGATTGGAAGCATCTTTAATAATTTCAACAATTATATGTCATTCAAAATCCTGCAATATGATTGGTCGAAATAATGGTACAATTTGATATCCCTCTTTTGATTGGTGGGTAAGTGTATGTCTCAGTGAAAAAGATTGTTTAATGATTGTAAATAATAATTTTTCTTTCATCGAAGTATTCGTATCACTTCAGACATGTCGGTTTCAGATTTTCGTTTATAAAGTAATGTCACTGCACTTTTATATTTCTTACAAAATATATATTATGATGTGTATTTATTAATGGGGTTAACTGTCAAGCGCTGAGATGATCCAGATATGGGTTATGTCCTCTAGATTTTCTAAGTAAATTCTTATCTTTCGATCTTTTGTTTTAATATGAACATTGTCTAAAGTAAGAAAATAATTAAGTCTTTGTACCTCTCAAGTGCATTTAAATGCTGATATTCATGTGTTGACAATAATATTGATAATATTTGACTGAAAATTTGGATTACTGCTTACGAGAAACTAATCATACCCCATAATACATTCGGAGTGTTTCCGACCTCTCTGTATTAAAGAATCGGGCACTTTGTGAAACTTGACGTGCACAGACGGTTAACCTCATTCGTTCTCTCGTCTGTTCGTCTGTTCGTTCATTCCTGCGTTCATTGTCATTCATTCATTTCATCGATTCATACTTTTGTTTTATCGATCGAAGAATAGACTGATAAATACATGCAATTGTACTAAGTGTATTCCTGGAATTTCCTCCATCTGCGAAAGTCGTCATAAGGATTAAGTTTATAATCATTCCACTGTTTTAAATTCCTTCCATCATTGCACACTTCTAAAATGATCTCGCACACTTCTTAAATAATCTATTAGTTTTATATTGTTTTTATAGCTATGGATACAATTTTTATTTACAGAAAAAAAATCACCACTCTACTGGCATTTTAAAATTCAATGATTTCTCCATTTCAGTTTATTTACTAATTACGTTTACATCTATAATCACTAATTTTATATCAACAATCACTGAAGTCAAATACATGTCAACTTTTATTATGGGAAATTGACATGTTAATGGAAAATCATGACGGTGCCATGGTAACGAAGGAAATGTATCTCTGGAGAGAGACTAAGTGGTCATAGGAAGGTAATGACATGCAGTGTGTTGGGGACCATCGTTTACAGCACGGACATTTTACATGCAGAGAGAGAGAGAGAGAGAGAGAGAGAGAGGTGATGGGGGCACTACAAAATGAATAGACGAAGGAAGCAAATTTTAAACCACGCTGTCAATGATTATTTGAAATCTGTGGCACGTGACTTGATTTTTTGGGTAGTGATATCACATTTTCTACATCAGCGGATATCTATTGATGTGCATATATTTTCGTATATATTTGGTTTGTAAACCGTGCGGCGGCTTCGCCTCGCCTACAAAGCATTCCTCATATAACGTCACGCTACGGAGACAACGTCTTTCATTCTCTCAATGAGCAATGATAAACCTAAAATAAGCAGTTCAGGGAATTTTTACTCCTCTTCTCATTAACTTTGACATTCCATGTCTGAAACCGAAACAATTCACTTTAAAACATTAAAAGACAAATCGGTGTACAGAAGAAACCAGCATGCAATAGTGTCAAAAGAGTACATCAACGTGTTCTAAAATATGCCTACTTAATTATTGATGGAGGTATGAATAGCCTTGAAAGCTATGGGGACTGATCAGATATAGAAGTTGCGGTTTTGTAACTTTACGCCTACCTAAAAGTTCTAACACTTTGATATGTTAAAACACATTACTGAACAATGTAGAGAGGAGTGTGGTAGGAAGATATGGCGTTGTTGGGAAACAGAGGAAATTCGTGCAATGTTTGCATTGTATCATACAAAACTTTGATCATCGTGACACTCAAAGATATGATGTCATTTACGTATTTTATAGGAACTTATTAGCATAATCCTCAACTAGAAGTTCAAGGGTGCAAACGTTGCCCCGTAGTATTTATCTATAGACCTTTTCACGATAACTGAGGTCTTACAATTTGTATATGCGCTATAGAAAGAAAAGTGATCTACTAATGAGCAATTTTCAGTACATTCAAATTTTGTAGCTAAAGGGCTATTTCGCATATACAAATCGTATGACCGCAGTTATCGTAAAAAGGTTTATTTCTTTATTAATTTGCACATGTTTTCATTTATTTACATTTATTTGCACATAATGTACATTTCAAATGTTTTTTGTTTAACTTTTTAATAAGGTGGGGGCGCCCCCTGGTTTGCTAGCGATGGTTCTGTGTTGACCGTTCTCTATTTTATACCATTTCTTTCCCAGAATTCTCGCTAATTGGCTTTGTTTACAGAAATTCCCAACTCTGGCAGGTTTCTCACCTCCTGTGTCTGTGTTAACAATGGAAGAGGAGACAAAACATTGATCAATGTTCTCTTAAAAGGAAGGACGATCAAGTTATTCTAATTTTATGAATTTTTGAAACTGATCTTCTGTCATAAAATATTTAAAAAAAAAATAGTACCTAAAAGCACTACTCTTTGCATGTTATCCAACCACTCCTTCCCTTTGCAGTTATACATTTGACGTCATTCTATAATTGATTTTGTAGCAAAAGGTGCCCACTACAATCTTTAGATGAAGTTTATGATGTCATCAGCATTGAATTCTGTACACAACAATGATTGGTCAATATTTCGCATCTATTAATGCATTTCATAGGACACTGCAGTATATCGTATTAGGCTCTATGATTCCAAGACGCAATGCCAATGTGAATGAAAAATCAGTAATTTTTTAATTAATTTATTAGAAAAAAACCAAAATTCTAAATATTCTTAGTATAAAATTTTCGATATTGCGATTTCATTACAGTGTTCTACTGCATTGTTTTGTGCTGAAACGTTTGCACCAATTTCGAGTTTTGAGTATAAGTACTTTTTTGTTTCTATTTAAGTTTCAAGTTATACAATTTTTCACATTGTATACTCTAAATACTGGGTTATTCATTATCTATCTATTTATTCATTTGTATAAAAGTATACATCTTATAACTTCGTGTATTCGGCACCAATTTGAATAAGTTGCTTAACACAAATTGTGAGACATAGTATCTAAAGGGCACTCTTGATATAGTAGCTATTCGATTTGCGGTCAGGTAGGCTGGGCTCAGTTCCTGGATTGCGCTTGTGTTGTGTTGTGCAAATGTTGGATATCTACTACTTCCACATCTCGACAATGCTGAACCATGCTCATGAATTTAGACCTACCCACCGGAATAAAATTTGAAATTATACGAATTTTTAACGTAAAAGTTCGCTTCAGATTTGACCCGAGAATCTACCCCAAAACAATGTCAAATTCTTCCAGAACGCTGTGATATATTTAGGTTTTCATATTATCATGCAGGACATTCTATGCAGCTTATCTGAGAAATCAATTCACATGGAAGGATACTCTTCTGGATATATATCCCCCTTCCTTGGATCTACCCTTGAGCAAAGGGGGCAAAAATACAGCAAAACTGGTAGGGGGAAGTTGAGAACTTATGTTTTTGCCAGGTTCCATTAAGCTTATTGTTACATATGCATAGAGCCTACTCATCGTTTTGCATTACCTTAAATCAAACTAACTTTGATAACTAGATTCTCAAAGGTGGAATACCCTCTTTGGCATATTTTGACCCCCCATGAATCAATCCAAAAGCCATCTGAATAAATACACAGTTTAGTAGAAAAACATTAAATACTTCCTCACTGCCATGCATTAATTAATGAATACTTCTTAGTTGCTGCTGGTATATAGGTTACGGGAAAGTTAATGACGACGGACGGGCGTACGTGTGATCAATAACTCACTTGACTTTTCGGCTCAGGTAAGTTAAAATGGCCAAAATTCCCAAATCAGTCATCCTGCTAACATTAGTAGACAGTAATCAGGGCTGGTTAACACCTTTCTTTTCTCGTGTCATAGGAAGTACCATTTGATTTCACAAATTCGCAATACATCCTTTCCGCGATAAACATTCATTCCAGGTGTGGATAAAGAAGCGTTAAAAGGATCGACCACATTTTAGGGTTGACCACGTCGTTTGAAAAAGGAGGGGGGGGGGAGGTGTTAAACTTACGTATTTTACAAGAAGCTATGCTAAAATTTCTTTTTTGCCGAAACTCATAGTAAGTTTGGCCTTTCAATGTCCGCTTATGAATCCGTTCATGCAATGTATCAAGTATCACCACCTTAGTTCTGAAGAAATACAAGTTTCTGCCCGGGGATGCTTTGTCCAAAGACGAACAGACAGCCAATGGGAAGCTATTGCCACATGGAGGCGACGTCGCTCACTCAGTATGATGCTTGGCTCATGGTCGAGAGATACTGGCTTCGAACCCCATACTGGCTGGTCAGAATCCTCTCTTTGGGTCAGACAGCAATCCTCTCACCTCGCCGATTGGATTCATTGCATGGATATGCATCTGACCATACCGATGCCGTATAAATGACAAAATTTATATTTAACGTGAAACAATACACAAACAAGACTTGATTACAAAGCGTCACGAAAGCATTAGATATTAACTTCCTTTTAGGTATGATTTACTGCGGAACTGTGTTCACGTTATCGTTACCGTGAAATAAATCGTTACTTAACATGTAATTTTCATCGTTACCATGGATACATTTATATTAATACAATATGTTAACTGAAGGGGTGAATTTGAAAGCAAAGGTGGAGGTTCAGGTCGAAAGTATATGTGTTTATAAACATGATGCCTAATGGTAGTGAGAGTGTTCGATTTGTGGGTGATTTATGTCTGGTGTAATAGAAACTATTGAATGATTTCTGACAGATTTCTGCATGTAATGTAGTGATTATTAACTTTCGTGAGTTGTGTTAACAGTCATTTGAACCTTGGTCACAAACATGTTGCTGGTCGAATTTCTTTTTTAAACTATCACTATTATTTCTCTTAAGATTTCATAATACTGTGGTTTCTACAAATTCGTTCATGTTGCAGGATCAGAATCGGATATTCTTGACATTTGTATTTGTTAAAATTGTATAAGAAATATTTATCCGCTCGTAATGAGAAGAACACGTCACTCGGGAGTGGTGTATTTTGTGGATAAACACTTTATGTATTGTTTGAATGGAACTTATGGTTGGGTGCTGGTTGCTTGCTGGTTGTTTGCTGGATGGTTGCTTGGTATTTTGCCTCGCTTTTAATAATTTTATTATACCATGGCTTGGGAGCAAGAGCTTACCATTCTCTTTAACACAGTGGTGCAATTTGGGAATCGAACCTGGATGTCCTGTACCGCAAGCCCAGTGCTTAACCACTACACCAAGCCTGGCCCACACGAATGTAACTAATTGGAACACAACATTTGGTCATACAACACGCACAGCAATATACCATATTGGACATTCATTGATCCCTCGAAACAAGAAAGGAAATTCGGGGAAAGGGTAGCAGGTACCCGTGGAGAGGTAAGCGTCTCTGGACTGGTGCGCCGCAACCACCAAGAATGTCCAATGCATACAAACATCACAAGCAATGTCGTCACTTTGTACATGATGTGAATTATTGACAAATACTGTATGAAATGAAGCAATCACATAAAATCAGTACACGTATAAACAATAACTCAAGATCATGTGCTTCTCACTTATTCTGAATTTCTAAATCTTGGACTAATGCTGGATCTGCATTGCCATCACAATTCATGCGCGGATCAGAGGCGTGACAATGGGAGTTCGGACCCACCCTGACACTTTGCTAAGAATTTGTTTTTCACAATATGGACTGTATATACAACAAACTGATCGGAACTTCTCTCTGACAATGTGTCTGGGTTCACCCCCTGTCGGCAAAACCTCTCAATCCACAAGTGACATACACTGGTATACAATGGCACAAATGGAAATCCCACAAGTATAATATATATATTATGTAATTTGGTCGATTGGTTAGTCAGTGTTTTACGTCGCTTTCAGTTGGTTGATTGGTCAATCAGAGTTTTACGTCGCTTTCTGTTAGTTGATTGGTTAGTCAGTGTTTTACGGCGCTTTTAGTTGGTTGATTGATTAATTATTGTTTTACGTCGCTTTCAGTTGGTTGATTGGTTAAGTAAGTGCTTTACGTCGCTTTAAGTTGGTAGATGGGTTAGTCAGTGTTTTACGTCGATTTCTGTTAGTTGATTGTTTAGTCCGTGTTTTACGTAGCTTTCAGTTGGTTAATTGGTAAGTTAGTGTTTTACGTCGCTTTTAGTTGGCTTATTGGTTAGTTAGTGTTTTACGTCGCTTTCAGTTAGTTGATTGGTCGATCAGTATTTTACGTCGCTTTTAGTAGGATGATTGATCGATCAGTATTTTACGTCGCTTTCAGTAGGATGATTGGTCGATCAGTGTTTTACGTCGCTTTCAGTAGGTTGATTTACTTAGTTAGTGTTTTACGTCGCTTTCAGTTGGTTAATTGGTTATTCCGTGTTTTACGTCGCTTTCAGTTTGTTGATTGGTAAGTTAGTGTTTGAATTCACTTTAAGTTGGTTGATTGGTTAGTCAGTTTTTTACGTCGCGTTCTGTTGGTTGATTGGTTATTCCGTGCTTTACGTCGCTTTCAGTTGGTTAATTGGTAAGTTAGTGTTTAACGTCGCTTTCAGTTGGTTGATTGCTTAGTTAGTGTTTTACGTCGCTTTCGGTTGGTTGATTGGTTAGTCAGTGTTTTACGTCGCTTTCGGTTGGTTGATTGGTTAGTCAGTGTTTTACGTCGCTTTCTGTTAGTTGATTGGTTAGTCCGTGTTTTACGTAGCTTTCAGTTGGTTAATTGGTAAGTTAGTGTTTTACGTCGCTTTTAGTTGGTTGATTGGTTAGTTAGTGTTTTACGTCGCTTTCAGTAGGATGATTGGTCGATCAGTGTTTTACGTCGCTTTCAGTTGGTTGATTGCTCGATCAGTGTTTTACGTCGCTTTCAGTAGGTTGATTGGTTAGTTAGTGTTTTACGTCGCTTTCAGTTAGTTAATTGGTTAGAAAGTATTTTACGTCGCTTTCAGTTTACGGATTGGTAAGTTAGTGCTTGAATTCACTTTAAGTTGGTTGATTGGTTAGTCAGTGTTTTACGTCGCTTTCAGTTGGCTGATTAGTTAGTCAGTGTTTTACTCGCTTTCAGTTGGTTGATTGATTAGTTAGTGTTTTACGTCGCTTTCAGTTGGCTGATTGGTTAGTCAGTGTTTTACGTCGCTTTCAGTTGGTTGATTGATTAGTCAGTGTTTTACGTCGCTTTCAGTTGGTTGATTGGTTAGTCAGTGTTTTACGTCGCTTTCAGTTGGTTGATTGGTTAGTCAGTGTTTTACGTCGCTTTCAGTTGGTTGATTGATTAGTCAGTGTTTTACGCCGCTTTCAGTTGGTTGATTGTTCGATCAGTGTTTTACGTCGCTTTCAGTTGGTTGATTGCTCGATCAGTGTTTTACGTCGCTTTCAGTAGGTTGATTGGTTAGTTAGTGTTTTACGTCGCTTTCAGTTTGCTGATTGGTAAGTTAGTGCTTGAATTCACTTTAAGTTGGTTGATTGGTTAGTCAGTGTTTTACGTCGCTTTCAGCTGGTTGATTGATTAGTCAGTGTCTTACGTCGCTTTCAGTTGGTTGATTGGTCAGTCAGTGCTTTACGTCACTTTCAGCTGGTTGATTGGTTAGTCAGTGTTTTACGTCGCTTTCAGTTGGTTGATTGATTAGTCAGTGTTTTACGTTGCTTACAGTGGGTTGATTGGTCAGTCAGTGCTTTACGTCACTTTCAGTTGGTTGATTGGTTAATCAGTGTTTTACGTTCCTTTCTGTTGGTTTATTGGTTAGTTAGTGTTTTACGTCGCTTTCAGTTGGTTGATTGGTTAGTCAGTGTTTTACGTGGCTTTCAGTTGGTTGATTGGTTAGTCAGTGTTTTACGTCGCTTTCAGTTGGTTCATTGGTTAGTCAGTGTTTTACGTCGCTTTCATGTGGTTGATTGGTTAGTCAGTGTTTTACGTCGCTTTCAGTTGGCTGATTAGTTAGTCAGTGTTTTACTCGCTTTCAGTTGGTTGATTGGTTAGTCAGTGTTTTACGTCGCTTTCAGTTGGTTGATTGATTAGTCAGTGTTTTACGTCGTTTTCTGTTGGTTGATTGGTTAGTCAGTGGTTTACATCGCTTTCATTTGGTTGATTGTTTAGTTAGTGTTTTACGTCGCTTTCAGTTGGTTGATTGGTTAGTCAGTGTTTTACGTCGCTCTAAGTTGGTTGATTGATTAGTCAGTGTTTTACATCGCTTTCAGTTGGTTGATTGGTTAGTCAATATTTTTGACGTCGCTTTCAGTTGGTTGATTGAGAAGTTAGTCTGTTACGTGGCTCTCAGTTGGTTGATTGGTTAGTCAGTGCTTTACGTCACTTTCAGTTGGTTGATTGGTTAGTCAGTGTTTTACGTCGCTTTCAGTTGGTTGATTGGTTAGTCAGTGTTTTACGTCGCTTTCAGTTGGTTGATTGGTTAGTCAGTGTTTTACGTCGCTTTCAGTTGGTTGATTGGTTAGTTAGTGTTTTACGTCGCTTTCAGTTGGTTGATTGGTTAGTCAGTGTTTTACGTGGCTTTCAGTTGGTTGATTGGTTAGTCAGTGTTTTACGTCCCTTTTAGTTGGTTGATTGGTTAGTCAGTGTTGTACGTCGCTTTCATGCGGTTGATTGGTTAGTCAGTGTTTTACGTCGCTTTCAGTTGGTTAATTGGTTGGTCAGTGTTTTACGTCGCTTTAGGTTGGTTGATTGGTTGGTCAGTGTTTTACGTCGCTTTAAGTTGGTTGATTGATTAGTCAGTGTTTACGTCGTTTTCAGTTAGTTGATTGGTTAGTCAGTGTTTTACATCGCTTTCATTTGGTTGATTGTTTAGTTAGTGTTTTACGTCGCTTTCAGTTGGTTGATTGGTTAGTCAGTGTTTTACGTCGCTCTAAGTTGGTTGATTGATTAGTCAGTGTTTTACATCGCTTTCAGTTGGTTGATTGGTTAGTCAATATTTTTGACGTCGCTTTCAGTTGGTTGATTGATAAGTTAGTCTGTTACGTGGCTCTCAGTTGGTTGATTGGTTAGTCAGTGCTTTACGTCACTTTCAGTTGGTTGATTGGTTAGTCAGTGTTTTACGTGGCTTTCAGTTGGTTGATTGGTTAGTCAGTGTTTTACGTCCCTTTTAGTTGGTTGATTGGTTAGTCAGTGTTTTACGTCGCTTTCAGTTGGTTGATTAGTCGATCAGTGTTTTACGTCGCTTTCAGTTGGTTGATTGCTCGATCAGTGTTTTACGTCGCTTTCAGTATGTTAATTGGTTTGTTAGTGCTTTACGTCGCTTTCAGTTGGTTAATTGGTTAGAAAGTGTTTTACGTCGCTTTCAGTTTGCTGATTGGTAAGTTAGTGCTTGAATTCACTTTAAGTTGGTTGATTGGTTAGTCAGTGTTTTACGTCGCTTTCAGCTGGTTGATTGATTAGTCAGTGTTTTACGTCGCTTTCAGTTGGTTGATTGGTCAGTCAGTGCTTTACGTCACTTTCAGTTTGCTGATTGGTAAGTTAGTGCTTGAATTCACTTTAAGTTGGTTGATTGGTAAGTCAGTGTTTTACGTCGCTTTCAGCGGGTTGATTGATTAGTCAGTGTTTTACGTCGCTTTCAGTTGGTTGATTGGTCAGTCAGTGCTTTACGTCACTTTCAGTTGGTTGATTGGTTAGTCAGTGTTTTACGTCGCTTTCAGCTGGTTGATTGATTAGTCAGTGTTTTACGTCGCTTTCAGTTGGTTGATTGGTTAGTTAGTGTTTTACGTCGCTTTCAGTTGGTTGATTGGTTAGTCAGTGTTTTACGTCGCTTTAAGTTGGTTGATTGGTTAGTCAGTGTTTTACATCGCTTTCATGTGGTTGATTGGTTAGTCAGTGTTTTACGTCGCTTTCAGTTGGTTAATTGGTTGGTCAGTGTTTTACGTCGCTTTAAGTTGGTTGATTGGTTGGTCAGTGTTTTACGTCGCTTTAATTTGTTTGATTGATTAGTCAGTGTTTACGTCGTTTTCAGTTAGTTGATTGGTTAGTCAGTGTTTTACATCGCTTTCATTTGGTTGATTGTTTACTTAGTGTTTTACGTCGCTTTCAGTTGGTTGATTGGTTAGTCAGTGTTTTACGTCGGTCTTAGTTGGTTGATTGATTAGTCAGTGTTTTACATCGCTTTCAGTTGGTTGATTGGTTAATCAATATTTTTGACGTCGCTTTCAGTTGGTTGATTGATAAGTTAGTCTGTTACGTCGCTCTCAGTTGGTTGATTGGTTAGTCAGTGTTTTACATCGCTTTCAGTTGGTTGATTGGTTAGTTAGTGTTTTACGTCGCTCTCGGATGGTTGATTGGTTAGTCAGTGTTTTACGTCGCTTTCAGTTGGTTGATTGATTAGTCAGTGTTTTACGTGGCTTTCAGTTGCTTGATTGGTTAGTCAGTGTTTGATATCGCTTTCATTAGGTTGATTGGTTGGTCAGTGTTTTACTTCGTTTCAGTTGGTTGATTGGTTAGTCAGTATTTTTGACGTCGCTTTCAGTTGGTAAATTGATAAGTTAGTCTGTTACGTCGCTTTCAGTTGGTTGATTGGTTAGGTAGTGTTTTACGTCGCTTTCAACAATTTTCAGTCACCACTCAGAAGAAGGAGGTAACCAACCTCTTAAACATACTGGTGAAATCTGGGAATCGGACCTAAAGCCAAGCGCTTAACAACAACATCAAGCTTGACCCTAATATAGATATGTAATGTTACACCTTTGGAATTACACCCACTTAAAATTACAACATTAATTCTTACCTGTGGGGGGCAAGACTGGTCCAATGGTATTTCACTAGGGTTTTTTATTTAAAGGCCTGGGTTCGATCCCAGTTATCGGGTCGGATTTTTCTTATTTTCTTAGCAGATTTATTTGCCCCTCCCCCCAGCAACCCCCGCCGTCTTTCCCTCAGATACGATAGTATAATCCAATTGGTTGGTTGATTGGTGATTTACGTCGCTTTCAACAATTTTTTCAGTTATATCGCGACATGAAAGCAGGGGGTAACCAACCTCTTAACATAGTAGCGCAACCCGGGTATCTAGTTTAATCCAAGGCCGCATATCCAAGTACAAGTTGGCCCCTATAAGACTTCTCACAGGTTAGTAAGCCTATGAGCTCGTTGTATAGAACACCATTATGAAGTCAAAGACCTCCGTTATTACCATAAAACCGTATATATACTTCTCAAAATAGAAACGACCCTCTCCCCCCTCCTTTCATACCGTCCATTTCCAACTTCAATTTACAGTTTCGAACCAAACTTCAACAAAAGAATAAGCTCGTTCACCTCACCGTTTCACCATAATATTAAACTCCTAGAATGTTCAAAATACCTTCTGATAAAGTCCAAATAACCAAATAACAACCCCCTCCCCTTTTTCCATCCATGCAGCGTCATTCCAAACGAGATTAATATAGAAACAACATACCTTCTCCTTACTCTCATAGAAACCTATAAATGGTCATCACCAATGTCAAATCTGACACCATCCATTTTTATGGTTATAAATAAGGTATGTACAAAACATAGATCTTTTAGAAACTAAATTCATGTTTAGCCTTTCCATTTCATATTTTTCCAACTTACAATTATGTTTCAGAAGGAAGGGTATAACAATGAAAATATAAATGTATTCTGTGAAAATAATCAAATTGATAAATCCCCTTTCTCTTTCTTTCGCATTTTCCAACCACAAGCGTTAAAATGAAATTACAAGCGGGAACGTGTAAACAGTTATGTAAATAAAAGGCTATTCTAATCACCCCCCCTCTTTTTTTAACTTTGGTTTATAAAAAATGAGTGAAAATGAAAATACTAAAGAGTATGTGAAATGTTGCGCCAACATCTCATTTTGCGCCATCAATTACCACACATACTAAGTATTCTACAAATAAAATCTAATTCATACATCGGCCCGTCTGCCTTCCTCCCCCAAGCCCTACTGACACCACATGGCTGATGTTTTTCTCGGCGTGATGTTAAACAATATTTATCTATCTACATATCAACCACGATCATTCGTTAAAAACAAAGTAATGCAATGAAATTACAAACCGAAACGCGGAATGAAGAAGCGTATATTTAACATTTTTCTTCAATTGATACTATAAACCCCTCCCCCATTTTTATTATTAACTGTTCTCACTCGTTCAGAAAAGTATAGGAAATAAAAAAAAAACCATAGAGTATTCAAATTTCGGTGTAAACTGTAAACTAGTGCGGGTCATCATTTACCTTCGTCAAGACAATTACAATACAAAATATATAAAGTATAAAATTCTATTGTTAAATCCCATTAAAACTTCTCCCTATCCCTTTTCCTTCTTATAACTCCAAATACATTGAATCTTTCAGTGTGGTTTATTGACATAAAGTGGTAGAAAGTGGTATGTGTCTCTGCTATCACCTTTTTACTTCAGTTTTAACTACCCTTTTAATAATCAAGGACACCCTCCCCCATTTTCATCATCTTTTGTTCTCAGAAAATGGGTGGAAATGAAATACAACCAAGAGCTTAAACAATGATTGTAAACTGCGCCGAATCACCACTTGACTTCATGACCATAATAGCATTTCGTTCAAATTATTTCTCTAAATAACCGTCAACCCTAAACGCATGTCGTATTGATTTTGTACTGGGGATATATTGAAGTTATAAATAAACCCTCTACTCATCTTGTTTACATTAAATTCACTCTACAGATGGATTACAATTCTGGTTGATATGAAAATAAATTACAATACATACCCACTGCCCCTTGAAGGTGACCACCACGTAGAGGGGAACCATATGTGGTGCCTCTACCGAACACTCCGAAAATCGTGGCTAAAAGAAGATACGATATCCTCCCCATAATCTGAAGACGCCACGAATTAAAACCGATCCATTCTTCAAATATAAGGTACCAACAAATTAAAAACGACAATAAAATCCTGAAATGTTGTCCGTGATTATTCCATATTTGTTTATACTCTTACTGCACGAGCAATCCAATGCTTGCTGTATCCAATATGGCAGAAGAGCTGAATATTCATTATGCCATCCGCGTGACGTCATAGCAGCAATCGAAGTTTCTCAGCCATTGTGAAGCGGATCGATTTTTTGTTCCTGTTGCTCCGATCGCATGAGATGCTATATACAGCAGGCAGGACTATATTTTCCCGTGGAACGCGTAGGGAAGGGTAATAGCGTCATAGCTTGTGAATGTAAATAGAGTGGGTTGTTGATTATAGAAGAGAAGGCTTATCTCGTCACATTGTGCGCTTGAAATCCGAACAAGGTCTACTGAAAGTTTTAATGAATGTCTTGTTTCACCTGTGTATTTTACGGAGGTTTATTTGGCCTACCTGTTGAATTGTGAAATTGATTTTATTTTATTTATCATTTAATTATCGATTGATTTATTGACTTTGGTTGTGTTTGTTGTATTATTGGAGTCGGGTAGATAATGTATGATTGCACGTGTCTTATTGATTTTCAATTTATCGATTATTGATAACTCTACAGGTTAATGAGGAAGGCAGTGATTTCCGAATGAGGCAGTAGAATTATATCAAGCCTTGGGTGATACTAACATAATAATGTACAGCAGCACAGCTACCTTGTACAATCATAAATCAAAGCATCCATATACTCTGGAAACGAAAGATAGTCCTTTGTATATATATTTGTTTTATCAATCATTTATTTTTATTATCATTATTTTTTTTTATTTCATTTTAATCTATTTATTTATTCTTTCTTTATTTGTTATTTATTTTTTGTTAGGTTTTTTTTTTGTTGATTTCTTTGGGGGTTTGGGTAGGGGGGTTGAGGGGGGGGGTTTGTTTGTTTGTTCGTTTGGTTTTTGTTTTGTTTGTTTGGTTGGTTGGTTTTTTTTTTTTGAGGGAGTGGAATGTAAAGTATTTATGGAAGTGGGCCAAAAGAGGGGCAGAATCAATGAACTGTGTACGTAACGGACCCATCACAAATCTGTAATGGTCCTCTTACATGCCAACGTATGCGATGAGAAATACGCACGCTTCTGAATTACTTTAACGTTACATGTTAACTCAGTGATACACAGAGGGCGTCTGCCTTACACACTGTATTGGTATATTTTCAGAGAACCAGACAAAGAATAAGAAGGGGGGGGGGGTTGGGGGGGTTGGCGCTTTCACCTGCCGATGTATTCTTGGATATCGGACCTCGAATTATTCATCCAAAAGACAGGTCTACGACAAGTTCCCGGTGGGGTCCGAAACGGAGACCTCTCTGCCCTAAGCCAAGCGCATTACCGATTGCTCCATGCCGGCGGCTCAATGAATCACAAATATTACCGTCTAATTATGGACAAAACTGCTGAGTCAGGCCAATTTTGTATGGTATGTACAGTCATGGGATCTTTTCTAAACTATAAATTGCTTGTTGCTTGTTACTGCGCCCATTTTGTATTGATTATAGATTAAATATTTCGAAGGTAATCTATAACGAATAAAGAGTTTAGAGAAGAAAGGCTACATCAATAACTTCAGAAAACAGAAAATTTATTACACATTCTGACTCTCTGAGTAAGTTTCATTCTTTCATTCTTTCTTTATTTCCTTCTTTCTTTCTTTCCTTCTTTCTTTTTTCTTTTTTTTTTTTTTTTTTTTTGTTTCTCTCTTGAACAGTAAGAAAGTTGAATAGTGTCTTCCTTCTTATAATTCATTAAAATTCTTACCAGTAGTAAATGGTTCTTAAAGCTGGCCTTTCACCATAAAAAACCGAGATGTTTCGAATTTTTTTCCTGGAGCGAGGTCGACCTAGATCTACCTCGCTCACGTATATTTTATGAATGCTAAATGAACGTCTGACCCAAATACTCCCGCTCACCATATAAAAGAAATGTCAAATAGACAAACCGTGACATTTAATTGGCGGAAACTGCACGGACGATCTATATCGCTGTACAAAACGCATAGAAACTTTGTTTCCTCACTATAAAATAAAATAGATAGATAGATAGATAGATAAATAAATAAATAAATAAATAAATAAATAAATAAATAAATAAATAAATAAAATAAATAAATAAATCATAAAATAAAATAAAATAAAATAAAATAAAATAAAATAAAATGAAATGAAATGAAATAAAATAAAATAAAATAAAATAAAATAAAATAAAATAAAATGAAATAAAATAAAATAAAATAAAAGTGAATCCAGACGTCAGAAGAGGGAATGAGATCTTGGGACGGAATAACCCTACCCTAAATATTTATGCACAAGTTTTATTGATTAATTTTAAGGTTTGAACCTTTAGGTCTGTCGCAGATTTTTTTTTCTTACACAATTTAGACACTACATTGCTTTGTCCTGTATACATGTATCTTAACATAAGAATATACAGTAATTAATTATATTGGGCAGGCCTTAACATTGAATAGTGCTCCGGTTAATTTTTTTTTTTCGAAACACCTCAGCCTTTTATGGTGAGAGGCCGGCTTTAAGGCCCTGTCACACGATGCAACTAATCGCATGCAATTACTTGTATGCAACTAATCGCTCCGTGTGATATAGCTACAATACGTTGCATGCGACTTTTCGAAGTTGCATGCGATTAGTTGCAAGGATAGAACATGTTCTATCTATTTGCATAATTGCATGCAACTTTTAGAAAATTTTAAGCATCAACCAATCAAAGTCCCGATTATTTCGAGGGCCGAGAGCGAGAAATTGATCGAGCTCCATGAACGGGTCCTCTCACAATCCATGGGCGTGTCCAATGTATACGATGTTGTCCCTACGTTGTTGTCTTATTAAAAGACATACCATGAGAATACACACCACGTTTAGAAGTCCTTTCTCTGTTGGTGCCATGTTGACAAGAATTAATTGTGGCGGGAAAAAGCCAGGATGTACACAGAGTTGCATGCAACTAGTTGCAGCATGTGACAGTGACAGTTGCAGGGGATATGAAATTCCTGCAATTAGTTGCATCGTGTGACAGGGTCTTTAATGATAGCATTTTAAATTTGAAATTGTAGAATGTCATTAAATAAGATGAATATTTCATTTATAATTTCTGTTGATAAAATCTCAATTTCTTGAATTATTTTCTTGGATTATTGGATTATTGGATTTTAAGTTGTTCTATCATATTCTTGACATAGATATAATCTTGTATGTACATGCACCTCTTATGAGCACATGAGTTATAAGCTTCTACTATTGCCCATTTAATCCCTGTATACCTGAAAATTCGTTTGAAGTTTTTCTCAAAACATGACCATAGAGAACCAAGCTAAATTGAGAAAATGTTTTTGTATGAAGTGAAAACATTTAACAAATATAGAAAAGTATAAAGAAATGCAAACAAAGTGTTTTACAATATGATGAACTCTATGCTAAACATTTTCCCATTCAACTTGGAACTCCATATGTAGCGTACTCGTGAGCGCTTAAAAGGGCGTGTTCGATGATAGGGCGCAAGACAAACAATCCAATCTTTAAGAACAAAAACAAAACAAAAACAAAAACACCCCCCCCCCCCAAATGTTTATTGTTATAACTTTGTATTATTTATGTAAGTTACTCCGAAAAAATAAGGGTAACTGTCATAAATAACATACGCATAATTCGTAAGCGAGTTTAGGACGCCTCAGCTCTAATTAATCATATGTCTCCCGAGTTATTCCATGTGTTAAATTCTTTTTATTTAAATAGGGACAGGTTTGATGTAATCGTTAAGCGCTTAGCTTGCGGCGCCGACAATCTTGGTTTGATTCTCGGTTAGCGGCACTATGTTTAAGAGAAAGGTCACCTCTTGCTTCAATATAGCGATATAACTGAAAAATTGCTGAAAGCGACAATCACCCAACTAAACGCTTATTTCAATCCATTTAACTACCCTGGGCGCTATTCCGTGACAAACGCACTTTTTCTGTTATACATGATTAAACATGATGATTATTTGGTACGAAGAAAAGCATCGGTGTTTCTAAAAAGAACATCCCAAAAAGAGAACATCCCTAAAAAAGAACATCCCTAAAAGTTCGTTTCAGTTATGCAGAGATATCGAAAACTCATTTTACAAAAACGTGCATCGTTGTTATATTATCATAAAAGAAACATCGGTCAACGCACTATACTTTCACGTTATATGGCATGATATAGATATCCATCAATACGTTACCTTATTTTCTGGCTGTATACATACCCATTTAATCCTAATGTGATATGGATGATATTGGAAGATGTATCATATAGACCAGAGGATCATTTCATTTCTCATATTAATATAGTCAATAAAGGTGGACAAGCGGTCAACTGGTCAACTGTATTCTTTGAATAATATAGAATATTCACCGAATTGGAATTACGGAGAGACCTTCTATGTTAAAGGTATATGTCTTTACAAAAGTGAACTGGCAAGTTGTTTCGTTTTGTTTCATATGGATGCATGCCATTTTTTTCTAAGCACTGACCACATAAATCAGATGAGATAATCGAAATTCACTGCATTTGTTAAACATCTTTAATTATTTTAGAGACAGCTTTTTAAATGTTATTATCCTCACCCCCAAGAAAAAAAAACACAAAAGAAAGAAAGAACAAACAACACCTCCCCCATAGTAATAATAATAATGATGAAGATGATGATGATAATAATAATAATAATAATAATAATAATAATAATAATAATAATAATAATAATAATAATAATAATAATAATAATAATAATAATAATAATAATAATAATAATAATAGTAATAATAATAATAATAATAATAATAATAATAATAATAATAATAATAATAATAATAGTAATGATAATAATAATAATAAAAACACAACTCAGTTTCGCTTTATCAATGCGCGTTACTAAAACTGTCTTTAAATTATGTAAGCCCGCGCAGCTCAGTCGATTTGAGACCGAGAGATTTTGGATTCGAGACCTACCAACAGCCAGTCGGTGTTATATCTGTCATATGAGAGAGTACAAACCGAGGCCATGTTTCACGACAGGCATTACATGACACATGATGCCTCATCCTCTCGGACGGGTACGTTACATTAGTCTAAATTTCTGTGCAATGTGTCCGACAGGTGCCGCCATCAGTCATCATATACTAGTGAGTACAATACTCTCGGCGTGACGTAAGTAAAAAAAATAATAAATAGATAAACTTTTTTACATATTGCGATAGAGAAATGTCGGGCATTAGGGAAACACAAAGAATCGAATGCAGGGTCCGGCGCCATAAACTGAGAATATACTTAAGTCAAATATTTTATTTTGATTTATTCCAGTGTCAAACTTTCAAATAAATTCTCATGCAGAGTGATTTAATTCTATTTATCAATAGAATATAACTAAATAAAATCCAAATCCCAGTTATTAATTCATTGATGAACAGAACAATATGAAATTTTGACTTAAGTATATTCTCAGTTTTTGGCGCCGGACCCTGGAAAATAAGACCTATACCAAAGTTTGTTTTATTGTCCACCTTAAAATCAACACTTACAGAAATGGGGTCATGAAAACATTTATATTGCATGTGCATTTCAATATGTTTCAAAACCAAGTTATGCATCTTGAACAAGCCGGCCTTATAGTAATTATTTTGAAGGGCAAGTGGATCCCCTGTTACCGCACCAGATTTTCAGTCTTCTGACCTAGGTTCTCTGTTGGGAAGGAATGATGCCTCGTTCTATATTGATGGACTACCTCTACATTTCTATTATAAAGTTACTACTTTTGCATTTAAGTATTTTTTACGATATCGATTTTGACATTTCTTTCATTGTATTCAACATATCTTAGATCTCGAGCTTATTTCTAAGCAATCTTTATGTAGGACGAATTCTTTGAAATCTGAGAACATATTGTTTCTTTAGAATTATTTCCATACAATATGCTATTTATAGAAATGTCAATAGAATACCATAACGACATCTTTGTTTTCTCGTCGAGTTATTTATCTTCATTGATTACAGTACGACGGACTCTGGGCCAATGCTTAGATTGAATGAAAAAAAAAACCCCAACCAGAATCGTTCTTTTTTTTTTTTTTTTTTTTTTTTGGTTTGTTTGTTTGTTTGATTTTCTATCTTTTCTTTCTTTCAGTTTTGTTTTTGTTTGTTTGTTTGTCTTTTTTTAATTAAATATTTTTCTCTTTAATATACCTAAAGACTCTGTTAAACATTCTCTTTTAGTTGTATTCTGTACCACATTTTGTGACAAATCTATTATAAAGCACACAAGAAATGATTTCACTTCAAATGGATGAAGATGACAGTGAGTGTCATTATGACTTAAGTACGGTATGGTATAATCAATGTATTTAAGTTACAATATAATGAAGAAAACAATTTTTTTCATTTCTTTCAACTTTTTCTTAGTATCATGTACATTGTCAATGCAAATAGACATTAGTGGCGCTGTGGTATTGCATTACCTTTTCACATTGCCCGTGATGATGCCACTTGTTTATTTGAGATTCATTTATTCCCTGATACTAGTCACTTATATATTTTTATGACCTCTTAACGTGGATTACTTGGTGGACATTGTTCTCTAAATGTTTAGTTAATACAACATTTTTCAAATAAATATTTGTCCCTTACTTGATTGTAACACTTGCAGAAAGTAGAAGGTCAAACTGTAAACCGATTAACTACCTCATTTTTGTGTCTATTGCCACTTCAATCGACCGTTCAAGGTGGGTACCGCAATTTCATTACCACAAAACATATCTAAATCTTCAATATGGTATGCATGCTTGTGACATGTGACAATCTTATGTATATATATATATACATGTGTGTGTGTATGCTGAGTACAAATCAGCAGGAGATATTACACTTATAATTAATATCGATTTGAAAAATTGCATAACGGTACCAAGAAAGATAACTCTGGCAATAGAAATAAATAAATGTATACTAAACAAGCTTAGCTTTAAAAAACTTAGAGTGCAGACCCTGTAGCATTTTTAATTGCGAGGAAAATGGTACTTGTGGGTCAATTCAAAATGAAGACCCTTTTGTATGATGTTAGCTAGATTGTTGTCTAAATAATAGTTAATATAGTACATAATTTTATTTATTTATTTATTTATGTTTAGACTTGGGTAGGGAAAGCTGGCCATATTCGTCGGGATGTCACCGTTTAGATATTTCGAACACCCTAAGTACAGTTAGACATGGAAGAAATCATACAAAGTACGCAGTACTTGCTCCACCAACTTCAACACCTAAAGAACACAAACTCCCCGTCGAGGCCTCTTGTGCGCAAATAATCGCTGGGGAAGTTTGCATAAGTACAAAGAATGTTACAAACTGCGCTGTAATTGCTCCACCAATTAAATTGCTAGAAATCCTTGATACTCCGCCTTCATTTACTCGGAACTTTTCGAGATTTTCTATAGCCAGATAATGTACATACGCTAAAAGGTACGAACATCTAATTAGTATTACGCGAGAAAATTGTGTTGTATCATACCACTGCTGCCGTGGGAAAGATTACACGAATGTTGATTTCCAAAATATCAATATCCTTCATATTTATACATGTTTATGTGGCATTCACTAATTTATTTTAAAAATAAGTATTTTAAAGTATTTTTTTTACTTTTAGAATACATTGCATGTAAGATTTATTTATCATTTATATGCATTCAATTAAGAAAATCACCCCAAGTCATAATGTCTATCCTATTAAAAGCTCTATCCTCATATACTCCTCTCTGCGTTTGAAAGTACGGTAAATACTATTCGTTTGGAACGCTTAACTGTAACATTCATTTAGTAATGAGCATTGCCTTTGAAAGCAAGGGTATTTTTCTTCATTCCTTTTCCTTTTAAGCGCATTAGAAATATCGATGTCATGGACAATAAAAAAAACTTACATGTATACTGCCTGACCTGGTAAAGTAATTAAAGCAACTATTTTTTGGAGGATATGTTTTCCCAGCATGCAGCATAATTATGTCGCACATGCGCATTTCCAGATTAGACATCAACCTAATATGGTCGGGGGTTTGCAACAATGATGCTTGGTGTACGGCATTGCGGTGCCAAGAAAGATAACTCTTACAATAGAAATAAATAAATGTATACTAAACAATGATTAACAAAATTTTGCGCAGTCAGATTGATTGATTGATTTTTGTTTTACGTCACACCACGAATATTTCACGTATATGGTGACGGCATCTGCCTGATGCGGGGCATACAAATTTTGACCTTTGCAACGGACCCACCCGAAGCAGTGAGGGATCTTTAACGTGCCATGCATACCACGACACGGGGCCTCGGATTTTACTGTCTCATCCGAAAGACATGACACCGGCATGACCAGAGCGGAACTCGAACCCCGGCCTCCCGATCAGGAATCCGACGCGATACCACTAGGCCACACCGGCTTTGCGCAGTCAGTATTTGGTGCTTAGTAAATGGTCCGTTATCAGCTGGAAAATGAATACCATGAAGCATTGCTTCACGATGCCAAGAAATTATCTAAGAAAATTTAATCCATCGTTTTGTGATAACTTTACTAGATATGTGGCAGTACACCTTTTCACATGAACTGTGGAGCTGTACAATTGGGCAGCAAAATGATAAATGTTCTCCCCAAATCGATCAAAATGACGTCAGATTACATGATGACATGTTAAAGTTGCAGGGAACGTTAATAATTTGCCATCCAGTGTTACAGCTCCGCATGCGCAGTTAACGTGAGAGGGTCTATTCAAGTTTAAAACTGTATTTTAAACAAATTAAGAAATCTTGACCTTTTTGAGAAGAATACCTAGTAAAATGCAATGGCCATTTAAATTTTCTTAATCTGATATCATATTGTCAAGAGAAAAACTGAAGTAAAATTCGATTTAAATGATATGGAAAGGTCAATAAAAAGTAGTTTAAACACCTTCATTATTTTTCGTCATCGATATTAGTAAATAATATAATACTCAGGAACATTTAGGCAATACTTTTCATTCCTGTAATTACTTGTGTGATTTTTGACATAAATGATGAAATAGAACAGGCAAATCTGGTATTAATATGAAGGCCAGGAGACCAGATAGTAGTCCTATTCCCAGTACGTATCCGATGGTCCTTGAAGACGTTCTATCGTCTTTCATACTAATCTTTGACCGCAGGTAAGCTTTCGTTTCATTCTTGGGCAGTATAAGCTCTTTCTGGATTTTTTCTTTCCATTGCTCAATGGCCTCTGTGTCGTTGGCGGCTATGGGAGGATTGGACGATTGGCACGAACAGCATGCTGTAATATAACAAGATTTTATCTTGTATGTTTTTGGTTTTTGTTTTGTCTAGGAAAGTCACCCTCTTATATACTGTAGAAATGAGCATTTCCTGCCAATTGCTTGAACCCGTCATTGGGTTATAGTGTTATAGTTTTAACGTACTTACGTACTTTTCAACGATAACACATTGCTAATGCAACAGTGAGAACTCTCTCTCTCTCTCTCTCTCTCTCTCTCTCTCTCTCTCTCTCTCTATATATATATATATATATATAATAATAATAATAATAATAATAATAATAATTATTATTATTATTATTATTATTATAATTATTATTATTCTATGTCATTATTTCACAATTTTATATTGATATGATTTTTCCGAATTATGATATGAAACAGAAGGGAAATTTACTTGACGATGTCAATTTTGTAGATACTGTTGTCGTTTCAGGTATCGTTGTTGTTACTTCAGTTGTTGTAGTTGTTGGAATTGTTGTCGTTGTGCTTGTGGTCGACTCCTTTGTCGTTGTCGTAGGCTCCGTTGTCGTTGTTGTTGTTGACGCCGTTGTGGTCGACTCCGTTGTCGTCGTTGTTGTAGGCGCCGTTGTGGTCGACTCCGTTGTCGTTGTTGTTGTAGGCTCCGTTGTGGTCGACTCCGTTGTCGTTGTTGTTGTAGGCTCCGTTGTGGTCGACTCCGTTGTCGTTGTTGTTGTAGGCTCTGTTGTCGTCGATTCCGTTGTTGTTGTTGTTGGTTCGTTTGTAGCACAAGCTGTAAGTACAAGATATGCAATGCAGGCACCTTCTGATTTGTTAAACCTGTATAAGAAAATTTCCATATATGACTTACACTTCAGTATTACATAAAATATTCAAGGTGATCCATTAAGCGAGTCTTTGGTTAGCAATAAGAGAACATCGATCATTTCTGTCTAAACGAACGTCAGCACTGATCTGCCGTGAAATTATCTTATTTGTAAACATACTTACACTTGACTAACATATGGACGGTAGCCATCTTACGCACCCCTAATTTACGAACTGCCACGGAACTGAACTTGGATCTGCCAAGGCTTATATGCAGATATGTACTCATATGACGTTTACTGATTGATACGTTGACTTTAATGTGTTTGTATATGGATAATCAATAAACTAGTCATTACCTAAAGTTAGTACCGGTCACAAAAACAAGGTTCATTTCGTATAGAAACATGGACCGCTATTACCTGGTCAGATTCACCAAGCTCACAAAATTCACCTTTGCTAGCATATTAGAACACTTTGGTAACTTCAGATAGTGAATCTCCCCCTTTATTTGAAATTGTAATTGATTCATTTATTGCCTTAAGTCAATTTTCTTATTTAATATACTTAACCTTATTATTATTTTCTGTAACATTTATGGATTTGGTTATTAAACTTATCTAGCGTTAATTATGTCGTTATTTATTTGTTGACTTATTAAAGTTCTTCCCCTACTGATTTAACCTTTCCTGCAGGCGGGGCCTTATAGAACCAGCTTCATTATACTGCACATATATTGTTTGATATCCGATATTCTATAACTTTTTATATATTTTCTAACGTTAGTTGATAAGGAGTATATATCTATAATTTTATAAAAAATTATTATTATTCAATTTCATGTGGATGAAAATACTAGTTGAAAGGTTAAGCGTAGACTTGCCCAAGTCTCTCGGTGTTATTTACAATTTCCCTGTATTAATGAGAGAAGATTTGTATTAAAGGAGTAACATGATTATTATCACTCTTTTTTTTAGAGATATATTTCTATAAATAGATGAATATAATAAAACAAATAGATAAATAATTGAATCAAATAATAATGATGGAGGGACTCGAGCAAGTCTAGGTTAATTGCTTCATACAATGCTAATATATACTAACGACGGACTTTTTAAAGCTGTTAAATAGGTGTAGTTTAACATTGAAATTCTGAAATTACATAATGCTTTCTATCGGTATTTGCTCTTTTGTACTATGTAAACTTTTTAAATGAATGAGTTAGAATACGGTTGCTAGTTTTAGAATATTGAATTTTCTATTTTAAGAGGAAAAGAGAAAGTTATAGGAAGAAAATGAAATAAACACCACTCGCTTCGGGCATTGTATTTAAACTTTTTGTTATGGAAGTATTGTAGTTTTGAAGTAAGCAAGTCGAAGTATGTAAATAAAACGTTTTGATTTTTTAAAATTCCGTAGATTCTCTGTAAAACTATAGAAGATTTCTGGCCATTGAAATTCTTTGCTTGGATCTAATATTTTAGACTAAAGTGCATTGTGTTGCTTCCGTTTGTGTTCTTTATGCTTTTTGTTTTGCTGTTTACCTCGCTGCAATGGACGATGTAGTGTTGAAGCGCTAGTTTTGCGATAGAGGTGACTTAGAATGGATTCCCGGAGTTCACCACTATATTCAAGAAGCTTGGTACCTCTTGCTTTCATGTCGCAAAATGACTGAAAATTATTCACAGCACTGTATAGTGTCATTTGATCATATATATATGAAAACCTCTTCAAACAAATTTTGAAAAATGATACCTTTGTCAATATTCATTGTATCTGTCACACGATCTGTCCATCCTCTAACACTCACCAAAGGCGTATTTGGTTTAACCTAAACGCTAGTAGCAAATGGTTTTTAACATTCTTTTGCCATGATTCCTAATTCGAGATAACGGAGTATTTCAATTTAAGTAATATGGGTGGAAAGTCAGAGAAATAAATGTCACAAATAATTTGATACAGGATGTTAATTCTACATCATGGGCAGTTCCAGAAGGGCGAACCGGGGTGTGGACCCATACTTTTCTTACTAGTTCCCATGAAAAAATTAATTTTATAGATAGGCCCCTTTAGTTGGGGATGAACCCACTTTCAAATAAAAGAAAGAAAAAATTGCATGTCAACAATGTAGAAATGAAATGAAATGTAAGTACTAAAACTTTCATTATTTCTTCCCGACCATTCTCTCCTTAGGTAGATTTCATGTTTTATGTCTAGCTCTAGAATTTTGGAGTAGAATTTTACCTGCCAAATATATGTCTCTAAGCATGTTGCCTCCACAGTATGTAGATGTATCACCAGCACACCACATAGTACACTGTCCATCGGCTAATTCTGAAGGTAATGGTTTCGTTTCAGTACACATGCACCATTCCGAATACTGCAATGGAGAATACAAAATCAATACTTAAAATCAGCAAAGATATGAGATGTTGAATTCTGGCAACATTGATCTATGGTGGAGTCACCATGACGTCACCGTGATGTTAGATAGGATTATATCGCGACTTAATTTTCATTGATTGGTCGACATGTGATAAGTTTTGCGGTCTTCCTTTGCAAATTGTCACACATCGGTGTAAGAACTGTACAGTTCATGGTAGTTTCTGATGTCTAAACCAAGCATCGTAATTAAATTGGGCGCAGATTTGCATTCATATTTTTGTTTGGTGTTTGTGTTTGAGTTTTTTTTTATTTTTGTCTTTTTTCTTTGGTTTGTGGTTTTATAGTTTTTTGGGTGTTTCTTAGTATTTTGTTATGCTTTTAATTTATTTTGTTTTTATTTTGGTTTTTGGGGGGGAAGGGGGGGGGGTGTGGGGGAAGTTTAAAAAGCAATTGCAGATTATCGCGCCCGTTACTCTCGTTTACGAAGACATAACAACCAGTTGCGATTCACTTTAATTCACTACCATGATTAGCTCGACTGTGATATTATATTGTACTGTCCTATGACATATTTGAAATATTCTGATATTTAAATATACATAATGACTAATATTCTGATATTTAAATATGCATAACGACTACTACGAGTAGTCATTATGCATATTTAAATATCAGAATATTTCAAATATGTCATAGGACAGTACATTGGATTAATCATACAACGATGTCTGCATCAGTTCGGTCAATAGACACCTTCGTCAAAGATTTTTGGATTGATTGATTTATTGGTTTACGTCGTGACGGCATCTACCTGATGCATTGTATACAAACTTATACCTGTACAACAGACCCACCCGATGCAGTGAGCTATCTCCTACGTACTACGCTTACCGTAATGAGGGACCTCGGGTTTTACTTTCCCATCCGAAAGACAGAGCACCTGTGTGCCCAAGGCGGGAGTCAAACCCTGGACATCCCGGTTAAGAGTCGAACACTTTACTCCTCATCCACTGAGCCACAGTGGTTCAAGTCAGACATCAAGTCAGTAAAATACTACGTGATTCTACATGCCATTTTAGACTGGGATTTACGTGTCATTTTCGGAAACAACGAATTTCGGATATCTTCAATATAGTGTTGCAGTTTGGGAATCGAACCGATCGTCTGAGCTGCAAACCAATCACTTAGCTTCTATCCCAGGTCTGACCCTCATTTGAAGTTTGTCGATAGGGAGAAAATACAACTGCATTTCAATTAATTGATCGTGGGTAGTGTTTACAATACCAACAGGACTGGATTCAGTGGCGGATCCAGGATTTCCGAAAAGGGGGGGGGGGCACATGTGTATTAGCCAAACGACTTAGCCATTTTTTGTGCGAAATCTGGATTTTTACTAGTAAATATGTGGTCAAAGGGGGGGGGGGTGGCGGCCCCCCGCCTCCCCCCTCTAAATCCGCCACAGTGATTGACAACGACTCACAGAATATGAAATATCAAATTTTAACAAAACTTAACAATTTCTATATCATTTAAAGATGCCGGGATCAATACCGCGATTGTTTAATTTGTAGTGACTTTTTTTTCTTAAATTGTACAAAACGTGTACAACGAAAACGTTAAGCTTATGTCGGCATCGTCACGGAAAAAAGCAGGTAAAAGAAAACCATCACGACTTTTGACGTCGATGGGACGCTAAAAGTAATTGACCCTTCCCTTTTGCGGAATATTTATTGAATTTCGTGACGTCACAATATATTTTCAATGTTTGTCCGAGGTATGACCGAGGTGTGAAGTATTTTGACGTCATCTGATTTGACAATTTTTCGCGCATAAATGGAAGAGTCAGTTGCCTTTCTATCAAAAAAAAAAAAAAAAAAAAAAAAAAAAAAAAAAAAAGAAAGAAAGAAAGCAAGGAAAAGAAGGAAAATTAAAGAAAAGAATGATCTGTGCTGCTCTATTGATTATGATTTAATTTAAATGTATCATCAATTTAATTGATTAATTAAGCAACACTGAGTCATACATTGTTATAGATACAAATGGGAATCAACGTTGTTAAAGTCAATCAGACATTGTTTTAATATTATTTGTTATGGGGACAATAGTCATTGATCTAAAATCATACAATGACAAAGCTTCCTAATGTAGACATTGTAAATAATAAATGTACAGAATAGTTAGATTCATCTCACGAGTAGTTTAAAAGGCAGAAATTACCGCATTTAGATAATGACACGAAATATGAATACTTAAAATTTGCGATACTAATTACTTCGAAACAAAGGATTGTCACCCTCTTGATAGATAGCTTTATCCTAAGATGGGTTTGGTAGTCAATGAGATGTACGAATATTAGTAGTGCGCGAAATGATATTCGATATGGTGTTATGATTACCATTGCGTCGATACCGCAGCTGTTAGTTCCCAAAAGTATCACCAAATTAGTTATAAGTACTTTTGCCTTGAACGAACAAACTAGAAGCCTAGACAGTGGTTAGACTAAAATAACTACTATACAACACTATTACATAGGCGAAGTAAACCCAGCGATCACGATTATTAAAAATTTCAACCCTACCAGCAGTCGTTAGACTAAATCTATACGTAAATCAATTAAAAAAAGGGAAGTCGTTGTATAAGAAATGAAAAATGAAAAATACTTTTTATAAATTTTCTTTTTTAAATTCTAAACAATAAAAAAGCAAATTATTTTTAACGTTAAAGGTCATGGGAAACTTAAATGATACAAATTTATGTTTTTGCTTAAATAAAATATATATGCTTTAAATAACATTTTTTGTTTTTGAAAATAATTAGAAGTGTTTGTAAATCATTCTCAGCCTGAAAAGTATATTATGTATTTTTTCATACGGCTTTAGACTCTTATGTTGGGGTCATTGTGGTAGTTAGTTTGCTATGTATATTTTTATACGGCTTTAGACTCTCATGTTTGGGTCATTTTGGTAGTTAGTTTGCTATGTATATTTCTATACGGCTTTAGACTCTTATGTTGGTGTCGTTTTGATAATTAGTTTGCTATTTATGTATTAATATGGTTTTCGACTCATATTTTTGGGTCAGTTTGGTTTTTAGTGTGCTATGTAATGTCTTTTGACTTCCAGATTATATGCACTTAGCACCAATGAAGTGACACAAATTGTATAAATGTTTATATTGTGTAATTAACTAATACTATAGTGTTTCATGAGTTTTAAACATAACGAGGGAAAAGGGGTAGGCAACTTGCAAAAAAGGAAAAACCCACAAATAAAGAAACAAACACAACCCCTCCCCTAACTCCCCCCCCCCCAAAAAAAACAAAACCAAAAAAAAAAAAAAACCCAAAAAACAACCCCCCCATAAAACAAAAAACAAAAAATCTACTCCTCACACATGGGCCCGCTACATCGATTACAATAATGCACTGGTCCTCATCGATGTGTTAATGAAGAAATTGTTGCAAAAAGCATTTGTTTTTATACCAGGAGTTCCTAACTGTGCATTTACTCCGAAACACCTGATTTGCATTTTATAATATTTGAAATGATAACAAAGAAACCCTCATTAGTGAGAACAATACAAACTAGAGTATAATGTGTATCAATGTATATCAAGGTGTAAAAATGTATGTGGAATGGCGCATACATGGTTTTAAAGTTTTACAAATAGAGGCTTGTTTTCTACAAGTACTTTTTCATTGTCAGATTTCCTCTTTTTACTATAGATTTCGAAATGTCCATGGACACAATAATATGAACAGTCAGATCAACAAGGGAAATATTATTAGATACTTTTTAAAAGTGTTGGACCGATTCAATATACTTTGTTACACTCGTTCACCGATTTTGTATTCACGGTAAAACCGAAGTCACAATCTGTACACAGTCACGATGAAGCTGAAAGTGTGCTAGTTGTGTCGTGTAGGAACTGAAATTAGCTAAGGACACCGTCATGTCAAACAATGGATTCAGCCATTAAAAGTTGATCCAGACCAGTGACTTTGTATGAGAGAAAAGCCTAAGGATTCATATTCAATTTTTATGTAGAATCTAATATTCTATACTGTTGATTTTGAATACTTATTGAGTTCGATGAGAAAACAAAAAAATTTGCTTGTATTTAGATATCAAAATGTTTCGGACATCTTTTCATAAAGTGATCGGCTTCTGATGTCACATTCAATGCGAAAGAGGAATCTATAGTTTCAGATGTTAACAAATTTGTTATGCATTAAGTTTTGGTCTAAAAATTTCAAGAATCTAAGTTTACATAGATTACTGTACAAATATCAATGATTCACGTATAGTATGTTTTTTTTAATAGATATCAGTACCTTTAACTAGGGATCTGTAACATTTAACGGCAAATTGAAAAACGTTTAGCCAAATTCATTACGTTAAAATGTAATTTGACGTCATCCTGATCTATTAGGAGGGAACGTTAATGATTTTTCCGTCCAGTGTTACAACTCCTCAGTTAAAGGAAGTGGTTTATATCTGCATTTAATGCCCAATGCCTCACTGTGGAAATCGAAATTTGAATAGCTTACAAACTGACCAAAAGATAGATGCAAAAGAACCCATACAAAGACAGAGCTATTCATGAAGGAGATACTCATTAGTTTTACAAAAGAATATAAAATACTTTACAAACTTTTCTCGGTAAATTTGAAGTATATATTTCGGATCAGCACAGAAATACCAAACACTGGACTTAGACACCTTGCTGACCAATAGTCAACCAGCAGAGACATGGACCTTGTGTTTATTTAAGAACGCCTTCAATGTACCCATCCTCTTACTGTTTTCACAATATACTGTTGCATATTTATGCGTTCTTTATATTCTTTATACATGCTGTGTATAAATCCATTCAATAGACATGGATTTAAAGAATCCTTTGCCCGAGCGAATTCATTTATGATGTATAGTATGAAAAGCTAAAAATGTTCATCTGTCTGGTCAAACTTTCAGTATGATTCTTATCTGATCAACATGCTGTGAGAACAAATTACATACTTAGCATATTTATTCCAAAGATAAAAACCACGGTAGTTTAAGGTTAAAATACGAAAGTAACAGTGTCACATGACTATGGCACTAACAACAATGTACCACACTGGACATTCACGGACCCCTGAAATTCAGACGTGAGATCAGGCGTCCTGGACGAGTAAGCATCTGCTGTTTGGCTAGCCACACCCGCCGAGAACAAATAAGATTACTTGTAATATTTAAGATAAGATTGATTATAAAACCACAGTCATCAAGATTATACATTGTTTTACAGCATTTTAAGGACATGAATCATGATCTAGCTACATTGATTACCCTGATCTCTCATGAATCTTTAGTTTAAGCGAATATTGTAAATCGACGGTAAATGATAGAAATGAATAAATCATACTTATCAATTTCATTCTTTATAAGATTAATGCAACACAATATGAAATAATAATGATAATAATAATAACTGCTGAGTAAAATGCTAAGATAGAGAGAGAGACACATAGCATGGAACATACACTGTACTAAACAAAATAGAGATACAGGTTATAATGGACTGATGGTTGAACCAGAGGTGATCGGGTGCCATGCATGATTAAGCAGATTTATTAGTATTTCGGTAAGGATGTTTGGGTGTTACCTTCCCTCGATAAATATTCATGAACCTATAGAAACATGAATGGAGATATGGAGTGGTGGCTTGGACGAGTAAAGAAAAAAAAAATCACCGGACAAAAAATATAGCAAAAGGAAACGAAGAGGAAAAGAAAAAAGGATTCCACAAATTTTCCCTATCATCAATCCATATGTAAATATATCATTTCAGAAATGAACTAATTTACTTTGAGACCTTTAACTAGATTGATTGATTAATATACGCTGCCTTTATATGCCCGTCATAGAATCCTGTAAGTCAGTTTGCAACGCTTGAATAAAAGCTTGTATAAGGCTGGAGGTAAGAGGGGCGATATAAAAGACAGTTGGTCTTTGCGATTGTCTCGGGGTATTACTGTCGATGTCAAGGGCGTTTAATTACTTCAGAACCCGTAGATGTGAAATTATTGATTTACACACTATATCTCCCTAGAAATTCGAATGCGAAATTCCGTTAAATACGTATTGTTGAAAAATCATATTTCCTAATTTAGATAAAAACGTCTGAGTAGGATCTGTAAAATTTACAAACGTTTTTCGAAGTTTATGACATCAATAACCCTGAGTCAGAAGTTTTGAAGTGATTGAAAAATTTTTGCGTGAAAAGAAAGCGAGGTTATTTTTGTTGTTGTTGTTGTTTGTTTGGAGTTTTAAGAATATTTTTTATGGATCTTAAGTTGCATTATTAATATTTATGACTTTATGCCACAGAATATAGAGTTAAAGATATAATCCAAACGTAATTCAAAATGTAAAAAGTCACTAATAGATTTTAGATTTACGCTTTTCTGAATGGAAATAAATTCATCAGATCTCATTATTGTTAGGATAAGCATGAATGGTTTGAAATATTAGTAAATATAACAAAACACACTTCTAATATTGAAGAAGTAAAATTCTGTCTTTGAAATGCTTCCCACGGGCAATAAGGACTTACATTCCGTCGTATGTATTATACACCTGATAGTTATCAGCCTAATGGTATTGAAATGATAATATCTAAATACACAGCTCTGAATCAAATTTACCGGTACGTGATAATAAGTATTGCGTTTTCTGTTGCATTGCAGAATAGAAGCAAGATGTGTTTGCAAATCACAATGCCGCTATTGGCAACAAAACCTGTCTCGATGTTTAAGGACATAAAAATTTCCAAGTAATGGTTGTATACTGTGCATAAAATACATATATGATGGAGAAATAACATTTATTTCCAGACATTGGAAGTGTCTCACAATGCATGCCGGGAGACAAAAAGACAATGATCTGTCATGCAAAATGATCCTGAACTTGCTAATGTCACAACAGAGCTAGTCGACGACAGCGATAATGTCGTTTTCCAGTGATGCAATGTCAACGTGCGCTATCAATGTAAATAATTTATTTGGGAATTAAGTAACAGTAGATTCTAATTACATCTTAGTAGTAACAGTCAAAGGTTACCATTTTTTAAGCCGGCGTGGCCGAGTGGTATCGTGCTCCCTGATTGGGAGGCCGGGGTTCGAATCCCGCTCTGGTCATGCCGGTGTTCTGTCTTTCGGATGAGACAGTAAAATCCGAGTCCCCGTGTTGTGGTATGCATGGCACGTTAAAGATCCCTCACTGCTTCGGGCTGGTCCGTTGCAAAGGTCAAAATTTGTATGCCCCGCATCAGGCAGATGCCGTCACCATATACGTGAAATATTCGTTGTGTGACGTTAAACAAAAATCAATCAATCAATACCCATTTTTTTCTTAGAATCTTGTAAAATAAAAAATATATGAGTTTGTATAATACCTGTCAAATGTGGAATGATTAAGGATAAAACAATACCTTCTTAAATTCTAACCAAAAACAAAAAAAAAAAAAAAAAAAAGTAAAGAAAACCCCAACTAGTCAAACAAATAAAGAAACAAACGAAAAAGGCCATGAAATTTTGTTGGACCGTCCCACAACAATGCTGGTACTGCTACGGACGTCACCGATACACTTTTCAAAATACCTTAGCTAGGTGACGGATTACCTTGTCACTTTGAACATTTCAAATCTCCTGTAGCTATCATCTATCCATACTGTCGATATAGATCATTCTGGTTTATACAAGGACTTACTACAAATAGCCAGTGATGTCAATGATAGATCCATCAAAGATAAACGAGATTTTTATCAGAACAACAGGCCTAGAATTTACCAAGCGTTTTGCACGTTTCATTGTTAAAATCGCAGAGAACTATTGTGTCCCCTCTTTTACAATATCAATTAAATGCGATGATATTATATGATAGGTAGCATTTCCGAGAATTCCTTACATAATTTAAGTACATTATCCTATTCAGGACATATAAGTACAGATAATAGAAGTACCCGTCGTGAAACAGTTCTTTTGCTGGACGAGTGCAACCATTGACATCACACTACGACGCTTAAGCCGATATCATGTTACGCATTACTCCTCCCAATCCTGTTTGATTGTAATAACATTCCCCAAACCCCTCACTGAAAATGATTTTTCTTTGAATTGTGTAACCGTGGAACACTGTGTCAATTACAACAAAGCCTCACTTATTTATTAAGTTAATAGCTATTCAAGTTTGCTCAATTCGGAATGAAAAGTAATCTGATTAGATAGCCGAGAATGATTCATTCAAAGTCTTTTTCGTAATTTCATTCGTTACAATCCTTACATACAATTACATATCTTGAAAATTAAACGAAGTGATACTTGATTTAATTCCGTGGTTTAAAACACGGAAAATCAAATATTCTGGAAAAAGTTCAATGATTCAAATTTTTAAAATGTAAAGTTAATTGTAAAATTTGATGTTTTATCAAATCAGTTAAGGGTTCAAGCGAATCCTACCCTGTTCAATTTTTAATTGCATAGGGGAGCATACTTTTAGCCGATCATGCACCAATTTTTATTCACGTTACGAAGGTATGACCTCCTCAATTTTGAAATGCTTCCTACGGCCATGCATTGATATACCATTTCGTTGAGCTATAAGTATTTTTATAAAGCTTTTCCTATTTGTGCCTTATGTTTGTTTACTTTGTTTTCCCTAAAGCAGAGACAGCTCCTCTCAAAAATTTTATAATTAATTTATACTTCGTTGTCAATTCAATCCTGTCGGTAGATTAAATATAAAAAAACTGATGTGTACAGTTGTATATTGTCTCTTATGACCTCTCAATATGCGATACCTGTTGACCCTTATTCTTTACATGGAGGATTATTTATAAATTTTTAAATGTACGTCTTTTGATTGTTCTGCTGTTACGGTGAGTGGGAAGGTGGGCCCGTAAACTGGTTAACCACACCATTTGTTTGGCTTTTGTCAAATTAAATGACCGTCCTAAGTCGGTATCGTAATTGCACTACAATCAAATATTTTTGTAATATGTTAAATGTTCTATTATATTATTTATATTCATGTATTGTATAGCTCCATGGTGACTTCTGCCACATAACTGGGCCGGTAACTCCTCTTTTTTCTTTCTTACGATATTTTGGCAATGCAGAGTAGACTTGATGTAGTAAGAGAACTTTAAGTATGTGGGTTGCAGTGCAGGGGATCCAGTTTTGATTCCTAGGTCTGCCACAATAGTTAAATGGTTCACTTCGTTGCAATGATCAATCTTAGTTTTTAAATTCTTGTTATATTATAGATGAACTTGTTATTAATGTATTTAACGCAATCTGTATTTGTTGATAGTTTTGTAGGCAGAAAACTTGTTATATTACTTATTACACAGAAGCACTACGCTAAGTATATCTTCATTTACTATAAAGATAATGAAAACATTTCCGCAAAGCTAACTTCTGAAGAGTAGTGGGCCTTGTAAAAGTAGGTCAACACGGTACAATGTGATCTCCACAAAAACTCTATAGCAAATTACCTGTTCAAATGGCAATACACCTGTAAAAATAAATCACCATCCACCTAAGACCTTCATCACACTAAATCTTTCATGCAATATCCATTGCATAATCTGTAAAGAGAAAAATCCGAAAACTTTTGTGAAAGGCAGACACATGGAATAAAGACATATAGTCCCGTTTGGTTTTCTCAATGGGTATTAATAAAAAACAAGAGAAAATCTAAAATATATATTTCTCGTCCGATATTTTAGACTTCGGAAATCACCGAAGAGACAGAATTTTCCGAAATATGCGCCTGGTATACGATACAATATTAATATTGATGTACATATAGTTGTTAGATCACTGCCCAAATGCCAATTCTTGGTAAAAAAAAGATAATTAAAGAGATTTGTGATTGGCTAATTTTCTTTAGGAAAAAACACACTATTATTGTATCAGGGGCTCTGATTGGATGAAACTCTGCTGTAAAATTCTGAATTATATTTCATTTTGCTACTGTGAATATTTTATATTCTTAAAAGTGCTGTTGTCTACATTTGAAATCTGACATTTTTTTTTTGTTTTGTGACGGGGAGGGGGTTGAGCCCCTTCCAGCAAGATATTCTCGAAACTAAAGTAGATAACATATAAGACACTGTTAAAATTGTGACAGATGAGCGACTAACATATGGATTATATAAAGCTAAGATGTAGAAAGTTGTTTAGATTTAGCTGGAAGCTTGGTAATCAACATAGGCACTATGAGTTTATGGTATAAGAGTTTAGCTTTCTTAGTGTTATCGATTACAAAGCAATGATGGTACTAAAGTTTTGCTATTTTCGACAAAATGTCCGATATAATATTTCCATCATCGGACTGGTATGTTACATTATCATACGGTTTATGCAAATTATATTAATTTTCGCGACCCTACTACCTTTGGTTTCAGTACAAACTCGAAAATTCCTTATAATAGAACATTGTTTACGAGGCAGGAAAGATGCGAAACTAGATCGTCAACATTTACTCATTACAATGAGAAATGTAAACTAGATCGCCAACATTTACTCATTACAACAAGAAATGTAAACTAGATCGTCAACATTTACTCATTACAATAAGAAATGTAAACTAGATCGTCAACATTTACTCATTACAATAAGAAAGGTAAACTAGATCGTCAACCTTTACTCATTTACAATAAGAAATGTAGAAGTTATAGGCTGGGAAAAACATGTCATGTTATCTATTGATTACCTTGACCTGTGAAGTATGGTCTCGTTTTAGGATTGTATCACAATTTCTACGATGTATGAATATATTTTTGTCAGCAGAAATTATAAACTGGACAAAGCTTAACGGACTGCATTACATTTCTATATCACAATAAGTCCCGTCAAATAAAGAATTATAAGGAAAGGGAAAGACATCTGCATTAGCTGTACGGCATGAGTCTTTACGGATATGCAGAGGAAAAAAACATCACAAAAATATTCCACTGTAGATCAGTTACGATACCGACTTACGACGGTCAGTTGATGTGACAATTTTTCATTAAATCCGTTCGAGCCCACACTTCAACTCACCATAAAAGCTTTAAAGTCAAACAGTATAGATACAGAGTCATCAAGGCCAACTCTGATCGCTTAAATCATAGATTATTTACATAAACAATCATACTTCATATTTTCCCAGAATATTTCAATGTAATTGCCCCAGAAATAAAATTGTGCAGTTGATATATTGGGTTTGAAATATATTTTCTTTTTGCTCTTATGTATTACATTTGTGGTTAATGAATACCGTACTGTAAACGTGAGAACTTCTCTATTTGTTGATGATAAAAAAACCAAATATTACGATCATTCAAACACTCAAATGGTTAAAAGACATTAGATCATTCTCCGACTGAACCGATATTAATGCATACTGATATTTAAATAAGATCAGTAAGGTATTTAACAACTATTGAAATACATATTGATTACAGTTTACTCAACAAATATCAAACACATACACACGTATGAAAAATGAAGAAAGTAGTACTGCATACTATGAAATATATTTTCATACAGGAAGTCATTTATCAACACAATTTACCTCATGAGAATATTGAACTTGCAGTTTATCTACAAACAGATACGGAAATTTCTAATTTACTTGTTTGTCATTTTGGTATAAGAACCATTATTACAAGGATTCATTGAGGACATTCATATACCCCTGAAAATCGACATGACCTAATGCAAGGGAGAGCAAATGCCTGGGAGCGTCTTCAAGTTGGCCAGTTGCACGTGCTACTAATACCTATGTATATATAGACGACAACAGCTATGTTGAAGAGAAAACTGAAAACATCTGACAAAGTTGTATGACAAAAAATCACCAAGGACCTGCACACAAAACTTGGTAATAGTACAACATACACTGAAAAACGACAATACAAAAATATTCGATTGTGCTGCAGTTACAATACCGACTTAAGATGGTCAATTGAAGTAACACACGTCATTCAGTTGGTGTGGTTAACCGGTTTACGGGCGCCCACCTATGAGTTTTTGATTTAGGATTATTTTTTATTTAAGATAGGATTTTTTGTTTCGGGTGTTCATTTTGAATATTTCCAGGCAAACAGGTGACGCGTACTTCTCACGGAACATGATATCACTTTTCAGCTACAGGGAGTACGAAACTTCTATGTGATATATTGCCGTGGGTGGATGTGACATTGTTAACCTATTATCCGCTAAATTGTATTTCTTTCTAAGGCACCTGATCTCATTCCAACTTTAATCTTTCAGTGACCCTTATTGTCTTTATCTCCTTTATATATTATGATATTCCCAGGAAAATAAACGAGAGATCCGACTCCACTGAATGAGAAAATCCAACCCAGGAAGGTGAATCAGATTAAATAGAAAATAGAATGTAAACAACACACAAAGGACATCACCAAGATACTCCATTTAATCACTATGCTGACATAGTACGGTCAATTGTAACACCGTCAGTTGGTGTAGTCAACTTAACATAAGCCATAGTAAACAATATTTAAAATGATTTAAGGGTTACATTATAAATAAGAACTTGAACTCTCAAAAGAACAATATTAAAAGATATATACAAAATATATAAATGAAAAAATTAATGAAATATACGTAACTAAATTCTAAGAATAACAGCATAATAACCAATTGTATATAAATGTTCAAGCAAAACAAAATGTATCTTAAGTTTTATAAGACAACTGAATTCTTGCCGCTTGGTAAACGGATTATCATCAATGTAATGTCCAGGTATACAGAGATCCAGAAATAATTCATCATAATAACGTTCCCATTAATAACTTTGTATTTCCTAAGTCAGAGTCACAACGGTTTATGACCCCATTCATAACTCCAATGTACTTCTCCGTGTTTGATGTCCATTATGTTCTGTTCCTTGGTTCAATATTCTTTTTCTCAGAATAATTATGGATTAATTAAACATCTTTAATTTAAACTGTCTTATTAAAAATCCGACTTGTTTCCAATTTGTCAATACATCTATTGAAAATCGAACGTCAGCAGTGCCGGTACCGTATTATGCAGCAGGTCTCTTGTATGTTTACTTAATCTATATGTTTGTCATTAGTTATATCAATCCAATCATAGAGTTGTTGATATGTAAAGCGTGTAATTCTGAAGTGTTAATGTTTTGTATAATCAATTATCTAAATATGAATGAGAAAAAATCACCAATTTCAGATTGCATTTCAAAGAAAATATATCATTTAGCAAATTCAGAATTAATTCGATCTGAGGTTACCATCAAACAAAAATCCATTTTGGGTTAATGCAGATATGGAAATATTTTAAACATGGACTTTTGATAAATAAATATAGAACATATATACCTTTTAATTTTGTGCACCAGATGCGCATTTCGACAACTTATGTATCTTCAGTGATGCTCGTGGCCGAATGGATGGAATTCTTGTATATAAATATTTGAAGAGCAGTATTGAAACCAAAATGACCGAAAAGGTGAACTAAAGAATCAATCTAAGGACAGAGCTATGCATGAGGGAGATACTCCTTAGTTTTAGAGTGATTTACATAATTTCATAACGGAAAATTTTAAGTATATATTTCAAGTCAGTACAAAAGCACTGAAAACTAGACTTATGATGCCCTTGGGTACTATCAATCCAGCAGCAGGGACAACGGCCTAGTGGTTATAATAAATATAGAACAAATATACCTTTTAATTTTGTGCATAAGATGCGCATTTCGACAACTTATGTCTCTTCAGTGATGCTCGTGGCCGAATGGATGGAATTCTTGTATATAAATGCCCTACCCTTTCCCATTTTTATGTCAAATTAATGGAAGGCGTTTTAAACTCTGAATTACCATGTTTCATATGTTTAGACATTAATGAATACTAGAGAAATTAAGGGTATTGCTGTTTTACAAGTTGTGAATGGTTTTGAGTAAGTAATGATTTATTAGTTTGTCTATAAACGGCCAACAAATTCTTTTAGGGGTTATATGATCAATTAAAATCAATAAAAGGGAACGAATGGAAAAGTATTGACATTGAATAAAATGATATAAACTATAAGGTAAAATACGGAAATTTGACATCCGTTGTAACATTAAAAAGTGATCCTGTTGGATACTGACCCGCGGGTCAACGTTAAAATTTACCCAAAAGTCGTTGAAAATTGACGCAAACTGTTAAATTTTGACTCCACATGGGGTCATTTTTCAACGATTTTTGATTTTGTGTATAGCACTGAAATACAAGTTTCTATGGAAATGGGGTGGACATAAGAGATGCTTCTCACCATTCCATCTCGTTCCCACTTCTATATAACTTTTGCCTCCTTCTTCCATATCAGAGCGAATCTCGGCTTCGCAACTGACACACATAGTGCATGCAGAAGTTAATATAAACATAGGGGAAATTTGTGGTTTGGGGATGATTTTAAACTCGAACTGCATTTCTTAAATACTAGTATACTGATTTTTCCGGGAAAAAGACTATTTACTAGGCAGATTTTCCCGGGGGTGGGGGACTGTTTTGGGAAAAAGTCCATACTATATCACGTTTTTGTTTGTCTTTACATCATTATGCATATCGTCACTGGATCAAGTTAAAACCATCCACTTAAAAGACATCAGCGGATTTAAAACAGAAGCGAGGATCGTAATAATGGAGGTCTGAAGTTATGGTCTGTTCCTCTCATTTGTTTTACTGAATATATTTATTTTTTTCAGAGAAGGATGATATGTTTTACATGTGTTACGTAGTCAGTGACTAGATACCTTCACGACAAACGTATGGAATTTGGCATCGTGATTCAACCCCTTTTGTTTTTCAAAAATAACATCAATATTTAAGATATACATATCTGTAACAGAACAGTAACGGTTCTCTTTATGTCACTGGGTAGTAATGCAAGTATTTATTTCATACACTTGCAAAACATACATGTATTCGACTGATAGTCCCTTAAACAGCGAAACGACTCTTGAAAGGCATGTACTACTTAGAGTCTTAGTGTAGTTGTGTTTCCTTCCCAACAAGATGTAGATAACAAATTGTCGAGGCGTGACGTCAAGCATACGTGTATTACTATTTTTTTTTTTATTACGATTTGTTTTGTTTTGATGGAGAAGAGATTCGGATTAGAGCCTTGCCTGCTGCATTGCATATAAAATTATACCTTTGTGACGGACATATCCTGAAGCAGTGAGGGATCATTTACACGCCTCGCCTACCGTGAAACGGGGCATCAGTTTTCACAGTTTCATCCGAAAGACAGAAAACCGGTATGGCCAGGGCGGTATTGGAACCTGAAACCTCTCAATCATAAGAATAGACCCTTAACCACTGGGCCACACGGACTCTATACTCTAGAAATTGACCATAAAAATATTGCCCTTTGCATCTCTTCGATCAATATTTGATTTTCTTGACAATATTGTACAGTTATTGACTGTGATTGAGGGCAACAGATTATCATTTTGACTGGAAGACATACAGTCGTCAGAGGCCGAATTTTCTAACAACTCCCGAAAGCTCTTTAAATCAACAGTAATTGGACTTTTTCTATAGAATTTATTAAAAACTTTTTATAGGGGTATAACAACACAGTATATTTAACATGTAAAAGTTCTTAATTGTATCAAGTGTCATAAATGACGAAACAAAATATAAAGGACGAATCTACTACCGTATAATTAATCTACATGCATTGAATGTTCCAGATATATCCTGAACAAAGACATTTTGATAGGCTTTTAATGTAGTCGTTTCTTAACCTTAGAATATTACTCCACTGAAAGTGTACCTAGATAAGCACATGTATCGTACAAAGGAGATTTTCTCGAGGTGGGGTCGTTGAAATGTGACCCTACTTCTAATGACCAATCTTCAAGTTTATTTTACTTATTATCGAATTGCCACACTATGCTATAAACCGGAATTCGATTTTTTTTTTCATAAGAAGTCATTAATCAATGTTGAAATACTAACACCCTTTCCCAGCTACTGTCTTTGCGTTGTCTCGGTAAAATATCCCTCTTTATTTAAAAAAAAACAGACAGTGTTCTAAGCTAAATATTGTATTGTGATTATGGGACTTTCTTGACATGGGGTCCTTTTTAATGTTGAAATTACACCCTACCTCTCATAACCAGTTTTCAAGTTCGTTTGTCTTACTGTCGAATAATCAAATAGTCACACTATAATATAAACCCGGGTTTGATGGGTTTTTAATTAATGTTGAAATATGACCCCAACCATTCCTTTGCTATGTCAATGCATTGTCTCCGCAAACTATCACCCTTTGTATATGTATGTTGTAGTATTTATACGGACATTTTCTCATTTTTTAATGTAGAAATTTGACCCTACCTCTAATAACCAGTTTATATGTCTATTTTACTTACTATTGAATGATAAAATAGTCACACTGTATTATAGACTGGAGTCGTCATTGTCCAACGTAAAATTTAGACCATTCTCTAACTGACCTCTTTGCAAACAGGAAGTACACAGTACGAACTATATTTTAATGGTACAAGGGAGCATTGTACACACGGGTCATTTTTAACGTTAAAATACGTCCCACCATTTTGGGTAAATTTTCAACGAGGGTCACTTTTTCACGCGTGGGTGGGGTCATTAAATAATGGACCGAATTACCTTGCAACGTTATAACTCGACCCTTAAACCGTTGAAAACTGACTCGTGGGTCAGTTTTTTAAACGGGGTCAGTTTTTAATGTTACACCGTTATCAAATAAAAGGTATCATCTACTCTGGACATAATTCAGTTTTGTCTCTGTCAATGTAAAATAAAGGCAATACTCATATGTTGTTTTTAAGAAAGTTGAAATAGATAGATTAATGTCATTAGTAATATTAATATCATATTCAGTATATATAGTTGTTGATATGATGTATTGTAAGTAAAGCATCTGAGAATATTGCCTAATCAAAATAAAAACAGCTGTGTAATATTAACACATGAGAACACTGGCTTACTGCCTAATCAAAATTAAAAATTGATTGATTGATTATTGTTTTACGTCACACCATGAATATTCCACGTATATGGTGACGACATCTGCCTGATGCATTGCATACAAATTTAGACCTTTGCATCGGACACATCCGAAGCAGTGAGGGATCTTTGACGTGCCACGCCTACCGTGACACGGGACCTCGGTTTTTACTGTCTCATACAAAAACAGAACAACGGTGTGCCCAGGACGGTAGTCGAACCCGGGACCTCTCGATCACAAGCCGATCACCTTATCCACTAGACCACAGCGGATTCAAAACTAAAAAAAACCCCCAGCTGTGTAATATTAACACCTGAGAATATTGCCTGATCAAAATCCAAAACAGCTGTGTATTATTAACACCTGAGAATATTGCTGAGAAAAGACTAAATAGGTCCTGGTATGTTTAGATAGCATATTGCAATAAAGTGGGATGTAATAGTTCCTGGTGTTTTAGTTACACATTGCAGATGAAGCACTTTGTATATACATTATGGAAGATTTGTTATATATATTGCGACATTTTATACATGTGTATATGGTTTCAATAGATCCTGGTATGCTTAGATAGCATATTGTAGTGACGTGAAAAGTGATAGGTCCTGATGTGTTTGTTACACATTGCAGATGAAGCACTTTGTATATACATTATGGAAGATTTGTTATATATATTGTATTTTGTATATTTGTATATAGTTTCAATAGGTCCTGGTACGCTTAGACAGCATATTGCAGTGACGTGAAATGTAATAGGTCCTGATGTGTTTGTTACACATTGCAGATGGAGCACCATGTATATATATTACGAATTGATCTGACATATCTAATGCTTTGTACATAGAATAAATGCAATGTTTATGGAATATACGAACAATATTATATTTGATGTTTTCGAAGATGTGAATGTTATTTTCTGTCGTGCTTTTGGGCATATAAGTTATAACAATGATCCTGGTGTGTCAAATGGGCACATGCGACATGTAATAATAATAATAATAATAATACCGTGCATGTACCGTGGACATTGGATTTGGGCGTGTAAAGCCGCGGACACGCGTGGACATTGTCCCTGTATATCAGCCAAATTGACCGCGTATATAGGTGGTCATTTACCTGTGTCCGCGCCGTCAGACGGTCAAACGTGGACACCAAATATGTCCCGGTAAATGGGTATGATAGTGCTAAATGATGATGCGTATTGTGTTTGTTCAGTGAAGCATGAAAAATAACGAAATTAGACTTAAAGTTATCTTGATTAATAATCATTTAACATCTTTTTAAATCTCCTCTGCTTGATTACACAATGAACGTTTGAAATGTATCTTAAAATATTCTGCTATTCTAAATATTTTTAAAACTAGAACGCATTTTTTATATAAAAATTGAAAATATAGTGCGCACCTGGAGCACGGACGTATATAATGTTTTAGATATATACGTCCCTGTTTGGACGTATAACTACGTTATATACGTTCTTTATACCCGTATATCTACTTGTCGTAAAAGTGCAAAGATGGTATTTGAATGAAATCGGTAAAGACAAGCTGATTGGCCATTGTACAGATACGTGTATAAGTGTGATTTAAAAGAGAAAACTGAAGACATCTGACAAAGCTGTATAACAAAAGTCACCAAGGACATACACACAAAAAATGATTTATTATTTCCACAGTGTGCCGAGTTTCTTTGTAATACCTATTTCGGACTCTTAATTAAAGAAGGCAACGATCCGAATTGAAGAGCGCAATTACTACTTGTGGGTTCAGTACAGTAAAACCGACTTTAAAATCAAATAAATTCATATTATATGTGATATGATATTCATTATTGATTGCTCTCATAAACATATTCAGATTTTGAAATATTACATGCGATTACGATGAAATACACGATTGATTAATTCTGGTAGATATTTATACATATGGACATTGATCTTCATTCTATTTTATTCATTACTATTTTCTTTGGTCTGTTTTCTTCTTTTTTATGTATTCTTTTTTCTTCCTGGTGAAGTGCAGGCAAACTTTTGAAAAATATTTTTAATCTCGGAACAAAAGACAAAGCATGCGCACTGGAGTCGCAAGGGAAACTAGGGTGTCGGTCGTTTTCTTACCTAAACAGTAAAGAAAAGTATCTTTCAGAACCCCCACCCTTTCATTTTCTTAGCTTCTTACATACTCCTGCCAGATATAGGGCCGTATGTATCTTATGATTTCATCGGATACGATCGTCTAATTCCGTGTATTAATCAGTGTCATAAGTCAAACCGTTATTCGCTACCAGGGTGGTGTAGAACAATAGACTTCACACAACACGCGTGCTCCAGTCGTAAGGTTACCTGGACTAAGTGCCGTTTGAACTAAACAGAGAGGAAAAGCCCCCCTCCCCTTTTTTTTATTGTTTTGTCTCGTTACATATTCTTTCCCAATACGATCGTATATATTTTTGTATTAATTTCACGGATACGATCATGCAATTATATATAAAAGATGATGACCCGACTGAACACTGAATCTTCCATCTTTTACATTAATACATACACAAATATATATTTTGGTTGTATTGAAAAAGTTTAAAATACGTTTGCAAACGATATCTCGTGCACAGCAGAGAGAGAGACAGAGAGATAGAGAAAAGAGAGAGAGAGAGAGGGTGGTGGGTGGGGGCTAGACGTGTCGTTACTTTAACTCGGTCGTTAGGTGGCGTTGATCTTTCACTTAAATTTATTGCCCTGTAGGCTTACAGCACTATGCTTAGACTTGCAATAGGGAAATCTGATTGGCGAATAAGATATTTGACTGAAATATCGTACAATTCTTCATTATCAACAAATACAAATGAAAGGAAGGGGGGGGGGGGTTATTCAGTTTTGGGCTTTCTCTCTTTGTCGGAGATGTGGTTCTTAGATTTTGCTGTTGAGGGGGAGAAATAAATCACAAGAAATATGACAATAATTAATTTTCAAATATAAAATAGTAATGCTAGTACACAATTCATTAATACACATCCACATATAACGATAGAATACATGTATATGCATTGGTATGTACATGTATGACAGTCTTCACACTAGAGATTTTCACACCTCTGTGGCTCAAATTAAAAAAAGTTGGTTCACACATGAATGATTAGACGTTTCCACAGCAGGGGAACTCCTTGGATGCTTTCAACTAAGGGTGATTTAAAAACATTGTGATTTTTTTTAATTTATCTATTTTTTCTTTAATCAAAAACTCCTTAAATAAAACATTTCTGATTTTTAGCAAAACACCCGAGTCTGGCGCCATAAGCTGAGAAAATCATTTCAATTATTTCAGTTTAATTTATTCCATTATCACAAGGACTTATAAACAATTTGTTTATAAGTCCTTGATTATCAAACATTCAAATAAATTGTCATACAGCATGGGTTTATTCTATTTGTGGATAGAATAAAACAAAAAAAAAAAATCCAAATCCCAGTTAAAAATTCATTGCTGAACAAAAAAATATGACTTAAGTATTTTCTCAATTTATGGCGCCGGACCCTGGATTTTCTTAAACGATGTAAAAATTCCCATGTAAACAGGCACTGCTGTACTCCTACATTCCCTGACTTGAATGACCTACCTAGTTATAAATTAATTGCACCAAACGGCAATAAACGACGGCTGATTGATGACTGTCCGTTGAAATGTGATAGCCGAACTTACAGCAAGTATTTTGGTAACAAAGAAGTTAATCGTAAATGTCCGATACCTGCTGTGAACAAGTGAAACTATCGTTAATGTTCTTTGATTAACATGACATAATACCGGCAAGAAAGATATTCGGGCACATGGTCACAAAAAATTAAAAATAAAAATAATAATAATAATAAATCTTAAAATAACTGACACCATTTCCACGGCAATATTGTTGTATTCACTCGTTTTTCAAAACTACGCTCTATTAACAGCCGGTTTATAGGTTATCGGGGCCGTAATTAATATTTGCGTCTGTCTTTCAGGAGGTTTAGCGGAAGCAAAAATATATATAAAAAAATAATCTGGAAGTTTCAGGATCGTATTTTCAAAGACAAAATGACAACACTATACGTCTGACGGTTTGTAAAATACAGGCACATCTATGTAATGTCCCTTACGTCCACTGTGGGACAATTTTAATTTAAAGGTGTGAAAAGCTCGTCCGTTTTGTCCACCAGAGGACACGTACAGGTAAAAGGTGTGAAAACCTTGTCCGCTTTGACCTCGAGAGGACAAGTACAGGTAGATGGCAAATTGTATAATTAACATTAACGTGGACAGAAAACTGGCCTCCCGTGGTGTCCACGGAGGACAGACGTGGACTGCCCACCGAGGCAACGAGGATTTTCCAACTTCCACGGTACATGTACGGTAATAATAATAATAATAATAATAATAATAATAATAATAATAATAATAATAATAATAATAATAATAATAATAATAATAATTTGTATTAGCTATATTGGACATACATATTCATGTATTGTATAGCTCTATGGTAACTTCTGCCACATAACTAAGCCAGTAACTCCTCTTTTTTCTTTTGTATTATTACATTTTACGTATAGCCGATGTCTTTCGGATAGGAAGATAGAGTTCTAGTAAGCGTCGATTCATAGACCCTAGACTTCAATCATTACAGGTTCAACTCCCGAATTTCTGTCTGAAAGCAAAGGCAGACAACACAAGAAGAAAGTACAGGTACGCATTTGAACATTTTCACGAATGGTGTTTGTCATTCGTACCGAATTCATGTGCACTACGTGCTTCAGATTTCACGGTCTCTATGTACATTGTACACTTGGCTGAATCTTTCCAGTCCGTATCAAAGTTACATGAAGCAACATTAGCTATTTCCTGGATACATAATTTAACAGGACTCGGAGGACCATGTCTTTCTAGTCTTGTAAAACAAGTAAAAGAAGGAGATGTACGTGAAACGTCAAAACCTGTGTCCAAAAAAGATCCCATTTCTTCACAACATTTATTACTACTTGTTCACAAACTAGCTAAAGAGAACTGTTCTTTGTTTGATTTACGAATTATTACCATGTGTATTTTAGGTTTTGCAGGTTTTCTTAGATTTTCTGAGATAGCCATTATTAAAGCTTCAGATATTACATTCTATTACCATCGTGTTTCTATTTTCATTTCACACAGTAAAACAGATTGTTACAAACAGGGCTCAATTGTTGATATTTGCATTTTTTCTTTAATGAACAAATTCCAATAATACAACACTGTACGCAAATGGTTCATGCATATAAAACATAAAAAGAAAGGGGAGGAAAGGTAAAGTTGGAAATAAGATTATAGGACAAGCTGAAAGTAAAGAGAGTGAACATAGGTGCTTCTTAACCAAATATAATGACAGATAATCTCAATGTACATGAAGAAACATATCATTAGAATATATACACACATTCACAGAATATTTAAAAACAAGTACAAAGTCAGAATACGCTTTATTGTTTGTAGCAATCAGTATGTAAATTCCTAATTTTTATTTATTATGAGATCTTCTGATGGTATTTATCTTTTGAATTCTTTCATTATAGTTAATTTCAAGATTCACATCAAAATGTATTCCAAGCAATTTGATTTTTGTTTGACCCCACCTCATCTTCCACTGGTTGCAAAGCTTCTCATTACTAAATAATCTACTACCAATGCATACTAATTGTGTTTTCCAAAATTAACTTCCAAACCTGAAACCCGTTCGAACCACTGTAATATTTGTAGAGACTGATTGGGTGATTTTTCAGAACCATCTAGTAGCAAAGTTGTATCATCAGCATACTATACTCAAATCTATCAACCTTAATTCCGTCTATATATTTATCATTTTTATTTTTATTGCCATAAATTTCAGCACACAAAATAAATAAATATGGAGATATTGGATCACCTTGTCTACAACCTCTTTCGAAAATATTTTATCTGATAAGTGGCCATATTGATTATATCTAGATGATATTTTTGCATATAATGCTAGTATCCATGTTTGGAAAGAATCCCCAAAGTTAAAAAGTTTTAAAATTTTATGTAAAAACTTCAATGACACAGAGTCGAATGCTTTTTCTAAATAGATGAATAGCAACAGACCAGGGATATTCTCCTTTTCGGTATGATTTAAAATATCATACATTAATCTAGTATTTTCCCCTATTCATCTTCCTGCAATAAAACCTGTTTGTTCTTTACTTATTAAATTATGGAGTGTGGGTTTAAGCCTGTTTGCAATAGCTCCTGATCGTATTTTATATGTGATATTCAAAAGTGTTGTCGGACGCCAGTTTTTCAAATATTGTTAAGGTTTATTTTCTTTAGGAATACAAGTAATAATTCTCTCTTTTTGAGTTACAGAGAGTTCACCTAATTCATATCCATAATTCAAAGACCTTGTCACAAGAGGACCCAGTTTTTTTTCCAGAAAAGTTCTGAAGTGAAACCACCTGACCTTGGGCTTTTACTATTTTTCATAGACTTCAAAGCTATCGTGGCTTCATTCAAGGTAATAGGGCCCTCAAGTTTAACTTTTTCCATATCTGACAATTTAGGGATATCATACTTTTCAAAATTTTTATCAGGTCAATGTCTTCAATATCTTTTCGTTTGGAATAAAGATCTACATAAAATCTCTCAGTATGTTTTAGGATTTCGTTTTGTTCAGTAATCATTATATCATTAACTCAGTCCAATTTTGGAATAATGTTATCAACGTGGTTTCAGGATTCTAATTTCAAAATTTATTTACTTGGTTTTTCTCCTTCCTATAACCATGTAGCATGTGATATTATTATGTTGCCCTCTACTTGACTTTTTCGTAAGTTTACTCATTCCTGTTTTCTCTTAAATAATAGATCTGAATTATGTGGATTTAATTTTTCTTCATGAATCTTAATATCTCTTAAGAGATTTTCTTCATTTTCATTATATTGTTTCTTTTTATATGTTGAGTATGCAATTGATTTACCTCTTATTTCCATCAATAATGTTTCTAAAAAGAGTTGGTCATTTACAGTGAAATGAGGTTCAGAAAGACTAAGATCATTTATATTGTTTGTAATGAGTTTGTTAATTGTATCTACATATACTACATCGTATAACAGAGAATTATTAAATTTCCACAGCCCCTTACCTCTGATAAAATCATTAAATTTCAGTTTTAATCTAATAATAGAATGGTCTGATGTGTAATTAGGTTCAATTGTATACTCTTAAAGGCTAGTCAAAAGATTTTCTGTTATAAGAAAAATCTCAAGTCTGGCTTGCTTCAAAGGAAATATTCTTCTCCAGGTATATCTTTTATTATGTATTTATTTTTGGAAACAATTCTCTGTATGGTCAGTCATATTAATTTTATTTTAAATTCTAATAATTTATTCCTTGCTTGGGTTATTGGTTGTTGTTAAACTGTATACCAACACCTCTAGCATTAGAGGTAAATGAGCTGAAAACAGAATGAGATATAATTCGTTAATTATTTGTTGTTCTAATTGTTTAGCAAAGTAAGTATCCTGTAAAAAATAAACGTTAGCTCTATAACATATAATAAGTAGTCCTCCAAAGGGAAGTAAAATATACTAAAAGAAATAACACTCTTTGCCGCAAATTTTCGGCCTCCTGGCCTATATCAAGCAATAGTTAGAATAGTACAGTAGATCTATGTAACATCCATCTTTACATGTCGAATTTAACAAGCTTCTAAACTCCGATAAACGTTGACGTCATAACATCATTATTACGCGCGTAAGTATGGCATTAAAATTGACTAAACAACATAATAATACAAGTATAAATATAAAAACCGCATCGATAGACCAACCGCCAGACCGATCGACCGACAATCTGCATATGCTTAGTTTTCTTTTAATGCACCCTCTTTTTTGGAAATGAGGCGGTATTACTTTGCCGCTATTGCCCGATCGGTCTGTCGTACGGTCGGTTGGTCGATCAGATTGTCGGTCGATCGGTCTGGCGGTTGGTCTATCGATGCGGTTTTTATATTTATACTTGTATTATTATGTTGTTTAGTCAATTTTAATGCCATACTTACGCGCGTAATAATGACGCCAGGAGGCAAAGAGTGTTTGTGTTAGTTTTGTTAGCTCTATAGTTTTTAAGGTATTGAAAGACATCTATCCTCTTCTTGAAATCACCCAGTCCCTGACAATTTACACTTGTACACTCAAACATTATCACCCATACATGACACTTTCACCAACACTAGCAAAAGTACAAAACATATATTGCACTGAAGTACATGCAGCTCTACAGAAATAAGGCAACATCATTACCAATATCGTGAAATAGAAGTGATTGCTCAGCGTGCTTGTTACACAAAATCGAAATGTATAGGAATCGATTACACTATAAGCACATGTACAAGATAAAGAAGGAAGAAGAAGGAGAAGATAGGAAAAAATGAATGAAAATAAAGAATCACTGACCATAACATGCTCAAGGACGCATGGCATATGTTCCCGCATCGTTTCATAAAAATAATCAACATAAGACACACGTGGCACATACTAAGTGCCAAATTCGTAACGGTCAATGTTAAACGAGGACCGGAATATTCGCTCGCTGTCTCATCTATGACTATACATGTATATACATAGTGTATATGTACATACTGAGATTTTTTAAAAAAAATATACGAACAACGTAAGTAGAAAAGGGATCATCAAAACGATGGAGAGGAAAAAATATGGGCACAGACGAACGAACTGACAAACATTACCAATCTATACACTGGAATTGCTTTTCAGTGCGTCTAGAAAAAACTTATAAACATTTACATTTATGTAGTTTGCGTAGTAATCATGGTAAAGTAATATAGAACGTTAGTTGATTTTAAATCGCTAGTATATAGAAAAGTATATATTATACAATTGGTATATTTTCAGTGTTCTATTGCCCAGTCTTTGGATGTCAGCACTGTGAAAGACGTTTTATTACATTGTGTAGATATTAATGACAAACACTTATATCTTTTTCATATATTCTTATGATTTTTGCTACCTCACACACTACACTTTCCATAATTCTTAATCTTTTGAATCCAATATATACACCTCCATACCACCTCGTTACCACTATCGCTACGTTTGTAATCAAATTATAGGCCATGCATCGTAATAATCGCCGACCCGCGCCGTGTTCCTCATCGTCGTGGTTGTCACATTCAATTTTTCGTATTCATTTGTCATGTATGTTCTGTCTTTCCTAGTAATCCCGTGTTTCAATTTACCTGTGTTACACCTCATTTGTGTTCACCTTGTGTTTATTTAATCCCTTTAAAGTACCTCATTTCAATTCACCGTGTAGTGGTCAATCCGGTTTTCTATTTCTAAATTTACTTGCTTGAGGTCCGTGCTTTGACCACTTCAGTTGGGCGGTATCTCTCGTATTGAGAGGTTGTAACTTGTAACTTTCCATTATTGTTCTTGGCTATTGTGCCATGCAGTTTCATTCTTAATTCCTTAGCACATACTCGCAAAGACCGAGGTAAGTTATTTTATTATATTCAGTATTCTACTATTAAGCAAAATTACTGTTAACAGTCTATATTTTTCCTATATACATATATTGTTTATATACCTCATATAAAGTAGAAAGTATGTATTTTCATATTTGCTTGAGTATAATTTAGTAAAAGTGTCATGTATAAAATATACAAATGTGTATGTATATCATGTATAATTCTGTGTATTCCTATGCATTTATACGTATCATGGATACGAAAGTGTATTAGAGTGTTCGAGTGTTTGCATAGTACGGTGTATGTTCGCATGTATAGTAAAATGCGTGTACAATGCAGCATAGTAAAGTATTCTTGTGTATGTAAAGTATTTATTTTGTGTGAGGTTTATATACATTATATTTATAAGTCTGTTTTACTTATCAGGCATTACTACCTGTGAAGATGTAGCCATTGAGTGACACTGAATCCGCCTTACGTGACTGTTCCTAGTACTTTCTACATCCATCGTTCCTTGTGTAGTGACTGTTGTTCACGTGACATTGTTTTGTGTACTTTTGTGTAAAGTAGTAAAGTAGTAAATTGTATAAAAGTATTTGTATTTATCATTTATTGTTAGAATTACTAGGTTTCGTTCAAGTACTATACTTATACTGGTATATATTGGTGATCGCTTCTCGTCCGTCTGTGACATAATGGTGTCAGAAGTGGGATCGTCAAGCGTTCACCATAATCTATTTATTATCTACTGATAAGTTTTGTGATAATTAGCAAATATTCTGTAAATTACTATAGTCAGTATTTGTTATTCATATTTTTGCTACATTCTTGTACGAATTCTCAATTTTGCTTATTCGTATTTTGGTTTAGATGTCCAAAGGTTGATGTTCGAATCTATGAAGTCATCACAGTTTGTAATGCCTCCGTACGTGTCATGCGGTATGTGTGCTAGCCAAAGTGAAGTAAGTAGAGATTTCGATGTTGTTAGTACAATTGAATAGAGGTATCATATCTAACATTCTGTACCTACTCCTTACTACCTCTGTATTTAGTCTGAGTATTATTGTTACAATGGAAAACCTTAGTGAGTTGATAGAACAAGGTAAAGAGCTTGGTTATGTAGACATAGAGTTGCAAACCTTTGTGAAGGAGCAACAGGCTCTCCTACGTGATGAGCGCGCTGCAAAGCGTGAACAAGAAAGACAAAGTCTTGAACTGAAAGGGGCTATTGAGAAAGAACGATTTGAATCCGAGTTGAAGAAAAAACAACTAAAGCATGAATCATGCACTTGAATTGTTGGCTAAAAAGTCAGAGTTTAAAATCAGTGATAAAGTCCGAAGACAGTGTCCTTGTAAAGCCTAAAGTTCCGAACCTGCCCTCGTTCGATGACGCGAAAGATGATATGGATAGTTATTTGAGACGGTTTGAGAGATATGCGGAAGTTATGAAATGGGATAAAGATATGTGGGCAACAAACCTCAGTGCACTTTTAAAGGGTCGAGCTCTTGACGTATACGCACTCTTAACTCCGATCAAGCGACAGATTATCAAGCGTTGAAAACCGCGCTGTTAAAACGTTTTGACTTAACTGAAGACGGCTTCAAGCGTAAATTTCGCGTATCTAGACCAGAAGGCGCGGAAAACATTTTGCCCAGTTTTCGGTCAGACTTAGTAGCTATCTGCGTAGATGGATAGATATGTCAAAGTGTACTAAAACTTTTGATGGCTATTTGATCTAGTCATGCGAGATCAATTTCTGCACATTTTGTAATAAGGAATTGTCTTTATTCTTAAAAGAACGTATTCCCGTTTCAATTATAGAAATGTCGAACTGGCCGATCAATTTCGCGAAGCTCGCTGGGCTAACGCATCGTCACTTACAGCAAAACCTTTACAAGCAAGTTCTTCGCAGTCCACTAATAAAATATCTCCACAGGTTAACAAGCCAAAACAGGACTTGATTAAGTCCTCTGAAAAGAAAAACATTTTGTACCTAAATCTGAACGTCAATGTTATAAGTGTGGGAAAATTGGTCACATAGCGTCTGAATGCAATCCTAAATCAAGAGTCCATGCTATTGTCTCAGAACAAAATGAGTCAGAAACAGAGGAAATTGATAATTAAACTGAGTTAATAGAAGAGCCCAATATCTGTGGTGCCTTGACTATTCCATCTGATCGTATCTTAAATACTGAAGCTATTATGTCTAACTTTGGTACTACTCTTATATCATCATGTGAGTACAAGTCTTCTGTTATGCCAATCTGTTCGGGATTCGTAGATGGCAACCCGGTAAGCGTCCTTAGAGACACAGGATGCAGTGGTATTGTGGTTCGTCTAAGTAAGATTGACCAATCAAATTTGACAGGTTCATTTCAAACTTGTATATTAGCAGATGGATCCAAACTTAATGTCCCTGTGGCTTTAATTACTATTGATACTCCTTATTTATCTGGAACATATGAAGCTTGGTGTATGCAATCTCCTGTCTATGACCTCATTCTTGGTAATGTGAAAGATGTGAGATCTCCTGGTGAACCAGATGCAGAATGGAAACCAGTTCATGCTGTTCAAACAAGGCAACAGGTAAAACAACAAAATAAACCTTTGTCAAAAACTCAAGGTTCCCGAGATTGTTAGAAATGTATCATCCCGGCTGAGATAATAAAGGCTCAGGATGAGGATGAATCACTGGTGAAAACTTAGGAACTTTGCTGTTAATCATGAAAACCCATAGGTCAAAGAAAGGTCAAGTTAAATGGTTGATGAGAAATGGTATGCTGCATAGAGAATTCATTTCTTTGGATGGTACAGTCACATCTCAGTTAGTGGTACCTACATCGCTGAGAGAAGTTGTTATGAAACTGGCACATGAATCAATAATGTCTGGTCATTTAGCAACTAAAAGATCAGTATCTAGAGTTCTTTCAGAATTTTACTGGCCCGGTGTTCAAATCGGATGTTAAACGCTTCTGTCAATCATGTGACGTATGTCAGAAAAACTGTTGCTAAGGGCAAAATCACAAAAGTTCCTTTAGAACAAATGCCTTTAATTGAAGAACCATTTTCTCGTGTTCCAGTTGACTTAGTTGGTCCCTTACATCCTCCTTCTGATAAAGGCAAACAGGTATATCTTAACTTTAGTCGATTACGCCACAAGATATCCCGAGGCCGTTGCTTTACCCAGTATAGAAACAGAACGAGTAGCTGAAGCTCTAGTTGACATATTTTCACGCATTGGTGTCCCTCGTGAAGTCCTTACTGACATGGGTGCTCAGTTTACATCTACTCTTTTGTCAGAAGTCAGCAGACTTATTTCGTTTAAACAACTTACAACTACCCCTTACCATCCCATGTGTAATGGCCTTGTAGAGCGATTTTAACGGCACTTTGAAGCAAATGTTAAAAACGTATGTGTGTGCAGAGAGACCCAAAGATTGGGGACAAATACCTTAACACCGCACTTTTTGCATATAGAGAAGTTCCTCAAAGAGAGTTTAGGCTTTTCACCTTTTGAATTGATTTATGGTAGATCTGTCCGAGGTCCCAATGATGATTTTAAAGGAATTGTGGACTAAAGAAATTCAAGATCCTCAGGTCCGAAGAGCACTTATCAGTACATTATAGATTTACGCGAACGATTAGATTCCACATGTCGCTTAGTCAAAGAAAATTTGGCGAAATCTTCTAAACGTTACAAATCTTTCTACGACAGAAAAAGCAAGGTCAAGGTCTATGAAAGAAGGTGATTTAGTTTTGGTTGTGTTAGCTACTGATAATAACAAATTACTTATGCAGTGGAAAGGTCCTTCAAAGTGGTGAAAAAGGTCAATAAGGTCGACTACCAAATTAATATGAATGGAAAGGTCAAGACATTTCACGCCAATCTTTTGAAACTTTACAATGAAAGAGTGAGTCATGAAAATAAAGTGTCTGTTTATACAAGATGTCCTTCAGGTTGATTATGTCAGTGTCTCTGTTATAGACGAACACGAGGATGAGATACCCGAATTGCCTCTATGTAAATCCAATGATCAATCTGATAATGTTGAGATTGGTTCTCATTTATTGCCAGAGGAAATTGAAAGGTTAAACGGACTACTAATTTCTTTCCCTGATGTCCTCAATGATTTACCGGAAAGGACGAACCTTTTACAGCACACGATTAATCTAGTGTGTAATATGCCTGTAAGAACCAATGTAAGACCTGTGCCATACTCAATGTTAGATGTAGTAAATGAGGAGGTAGATAAAATGCTTTCTCTGAATGTTATAGAACCCTCCGTCAGTCCTTACAGTTCCCCTATTGTGCTGGTTAAGAAAAAAGATGGTACTAATCGGTTTTGTATTGATTTTTCGAGCTTTAAATAGCCAGACAGTATTTGATGCTGAACCAATGCCCGATGCTGATGAAATCTTTTTTAAACTTGGAAATCACAAATACTTCTCAAAGTTAGATCTATGTAAAGGATATTGGCAGGTTCCCCTCTCTGAAAATTCAAAGAAGTTTACTGCTTTTCAAACGCCCAAAGGGTTATTTCAGTTCCAAACCATGCCTTTCGGTTTAGTTACTGCTAGTGCAACCATTCTCCCGCTTAATGCGAATTTTGCTTGGCGGTATGCAAAATATCGACAATTTTATCGACGATATTCTGATATATACTACCACATTCGATGAGCATATCAAAGTTCTTGAAGAGCTTTTGACTAGATTGCGCAAACGCTAATTTGACAGCCAAACCAAGTAAATGTACTATAGCTTTTTGACAAAGTTGAATGTTCTTGCTCACATGGTGGGAATCGATGGTTTGAGCCCTAATGTTGACAAAGTGTTATCCATACAGAAAGCTAATCGTCCTAGTACGAAAAAGCAATTGCGATCTTTCTTGGGTTTAGTTGGGTTTTATCGTAAATTTATACCTAACTTTTCACTTGTAGCGTTACCGCTTACTGATATGACCCGAAAGGTTTGCCAAATAAACTTGTTTGGTCCGATTCTGCGGAAATAATTGCTTTTAATGCCCTTCGGAACGCTCTTATTAAGTACCCAATCCTTAAACTTCCAAATCTCAATGAGCAGTTTGTGCTTCAGACTGACGCGTCAGATCGTGGTATCGGTGCAGTTATTTTGCAGGAAGAGCAAAGTAGGAAACATCCGGTAGCATACGCGAGCCGTAAACTCAAAAAAGCAGAATGTTTTTATGCTACAGTTGAGAAAGAGTGTCTCGCGATTGTATGGGCAGTACAGAAATTCCAACGATACTTGTACGGAAATGAATTTACAATTGAAACTGATCACAAGCCTCTTATTTACTTGAACAAGGCAAAACTCAATAGTACCAGGCTGATGAGATGGGCCCTCATTTTACAACCTTATCGGTTTCGCATCGTCTCAATAAAAGGCAAAGACAATGTTGGCGCTGATTATCTCAGTCGTATCTAAGTATATTTGTATTAGTTGGTTTTATAAATATTTTAATATTGATGGGTTACCAAAACATTGAATGTGTGTTAAAAAGTATTGCATACTTTCCGTAATATGGGAGGTTTTTGTCACATTCAATTTTTCGTATTCATTTGTCATGTATGTTCTGTCTTTCCTAGTAATCCCGTGTTTCAATTTACCTGTGTTACACCTCATTTGTGTTCACCTTGTGTTTATTTAATCCCTTTAAAGTACCTCATTTCAATTCACCGTGTAGTGGTCAATCCGGTTTTCTATTTCTAAATTTACTTGCTTGAGGTCCGTGCTTTGACCACTTCAGTTGGGCGGTATCTCTCGTATTGAGAGGTTGTAACTTGTAACTTTCCATTATTGTTCTTGGCTATTGTGCCATGCAGTTTCATTCTTAATTCCTTAGCACATACTCGCAAGACCGAGGTAAGTTATTTTATTTATATTCAGTATTCTACTATTAAGCAAAAATTACTGTTAACAGTCTATATTTTTCCTATATACATATATTGTTTATATACCTCATATAAAGTAGAAAGTATGTATTTCATATTTGCTTGAGTATAATTTAGTAAAAGTGTCATGTATAAAATATAAAAATGTGTATGTATATCATGTATAATTCTGTGTATTCCTATGCATTTATACGTATCATGGATACGAAGTGTATTAGAGTGTTCGAGTGTTTGCATAGTACGGTGTATGTTCGCATGTATAGTAAATGCGTGTACAATGCAGCATAGTAAAGTATTCTTGTGTATGTAAAGTATTTGTTTTGTGTGAGGTTTATATACATTATATTTATAAGTCTGTTTTACTTATCAGGCATTACTACCTGTGAAGATGTAGCCATTGAGTGACACTGAATCCGCCTTACGTGACTGTTCCTAGTACTTTCTACATCCATCGTTCCTTGTGTAGTGACTGTTGTTCACGTGACATTGTTTTATGTACTTTTGTGTAAAGTAGTAAAGTAGTAAATTGTATAAAAGTATTTGTATTTATCATTTATTGTTAGAATTACTAGGTTTCGTTCAAGTACTATACTTATACTGGTATATATTGGTGATCGCTTCTCGTCCGTCTGTGACAGTGGTATCCTGAATGATATCGACCAGCTTCATCCGTGAAACTATACACAAGTATATGATGGTTCGAACTCGCAGAGTCAGGATTTATGCACGCTTTTTATATAGGTCTTGCACCTCCTTCACCGATGTTACGTTCTCGTTTTACTGGATCTGAAGCCACAATTTCCACTTCTTCGGGACTTATCTGTAGGATAACGGCATTCGTGAGTTTAAGGACCTCCTCCACATAGCTTTCTCCGTTCGGCATTATGATTTTAATTTTGATTACTTCTGTGTTTCGATTCTGTTTCTTAAAATTGTCAGATATATCGTACAATCGTTTTCGATTTTCGACGACAGCTGTCGGTTTTATTATACATGAACGTCACACTTATTTCCCTTGCAGTGTGGAGCTCGTAAAAAAGTTCCCCGCGGAGGGTTTGACTTAAGTGTTATTGTATTATTGTACCCTTTTTCCTGATGTTATGTGGCTGTGACACTTTCTACACAGTGTCTGTTCACGTTCATGTATCTTTACAGTGCTGAATTATATTGTTTCGTCTGTATGGCATTCAGGGTGGGTGTGGCTAGCCAAACAGGAGACACTCACTCCTCCCGGGCACCTTGTCTCACCTCTGAATATCTCATTATCCAGACTTTTAAATGATATTCTGGACTGAGACCGATTCCGATCATTTTACACCGATTTGACACCTTCTATACTAGAAGGTTACCTACTTTGACTTCTCCATATATAAATACATATGGAATTTACATGATTTGACTTCTTCTACTGGGTATATGTGACGGGTGTTGCTAGCAAGCAGGAGATGCTCACTCTCCCCAGGCACCTGATCTCACTCCATCACAGGGGTTCACATATGCTCTTCAAGTAGACATATTTTGTTATTTTCCACTTGCTTTTCATTTTCACTGATTTTGTATATATGTCCTCTGGTTTCATGATTTTTACACTTATGGTTTCTATTCATCCATCATCTTTACATTTCAGGGGTCCATGAATGTCCACTGTGGTACATTGTTGTTAGTGTCATAGTCATGTGACACCAGTTATTTTCGTATTTTACTTGTGCAGTGACGTAGAGTGGGATTTTCACATTTGCACGTTTCTTCGTTTTCTGTGCTTGTAGGATCCCATGTCTACTAATTTCCCCGTGATGGTTGTAGGTCTTCCGTTTGCATAGGGGATGTGTCCATTCCTATGTATTCGTATGAATTTCACATTGTCCACGCCAAGATACTGTTTGATGGCCCCCGGTACGGCTTGTAACAGATTCTCAGCAGGTGTTTGCATGCATTTGTGTACCAATAAATTGTCCCTCATGGAACGGCCTTTTAATTAAAATTAATTAAATTTAATTAAAATCAATTATTTCTGCATTCATTTCTTCGATCTTTCTATCCATCCTTATAGCTATATTTATAAGTAATTCAACCTCTTTTCTTAGTTGTATGTTTTCTTTTTTAATTTCATCAACATTATACGCTTGTTCAGCTACCACTTTAAGTCTATGTTCAATTCCATCCTCATATATGTCTGCCTTCAGTTCATCTACATTGTTTGCCACATTATCGTATCGTTCAAGACGTTTGTTTATACTATTTAAAGTTACCTGAATGTCCAGTAAGGTTTGCGAAGAATCCGCTGTCGGTAACGCCTTTTTTGAGTACTCCTCAATGATTTTTGTTTGTTGACGTTTCGTTTTTGTCGTTTTTGTTACAAAGGTGGCCATTTTCATCACAACAAAGCACACAGATTATCAGAAATAATAATCTATACAACTTGGGCGATTCACAGTATTATATTCATAGCACTATTGGTACACAAGGTATCAATTTTTATGGAATCGATGGGAGAGCGGAAAAATTATACGTCCATTTTGGTTAGTAGTCACATGACTTCCCCATCTTTAATTGTTTCATATAGAATTTGTCCTAATTCCCATTCTCAAATGTGTAACAAATCCTTTTATGTGACAGTTATCGTTATCAATTTTTATAATTTTCAATCATATATATACATACAGATTGAATCCTAATAATGGATACATTATACTATAAAGAAAGAAAGAAAAACGAAAAATGAGAAAGAAATATAATACAGTAACGAAAGACGTAGATATACAGAATAACCCTAACAGATATCAGTGTGATGTTTACAAGGTTTTTTTTCTCTTTAGAATTACCTTCTGCGGTAGGAGTGATTGTAAAGGTTGTTGTTGTCGATGATGATGGTGTTGGGGTAATTGTCGCAGGAATAGAAGTTGTTGTAATGACTAAACCTGAAATTTAAACTTTACACTTTTTGAAAGTAAACAACGAAGAAGTACAGAATAGTTCATCACGAATTTCGAAGTATATGGAATAAAAGAACAACGTCGTATGCAATGTCATTCGCAGACAAATGCAAACCCCAATCAAACTGAGGTGAGACTAGTTGCTCGAAGGAGTAAGCGTCCCCTGCTTGCATAACATACCCGTCATTATACGTATGTTCCTACCGAAATGAACCCTGCGGACGTTGGAACTCGAACTGCGAATTCGAAACAAATAAATCAAAGCATACAGCTCCAAGGACCTCGCTCATTCTGAAGAGACCTGATGAACTAACAAATGTTCAGATCTTCCCGCTTGTGGAACCGGATTCCGATGCCGAGATTAGACCCCGTATAGTTCTGAAAGAAAAAAAAAACAGGAGTTACTGGCTCAGTTATGTGGCAGAAGTCACCATACAATACATACAATACAGCTATACAATACATGAATATCAATAATATACTAGCACATATAACACATTACAAAAATATTTTATTGTAGTGCAATTACGATACCGACTTAGGACGGTCATTTAATTTGACAAAAGCCAAAGAAATGGTGTGGTTAACCGGTTGAAGTCACATGTTACCAGTATTGGATTTCATATATTTTATATCGCACGTTTCAATGCCTTTTCATCGTGGGATAGAGTAGTCAAAGTCTTTGCTCACCTCAAACATTTTGTAAAGTCTTATGGATCAAGCGATGGATTGAATCATCAAAGTTATCGTGAATTCAAGTGTAGTGTGAACGACCTCGCACAAGCTGAAAAATTCGGTATTCGTCAAGTTCAACGTCATTATTTTGACAAAGAGATCAGAAATCTCACAGGGGGAGACACATAGCACCTTCAAGCTCCATTATCTCATTGGCTCCATATCTAGATGCAGACGGAATTTTGCGCGTCAGAGGTAGACCGTGTAAAGTGAAGGACCGTTTCAAAGATGCATTCATCTGTCCTATTATCATTCCTAAGAAAAGTCATATTGCTTATCTTCTTATTAAACATTACCATTCTAGTGTCTGTCATCAGGGTCAACGTATAATAAATAGAAACCCCGTGATAGCAGGATACTGGATAATCGGAGCAAAATATTCTGTCCGAAAGTTCATTCATCAATGTTTCTTGTGCTGTACACTTCGTGGTCAGTTCTGTCTACTCAAGATGTCAGATTTATCACCTGACCGATTAACACCTGGACCACCCTTTATATTTGTCGGGCTAGATACATTTGGCCCTTGGAATATCATTTCAAGAAGGACACGAGGAGGTTTAGCTTCAAAGCAAAAGATGGGCTGCACTCTTCAGCTGCGTGACAAGTCGAGCTATTCACATTGACGTTGTTTCCTAAGTGAGCGCCCAATCATTTATCAACCCCTTATGCATATTTCTTTCAATCAGAGGACCAGTTCGCCTCTTCAGATCTGACCGGGAAACAAACTTTATCGGCGCCGTCAATCAACTTAACGTTGTATACAGATCTGCCGAAGAGCCAACGGTCAACATCTTTCTAAATTGTAACGGGTGTATGTGGGTATTCAATCCATGCATCGCGCTTTGATGGTGCATTGGAAAGACCGATAGGAGTTTCCAGGAAAATAGTAAATTCAATGCTCTACCGACATGGAAACAAGGAACTTACCGATGAGATACCGCGTACGTTTCTTTCTGAAGTTTGTACTATAAGTCAACTCGAGACCGCTTACTCTTGTCTCTAGTGATCCTACTAACCCAATAGTGCTAAGTCCTACTATGCTACTCACTCAGAAGATTGGATAATTACCTGATATTATTTCGCCGCCCCCAAATCACGAGATGTACAAATCTCAATATCACCACTTTCATGTCTTGGCTAATGAATTCTGGTAGAAGGAATACCTCTTTCAATTACAACATAGACACAAGTGGAACAAAGAACAAAAAAACCTAAGTGTTGGTGATATTGTATTAATTCGTAAAATACGATGTGCCTCGAACTCAATGGTCCCGTAGCCATAATTGAACGTATATTTCCTTCGTCCGATTCCATTGTCAGAAAAGTTGAACTCGAAATGACACGAGATGGAAAATCTTCTTCCTTAGTACTCCCATTGCAGGGACTAGTCAAACTTTTAGACTAAATGTGTTTCATATTTTATAGCTCCATGGTGACTTCTGCCACATAACTGAGCCAGTAACTCCTCTTATTTCTTTCAAATGTTTGAAATGTATAATTTCTATTTGACATTTAACAGACTCTTTTATTTCCTTTTATATGTTGATTGTTTACGTTATCAGACTCACATAAGTCTAGTCGTTCAATTTTGAAACTTTTCTTTCGATCATTTGAATTCATTTAAAGTTATAGTGATTCTTGACAAATCAAGGGGGGGGGTGTCGTGAACGGAAAGTTATATTCGTTCTGGTTTTTTCTGTTATGCATATCATGTAAAGCACATTTTTCAATTGTTAACTTCCTGTTAAATTTATCGTGTTTTTCTGGACCAAGGAGTAAGTAATATTATTGTAAATCATATAGTTATCTTTCTTATTTACCTAATTTCATGTAGCTTTAACAGTTTCCACACAGCATTTGAATAATAGTGGGTTTTTAAAAATTTATATCGTTGTCACATTGCTCACGTACAGCTTTCACTTTGCATGAAATTAACTATTTTGTATAATCAGTTATGCACCTTATCTTTCATTGTACTGAGAAACCTTTACTATTTTTTTTAACAGTTTTGTAACTGATGGTCCTGTTTAGTACTGGAATAAATTTGGAAACTAGTCTGTCATAGTTTTATCGTGCTTATGATGCAGAAGATGCGCTCTCAGTTGTACCTTTTATCTTGCGTTCCTTTGGATATATGATGTTTAGATGATACTTAGATACAGGATACAACAAAAAGTCATTGATTTATCTGCATGTCAGTTTGAAACGAGATGCTAATTATCTATTGCCCTTGGAGAGCACAGACTGTATGAAATCTGTTTCGTATGGATACAAAGTTTGTCGAACATAAATGGGGAGCAATTTATTTCCATCGGAATACCAACAACTTGCTGAAACATTTTCCCACCAAAAAAGAAAAAGAAAAAGAAAATAAAACACAACCCCCCCAAACCCCTCCCCCTCCCAATATGTATAAGAAATTCGAACAGTTTGATGATCTCTTTTTCTGTAAACTTTCTGCTGATATTAGACTGATCCTTCACAAAATATGTATCGTTGTGGCCTTAAGTTGTATACCCTAAAATTCGGTAAATTTAAAAAAAAAAAATAGTGCATGTAAAATAAAAACTGTATTTTTCTCGTATGACTGAAGTTATTGACGTTGTGTTTATAACATTTGTTTTTGTTGCTACAAACCCTCCGAGATATCAAATTAAAAAGAAAATACTTCGTAAATAAAGTGTGTATTCCATAAATACATCCATAATCCAACTTCGCGTGTGCGCGGTGTAATGAAAAGAAATACGATGAAGGGAGACTCCAAAAGAAAACGATTTCAGTAAATACTAACTTTAGCAGACTTGAATGCAGATTTTTAAAGTAATTCGTCAAGTTTATTTACCTCGCCCTCCATCAGTGTACATGATGCGGCAGCTGAATTAGATCACGTGATAAGCTGGATTTAAACATTCTGTTTACACACGTTGCGTTTTAGACAGCCATATCCCACTTAATACGACGAATTGATCACATCATTTGCAAGGATCCTTTTTTATATACATGTATATGCTTAAGGCTTATATATATATAATCAAAACAATTTAGAATAAATTAACCTATAATATGCAATGTGCTAGCGAACATAGGATAGACAGCTTTAAACGAGATACGTATGCTTGCGAGATCCATTTTTGTTACAGAGGGCATTTTGATTATTGATGTAATCCTGTTCTTCAGTTTTTTACAAGGATCGTAGATCGTATTTTACAATACCTTACGTGTTTATATTTTTATGACCTCTCAATATGCGATTCCTGTTGACCCTTGTTCTTTACATGGAGGATTATTTATAAATTTTTAAATGTACGTCTTTTGATTGTTCTGCTGATAGGTGAGTGGGAAGGTGGGCCCGTAAACCGGTTAACCACACCATTTGTTTGGCCTTTGTCAAATTAAATGACCGTCCTAAGTCGGTATCGTAATTGCACTACAATCAAATATTTTTGTAATGTGTTAAATGTTCTATTATATTATTTATATTCATGTATTGTATAGCTCCATGGTGACTTCTGCCACATAACTGAGCCGGTAACTCATCTTTTTTCTTTTGTAAAGAGTTGAAACTTTGAAATGTCAGAAGACATATGACAAATGAAATAATATAAATTGAGAATGATAAAAATTATTTTTCATGGATCATAATGTATCGGAAAAAGATATTTCAACATCGAAAAGTGACTAAAACTGGAATTTACATCAAATCTGATTGTAATCGAGGCGCAATGTTTTAGATACTTACACAAATTACGATGGATCCTAGTACTGTTAACATTAAGCAATTGGACAATTTTGAAAGCAGAGGGTCTGTGCCAATAATACTTTTGATATACAGTATACGGAATACATTTATTACAGTAATATACATGTACTATTATTTAATTTACATATTCGGAATAAACAGGACTCTTAATGTAAAATTCGAAAGTAATTGGTGTCACAAGACTGGCATCAACAAAAATGTACCACTGTGGACACTCAGGGAACCGTGAAATTCAGAGGTGAGACCTGGTGCCCGAGAAGAGTGAGCGTCTTCTGTTTGGCAAACCAAAACCGCCGTGAATGCAGCTACATGCAGACGAAACAAATACAATTCAGCACTGTATATATACATGAATGTGAACAAACACTGTCTAGAAAGTGCAACTACCACATAACATCAGGAAAAGTTGAAAGTGAAATTCGTCCCAAAAACCTCGATCACATTTGGACACAGTCATTTGGGAACGGGAATATTTCTATATCTACTTATTATTATCAATATATTGTGTAAGAAAGTGGTATACACTTACATATATAATATTGCAATCAATGGTTATCAACTTAGTGGTCATTTAAAATGCATCTACTAGAATCAAAATGTATGTTTGAGCATGCATCTTTACTTAGATTGAGAGTTGATATTCCTAATATAAAAACTTTAAGAAAGGAAATACCATTTATGCGTGATTATATCAAAGGTTTCAATGATGCAAACACTCTGGCTAACATTTTTCTGTGTTCGATGTTAAACTTCCTTGATGTCAGCTTTAGGTTGAGTCACATTCGTTTCGGGTGTGGCTAGCCAAACAGAGAATGCTTATCCTTCCAGGCGATGGCTGAATGATGGTTTGGTGTTTGGGATTTGATTCCATGAACGTTTACAATGTAGAGTTCTCTGTCACTGTTACCCAGGTAATCTCGTTTATTTTATTTTCTTGCTTATTTAATTTTTGGTTTTTTTGGTTATGTTTGTGTTTTCTTTTATTTTTGTTCTTACCTAGTATAATATTCGCCACTATTTGTTTTATTAAAGAGACACACATATTGATGTTTATTTCAGAATTGAAATTATATTTCTATGTTCTTAACTCAAGGTTAATGTTTATATACAGAGTACAAATTGGCAGGAGATATTAAACATAATATCGATTTGAAAAAAGTGCATAGCGGTGCCAAGAAAGATAACTTTGACAAAATAAATAAATAGATGTATACTAAACAATGATGCTTGGTGTACGGCATTGCGGTGCCAAGAAAGATAACTCTTACAATAGAAATAAATAAATGCATACTAAACAATGATGCCCAGTGTACGGTATTGCGATACCAAGAAAGACTACTCTCCCAACAGAAACAAATAAATGTATGCCTAACAATGATTGACAGAATTTTGCGCAGTAAGTATTTGGTGCTTAGTAAATGGTCTGTTATCAGCTAGAACATGAATACCATGACGCATTGCTTCACGATGAGAAGAAATTATCTAAGGAAATTTAACCCAACGTTTTGTGATAACTTTACTAGATATGTGGCAGTGCACCTTTTCACGTGAACTGGAGCTGTAAAATTGGACGGCAAAATGATAAATGTTCTCCCGAAATCGATCAGAATGACGTCAGATTACATGATGACATGTTAAAGTTGGAGGGAACGTTAATCAATTTACAATCCAGTGTTACAGCTCCGCATGCGCAGTTAACGTGAGAGGGTCTATTCAAGTTTAAAACTGTATTATATCCAAATTAAGAAATCTTGACCTTGAGAAAAACTGAAGTAAAATTCGATTTAAATGATATGGAAAGGTCAATAAAAAGTAGTTTAAACACCTTCATAATTTTTCGTCATCGAGATTAGTAGATAATATAATACTCAGGAACATTTATGCAATACTTTTCATCCCTGTAATTACTTGTGTGATTTTTGACATAAATGATGAAATAGAACAGGCAAATCCGGTATTAATATGAAGGCCAGGAGACCAGACAGTAGTCCTATTCCCAGTACGTATCCGATGGTCCTTGAAGACGTTCTATCGTCTTTCATACTAATCTTTGACCGTAGGTAAGCTTTCGTTTCATTCTTGGGCAGTATCAGCTCTTTCTGGATTTTTTCTTTCCATTGCTCAATGGCCTCTGTGTCGTTGGCGGCCATGGGAGGATTGGACGATTGACACGAGCAACATGCTGTAATATAACAAGATTTTATCTTGCATGTTTTTGGTTTTTGTTTTGTCTATGAAAGTCACCCTCATATATAAAGTAGAGGTGAGCATTTCCTGTCCATTGCTTGCACCTGCCGTTGAAGAACTCAAAGTTTATATATATATTAAATTATTATTATTATTATTCTTATCATCGTCATCAACATCATCATCATCATTATTATTACTATTATTATTCTTATCATGATCATCATCATCATGATCATCATCATCATGATCATCATCATCATCATTATTATTATTATTATTATTATTATAATCATTACCATTATTATTATTATTATTATTATTATTATTATTACATGTATTATTATTATTATTATTATTATTATTATTATTATTATTATTATTATTATTATTATTATTATCAATCTATATTGATATGGTATTTCAGAATTAAAATATGAAACTGAAGGAAAATTTACTTGAAGAGATCAAATTTGTATATTCTGTTGTCGTGTCAGGTATCGTTGTCGTTGTTGTTTTCACTTCAGTTGTTGTGGTTGTTGGAATTGTTATCGTAGTGGTTGTGGTCGATTCTGTTGTTGTTTCCATTGTTGTGGATTCAGTTGTTGATTCTGTTGTAGTTTTGGTAATTGTCGTCGTTGGAATTGTTGTGGTCGTTGTTGTGGTTGACTCCGTTGTCGTGGTTGACTCTGTTGTTGTTGTTGTTGTAGGCTCTGTTGTGGTCGACTCCGTTGTCGTTGTTGTTGTTTCGGCTGTAGCACAGGCTGTAAATAGAACATATGCAATGCAGATACCTTCTGATTTGTGAAACCTATATAAGAAAAGTTTCATATATTACTTATACTTCAGTATTTCAAAGAAATGTTCAAAGTGAACTATTAAACAAGTCTGTAGTTCTCAATAAGTGACCAACGCTCATTTCTGTCTTATTGAACGTCAGTACTAACCTGCCGTGAAATTATCTTATTTCTTAATATACTTACACATGACTATCTAACGTTGACTGATAAGAATTTTATATCCTTAAATTTTTATAAAACTATTATTATTTGATTTTACCAATTTGTTTAATCTAAATGGATGAAAATACTAGTTGAAAGGTTAAGCATAGACTTGCCCAAGTCTCTCGATTTGATATTTAATGTCCCTGTAGCAATTACAGAGGATTTGTATTGAATGAGTAGGAGGCGTATTATCACTCGTCCTCACTAGTAATATTTTTCCTTAAATAAATAAATGGAATAAAACAAACAAATAAATTGAAATAACATAATAATAATGAAAGGACACGAGCAAGTCTAGGGTCAGAGCTGCTTCATACAATGCTACAATGTTATACTAATCACGGACTTTTTAAAGGCTGATAAACAGGTGTGGTTTAGCATTAAAATTCTATTCTAAAATTACATAATACTTTTTACCCGTACTTACTCTTCTGTATAATGTAAACTTTTAAAATGAATGCATTGAATATGGTAACTAGTTTTAGAATATTGTATTTTCACTGTTAAGTGGAAAAGGGGAAGTTAAAGGGGAAAAAAAACACAACTCTCTTCAGACTTTTTATTAAACCTTTTTGTTATGGACGTTTTGTAGTTTTGAAGTAAGCAAATGAATGAAAAATCGAATTATGGTAATAAAAAGTTTCGATATTTTCTTTCTATGAAAGATTTCTGGCCATTGAAATTCTTTGTTTAGATCTAACAGTTTGGACTAAAGTGCATTTTGTTGCTTCCTTTGTTGTTCTTTATGCTTTCTGTTTTTGCTGTTTATCTCGCTGCAATAGACGATGTAGTGGTGAAGCGCTAGTTTCGCGACAGAGGTGACCTAGATTGGATTCCTAGAACCCACCACTATATTCAGGAAGTTAGGTACTTCTACTTCCATGTCGCAAAAACTGACTGAAAAAATAACCACAGCAACGTATATTGTTATTTGATCATATATAAATGAAAACCTCTTCAAACAAATTTTGAAAAATGATGCGTTTGCCAATATTCATAGCATCTGTCACACGACCTTTCCGTACTCTAACACTTAACAAAGGCGTGTTGATTTGACCTAAAACGCTAGTAGTAATTAGTTTTTAACATTCTTTTGCCATGGTTCCTCATTCGAGATAAAGGAGTATTTCAATTTAAGTAATATGGGTGGAAATTTAGAGAAAGAAATGTTACAAATAATTTGATACAGGACATTAATCCGACATCATATACTCTAGTATTCGGCTAGAGTAGATTGGGTGTAATTTAAATGAAATATGTGTTATAAAAATCAATTCCCATCGATTCTCGCCATAGGAAGATTTCACACCCAATTTCCTTGTCTAGGTCTAGCATTTTGGAGTAGAATTTACCTGCGGAGTAAATGTCTCTACGCATGTTACCTCCACATATTGTGGAAGAATCGCCATCACACGACATGGTACACTCTCCAGTGGCTAAGTATGAATTTGATGGTTTCGTCTGAGTACACATGCACCATTCCGAATACTGCAATGCAAAATACGAAAAAAATAATAAAATCAACAAAGATACATGTATAAGGTGTGGATCACTGGAAACATTGATATATGTTTGAGTCCAAATGACGTCACGATGACTTTGCATATAGATATATCTCGCAACTTAATTCTCGTTGATTGGTCGACTTGTGATAAGATCTACGTTTTTCGTTTGCAAACTGTCACACATTGACTTAAATACTGTACAGTTCATGGTAGTTTTTGCTGACTCAAACAACGATATAAGCTTAAGTCTATTTTTTCAATAGACACCCTCGTCTAAGATCTTTGGATTGATTGATAGATAACTGGGTTACGTTACTCCAAGATAACTTCGCGTGTACAGTGGCGGATCCAGAATTTTTGAAAAGGGGGGGGGGGGCACATGTGTATTAGCCAAACTACTCTGTCATTTTTGGTGCCAAGTTTGGATTTTTACTTGTAAATATGTGGCGAAAAGAGGGGGTGGGCTCTTCCAAATCCGCCACTGGTATAATATGATGGAAACTGCCTGATGCATTGCATAATTTACTTGTTTTGTTTTGACAATTCTGATAAGTGTACATGTGAGCGTACAGATACGTATAACTCTCCCCTTAGCAACGAATGTTTTGCGGGCGATTCAGGAAAAACGCTTTCTTTGTGTTATAGTGAAATGGAATGGGGATAAACGTACTATGTTTGATTGTTTTCGTCCAGTACACCGTAATTATACCGTTGGAAACCACCGTTTTCATGGCTTCGCAAGCGTCGCCAGGAGACTTTGTTTCCAACGGTATAAGCACAGTGTACTTGTCGCATACATTAAAATATATTTATCCCCTAAAACACCTAAGTCAACCCCTCATAAATAAATAAATAAATAAACAGCACATGGAGAATGAAGACATCGTGTCTCGAAAAAGAGTATGTACAATAAACCCGTTACGATCTTTAACGTCGATGTTGCATTTTATCAGTAACGAAAGGCGATATGAATGATATGTTTTAAAGTAAAAATTGATGGAAAATACCTTTTGAAAAAAATATAACTTAAACCTATAAAGTGACGAAGTCTTGAAGATTTTATGATAAATTCACTAACCTGTACTCCAGCATAGCATATCGACCTGGACGTACAATGTGATATACACCAGTCGATGGTAAGTCCTGATGTTTGTCCAGGATCGTAACTGAAGAAGGAATCAAAGCCATTGACGTTGAAACAGCCATGGTATTCATATGGTGATCCTGTAAATATTTTTCCTTTACAACTTACAGAATTCACTCTAGCGATAATAATTAAAGAATCTAAACGAATCTTAGACCAAAAAGGGAAAGGAAAAGATATCTGACTTTGTTGTAGGGCAGAAGTCACCAAGGAGATGTACAATAAAATTTGGTAACAAGTAATGAAATAAATGCAACGAATTTCAAAAATATTGATTGTATGACAGATGCGATACCGACTTAGGACAGTCAACTGAGTAACAAACGGTACTCACTTGGTGTGATTAACCTGTTTAAGGGACCACCTTCCCACATATCGCAAATACAGTACAATCATAAGACACTCATTGACAAACAAGTATAAATAATCCTTCATAAAGAGAAAAAGGATCAACGAGTAAAGTTGGGTTGAAAGGTCATAAAAATTTATAAACAATAATGGAGCAAGATCATATCAAAAGTAAATAAAGTGACGTCAACATGAAGTAAATGTAAATGTGTTCTGCTGGTCTGGAATCGAGCTCAGACCCTAGATCAGTAGGAGTGCTGACTAATAATCAGAGGGGACGACGCTCTGGAAAATGTCTCCTCTGAAAAATTTGAGATAAGGCCGGTTGAATGTGATACGTTAAATGTAACATTTAATGTATTCTGTCTATTAACGGTCGAGGCATAGTTATTCCAGTTCCCATAGGGTCCCATCTTAGATTACCCAAACTTCCATCAAGATTTACACAACTTTCTACCTTTTAGTTTTATACAACCATATATCATGTTTGTCAGCCTCTCCTCTATTAGAATTTTAACAGTTTACTATAGATAATCTACTTTCATTTTGAGGAAATCTTGCTGGAAGGGGATCTAAACCGAAGGTCAAATGTATACAAGAACAAGAATAGTAACACTATAATGTAAATGTATTTACAATTTAATTGAAGCCGGTGTGGCCTAGTGGATAAGGTGCTTGGCTCGTGATCGAGAAGTTCCAGGTTCGACTCCCGCCCTCGGCACATCGGTGTTCTGTCTTTCGGATGAGACAATAAAAACCGAGGTCACGTGTCACGGTAGGCGTGGCACGTAAAAGATCTCTCATTGTTTCGGGTTGGTCCGTTGCAAAGGTCTAAATTTGTATGCAATGCATCAGGCAGATGTCGTCACCAAATACGTAAAATAATCGTGGAGTGACGTTAAACAATAATTAATCAATCAACAATTTAATTGATTAATTAAGCAACACTGAATCATGTATCATTAAGAATAGTAGAAGGAATTGACACTGTTAAAATCAATCCACTAATTAAAAGATCGCGTTGCGATCATTGTATGCAATCATGTTTGGAATATAATTTGAAATGGGACAAGAATCGTGGATCTATTGTCATAGAATAAGGAGGCTTCTTAATATAGACATTTTTAAATAATTAATGTACAAAATAATCCGATTCTTTTAAAGGATAATTTGAAAGGTAACCGTCACCGCATTCAAATACTGACATAAAATATAAATGCTGTAAAATACGGGAACTAATTACTTCAAAATAAAGCATTATGACCCTCTTGATACATAGATTTGTCTTTAGATTGGATTAGAAATTAATTAGATATATGAATATTAATGGTGCATGAAATAATGTCAGATAGTTATTATTTCCACTGAGTCGATGCCTCAGCTGTTAGGTCCAGAGAGTATCATCAAACAATTTTACAGTACTTTTGTATTGAACGAAAAATTATACTTTGTTACTGTGATAAATATTTGTAAATTATTAACTTAAGAAACGTATCGACCAGGAATAGATATGTTCTTATATGGCTTTAGACTCTTATTTGTGGGCCAGTTTGGCGGTTTGTTATGCAATGTTTTTATTTGGAATATTGGTCATGGAATGATCTCTTACAGATTTATATTTCCTGAACAGATATCCTTTTAGTCGTAGCCATTTCCAAGCCAATAACACCAAGAAAGATAAAACAATTTCTGTAGTTCGAAAACATGAAACCGATCGAGTGAATATATTCTACCTGTTTGGGACACTCGTTCCAAATGTCCAGTATAAGCAGTGAGATCAGGTAAATACCAAGCTCATTATATTAAAAGATTTACGGGGCTAGGTACACTCGTACTCCGATTTTGTATTCACAGCATAACGGAAGTCACAATCTGTATGAAATCAGGAGGAGGTTGAAAGTGTGATAATTCACAATTCCAAAGTAAACTATCGAGTGAGATCTGCAATTAGCTAAGGAAACTGTCATGTCAAAAAATGGATTCAGCCAATAAACGTTAGAATGATTAAGACAAGTGTCTCTGTATGAGGAATAAACCTCATGATTTATCGTCAATTTATCTGTAAAATCTTGTATTTCTTACTGTTGATTTTGAATACTCATACATTAGATTAGAACATCGATTTAAGTCTGTATCTTAGGTATTCTAGGGTGAAGATAATGCTTATATTTAGATATTTATATCTCTGAGTTTATACGTTTTTCAATATCAGAATGTTGCGGGCTCCTTTTCATAAAAAGATCGGCCTCTGACGTAACATTCACTGCAAAATAGAAATGTACTATTTCTGATATTAACAAATACATAAAGTTTTCTTCTAAATCTAAAAATGTAACAAGAATCTAAGTTTTATATATTACTGTACAAATATCAATAAATCACGTATAATTTTATGTTTTTAAATAAATGTCAGTACATAGCTACATTTGTTGTCCAATGCTTTGCTGCGGAAATCGAAAGTAAAAATATTTGAAGAATTGACAAAAACACGTAATTCAAAGAACCCATACAAAAACAGAGCTATGCACGAAGGAGCTACTTATTAATTTTACAAAACAATAAAGAATAATTTACAAACTTTTCTCGGTACATTTACATTTGAAGTCAGAAGAGAAATACTGAGAAGTAGGCCTAGGCTTAGGACACCCTCGCTAACCAAGAGTCAACCACCAGAAATATCAACACAGTGCTTATTCAAGAATGCTTTTAATGAACTACTCTTATTTCTTCCCCTAATATATATTGTTCCTTATTTATGCGTTCTTTATATTCTTCCTACAAGATGTATATCAGTCCATTCAGTAGACACGGATAAAAGAATGAGCGAGTTCTTTTATGACGTACAGTATAGAATGTTTATCTATGTGGCCCATCTGTCAATCTGTTTATATTTTCTTAAATGATTAACATGTCCAAAATACAAATTACATATTTAGGAATTTTAATCCATTGATGAAAATCAAGGTAGTTTAAGTACATATTCAGTGTTCAAGACGACTTTGATAATAAAATCCAATCATTCACATTATATATCATTTTTTACTTGACTTTAACCATGATCCAGCAACATGAATTATCCTGACCTATCATAAATGTTAAGTTTAAGGGAATATGGTAAAGTGCTTAGATAGAGAGAGACACACAGCTTGGAACATCCACTATACTAAACAAAATAGATATACAGGGCTATAACGGACTGCTGGTTGAATAAGTAGTGATCAGGTGCCATGGAGGAAGCACCTATAAAAGTATACATGTATCGGTGATGTTTTGGATGTTACTTTATCTCGACTGATATTCACGAACCTATAGAAGTATGCATGGAGATATAGAATGGTAGCTCAGAAGAGTACAAAAGCATCACCTGACATGAAATATAGCAAAAGGAAACGAACAGGGAAAGAAAAAAAATTGCACAACTATACCCCATCATCAATCCATATGTGAATATTTCAATTAAGAAATAAACCAGTATACTTTTGTCTTGCTAATTGAGACCTTTACACAGAATGATTGATATCCGTTGCATTTAGAATTGAATTTCTGTAATGCTTACTCCTTCTAAGATACTGATCTTGTCATGGTGTTATGATATGTGTCTCCGCACTTAAAGTTACCAATTTGGACTGGCTTTGCTTAGCTAATGGTTTACAACTGATAAACAGCGAGTGTTTTGCTCATATATGGTTGTTTCCTGCTATTCGATTGAAGTAAACAGACTTCGGATAAATTGTGGCTCCTAATGTGCCCTTTGACCTCCGACAATAGGCGTCTTTGTCTTGGCATTAGGAATATAAAGATTAACATTTGTAGACCCAATGTTTATTCTGCATCCTGCCCACAAGGTCTGAGAGAAGGACAGACGGACGACGCCATACTATTACTCGTCCCGTCAAAGACAGGCGAAGCCGGTGTGGCATAGTGGATAAGGTGCTCGGCTCGTGATCGAGAGGTCGCGGGTTCGACTCCCGCCCGGGGCACACCGGTGTTCTGTCTTTCGGATGAGACAGTAAAAACCGAGGTCCCGTGTCACGGTAGGCGTGGCACGTAAAAGATCCCTCACTGCTTCGGGTGGGTCCGTTGCAAAGGTCTAAATTTGTATGCAATGCATCAGGCAGATGCCGTCACCATATACGTGAAATAATCGTGGAGTGACGTAAAACAATAATCAAAACAATGAAAATCAAACAAAGACAGGCGTATAAAAAGGTATGGTAGGTGGAGATCAGATTCATTTGTAGTAAACGAGCTCAGATCCTTTGTCTGTAGTACAAATAGACCAATATTCAGAGGCGACTAGGCTTAAGACCTGGTCTCCTCTGAAAAGGTTTGGACAAGGCGTGTTAAAGAGTGCTGTTAATCAGTGTGCAACGCCCAAGTAAATTTTGTATAAGGCTGTAGAGAGGCCCAGTAAAAGATATGTGGTCTTTGCAATGATCTCGGCGTCATACTGTCGATGTCGAAGGCGTATAATTATTACAGAAGCCGAAGATATGAAATTATTGTAATCTTTGAGTTTGCGCACTAGATCACCGTAGAAAATGGGATGAGAAATTCCGTTGAATACGCAGTGTTGAAAAGTCACATTTCCGGATTCCGAATTTAGATAAGATTTCTGAATAAGACGTTTAAAAATTTACCAAACGTTATATACTTTATATATATTTATAACCTTGGGTCAGGAATTTGAAAGCGATTTGAAAATGTCCTGTGTGAAAATAAGGCGATGTCTTATTTAGAGTTTTAAGAACATTTTTGCTGGATCTTTAGCTGCACTTTCAAAGTTCGATACTTTGTGCTACAGAATATAGAATTAAAGATATAATCTCAATTTAATTAAAAAAAAAATCAATATAACATTTTAGATTTATTTTTCGTAATGGAAAAAAATTCGTCAGATCTCATAGGCAATAAGGACTTCCATTCCGTCGTATATATTATACGCCTGATTGTTAACAGCCTAATGGTATTGAAATGATAATATCTCAGTACACACCTCTGAATCAAATTTACATGATAATAAGTGTTGCGTTTTCTGTTATATTGCAGAATAGATACAAGACTTGTTTATAAATCACTATGTCGCTATTCGCAACAAAAGTCTGTCTCGATGTTTAAGGATATAAACATTTGCAAATAACAGTTGCATACTGTGCATTAAAGTTTTAAAGAGGCCAGGCCGGGTTCGATTCCCGGTGTGGTACGTGAGATGGTGAGGTTGTCACCAACCTGGCTTCATGGTTTTTTCCGGGTACTCCGGTTTCCTCCCACACAAACGACACCTTACGCCAAGATCTGTGCCAACGAGCAAGATTTATATAAGTTGTTAACTTGTTTCTTAATCGTTGTAAAATAAATAAAATTTAAATTTGAAAGTTTTATATGATGGAGACACAACACCGATAGCCTGACACTGAAAGTGTCTCACAATGCAAATCGGTGAGACATAAAAAATGATCTGTCATGCGAAAGGGTCCTTAATTTGCTTATGTCATAACACAGCAAGTCGACGAGACAGATAATTTCATTTTCCGGTCATGCAATGTCAACGTGCACCATTGATGTACATGATATCTTTCGGAATTAAGTAACAATAGATTCTAATTACATCTAGGTAGTGGTCGAATGTTATGCATTTTTTTCATACAGTCTATGCAAATTGAAGTTATAGGCTGGGAGAAAACCTGTCATGCAACTCATTGATTACCTTGACTGTGAAGAATGGTCTCGGTTTAGGATTGTATACCAATTTCTACTAAGTATGAGTATATTTGTTTCAGTAAAAATTATAAAATGTACAAAGTTTTACGGACTGCATTACATTTCTATACCAAACTAAGTTCCGTCAAATAAAAAGTTATAAAGAAAGGGAAAGATATCCGTGAAAGTGGTACGTCATGAGTCTTTACGGATATGCAGAAGAAAGAAGATTAAATCATGAAACATCACAAAAACATTCCATTGTAGTGCAGTTACGATACCGATATACAACGGTCAGTTGATAGACAATTTTATACTGAATCCGTGAGAGCCCACACTCCAACTCACCATAAAAGCAGTACTATCAAAGAACAGTATTTGCCGTCATGAAATTATGTAAATCACTCTAAAACTAAGGAGTATCTCCCTCATGCATAGCTCTGTCCTTAGATTGATTCTTTGGTTCACTTTTTCGGTCATTTTGGTTTCAATACTGCTCTTCAAATATTTATATAATATGAGAATTCCAACCATTCGGCCACGAGCATCACTGAAGAGACATAAGTTGTCGAAATGCGCATCTGGTGCACAAAATTAAAATACATATGTATATATTTTCTATATCTATAGATACAGAGTCATCAATGCCAGCTCTGATCACTTAAATCATAGAGTATTTATGTAAACAATCATACTTCATTTTTTTCTCAAAATATTTCAATAATATTGCCCCAGAAAAATTGTGCAGTTGCTATATTGGAAACATATTTCCTTTTTGCTATTATGTATTACATTTGTGTTTAATGAATACCTTACCGTAAACGTGATGTTGGTTAAAGAAAACAAATATTACGACCACTCAAACATTCAAATGGTTAATTGACATTAGATCATTCTCCGACTGAATCGATGTTAATGCATTTATATATTTTAATAATATCAGCAAGGTATTTAACAACTATTGAAATACATATTGATCACAGTTTACTCAACAAATATCAAATACATACACAAGTATGAAAAATGAGGAAGGTAGTACTGCATACGATGAAATAAGTTTTCATACAAGACCGTCATTTATCAACACAATTTACGTCATGAAAATATTGAACTTGCAGTTCATCTATAAACATATACGGAAACATCTAATTTACTTGTTTGTCATTCTTGTATACGAATCAGTACTAGAAAGTTTCACTGAGGACAATCATGTACCCCCGAAAATCGACATGGCAAATGTATGTGTATATGCATGTATGTATGTATGATCAATAGGAGTCCCGACTAACAGTCAGAGGGGACGAGGATCAGGACCTTGTATCCTCTGAAAAGGTTTGGATAAGGCCTGTCATAGAGTCCCCACCGCCCTGTTAGCGTGCAACGCTCGAGTAAAAGTCTGCGTTGGGTTGTAGAGGGACCCAAAACAAGAACTATGGTTCGAAATTTTATTTATATGTGTCAATACCAAACGTATTGAGGACAGATTTATGATTCTCAAGTACTTCCGAAACCGAAAAGTTCGTGAAAGTATAAGTAGGATTTCCTGGAGCTGAAATTAATCCAAATTCTTTCACAAGGTTTGTCAACTTAATTGGGATTCCATTGAGTAATAATTGCTTTCCCTCTCTGACAGACTTTTTTGTATTGTTATGAAATGCATGGACTACTAAAGTCCCTAAAGGTTTCGACCCTTTCGACATTTTAATTATGTGTCTCGATGATATATTAACATTTCATACTCCAGAACTTAAAAGATACATCAACAATATTCATCCAGCTGACATTCAAGTAAACAAAGCTTATATATTTAAAAAGAAAATAGTTTTTGGACATATATGTTAAACGTTAATGGATAGGTTCTGGCATATACATAACGGTATTAACAATAATATACATTGCTTTCAATTAATAATCCGTCATTCGCGGATTACCATATTATCATCTATCCAAGTGAACTGGAAGTCAAAGAAACCACAAAATTCTACTTCGTATTTAGATATTATGTTGTCTTTCGACATTAATGGCCAATTGACCACCTCATTCTATGAAAAACGTGACGATTTTAATTTCGCTATCACAAACGTTCCTTTCATAAGTAGCAACATTCCATCATCGCTCGCATACGGCGTATTCATATCTCAGTTAATACGTTATTCCAGAGCATGTTCAAATTACAATGACTTTGTTCTGAGGGCTAGGCGACTTTCAGTTAAGCTGCTCAACTAGGGTTTTATATGTGCTAGACGTCACTGAGGAAGTTCTATAGTCGTTACGAGACTCTTATTACACAATATGATATTTCGTTATCCAGACTTTTAAATGATATTCTGGACTGAGACCGATTCCGACTATTTTACACAGATTTGACACCTTCTATACTAGAAGATTACCTACTTTGACTTCTCGATATATAAATACATATGGAATTTACACGATTTTACTCTTTCTACTGGGTATATGTGACGGGTGTTGCTAGCAAGCAGGAGATGCTCACTCCCCCCAGGCACCTGATCTCATTCCATCATAGGGGTTCATATATGCTCTTCAAGTAGACATATTTTGTTATTTTCCACTTGGTTTTCATTTTCACTGATTTTGTATGTCCTCTGGGTTCATGATTTTTAGACTTATGGTTTGGATTTATCCATCATCTTTACATTATAACATCAGATTCTGTATAATTATCCTTATCTAATGACAAACATGACGACTGTGGATATTTTAATGTAAATTGTTCTTGATTAGATGTCGATGTCCTCAGGCGAGCATTGTGTGGTATACATATATTTCTCAATTGTTTCCGTTTGCTGTTACCTGTACCAATATTCTGAATTTCTGTACAAAATATCTACAAATCACTTTCTAGCTTTAGACTCATTGTGAAAGATACCATGGCCTTCGAAAGATACCATTCAATCCAGTTTCTACGATGATCCGATATATAACATGCGGAGGATCAAATGTTCCGATAATTTCATTTCATCAGGCTCAAAAATAGACAAACGCTTACGACGTCGACCTTATGTCCTTGAGATATTCGCAAAGCCCGTATTTTCAGGGTTGCCTCCCGACTAACAGGGTGTTGGGATGGGCCATGTGTAAAAATTGTCAGAGGAGTTAAGGTACTTAACCTTCTCCCTAATGTATCCTACCATTCAGGACCCTTAGCTCGCTTTCAGACAAGCAGAGTATGGTTGGCTCCTGTTGATATTACTCAGTCTTTGATATAAATATCAGAACATGTACATGTATACGTAATAATTTTGTTGTGCATTTCGACAACTTGTCTCTTCAGTAATACTCATGGCCATATGATAGATATTATAATAACAAATGAATATTTGAAGAATAGAGGAAACCAGCGTGATCAGAAAAGGTAGCCAAAGAATCAATCTATGGACAGCTATGGATGAGGGAGATACTTCTTAGTCTTAGATTGATTTTTAAAATTTCTGACTGAAAATTTTAAGTATATATTTCATATCTAGTTTTGTGATGACCTCGGAAACTGTCAGTCCACCAGTGGTGACACTGATACGTACTATATTTGTGCTACAGACATTTAGACAACTTATCTGAATTCTTACATAATGATATCCATATGTATATTTTTATAACCTTTTCATAACCTTCCTTGTTATCTATGATTTTTATTTGATTTTTTTAATTTGATATATGTTTTTCTGTTTTGTATGATTCGGGTGTTCATTTCGAATATTTCCAGGCAAACAAGTGACTTCTCCCGGAATCTGATTTCACTTCTAAGTTTCAGGAAGTATGAAATTTCATTGTGATATATTTTCGTGGGTTCAACGATCACGCTACGCAGGTTACGTACGTATTTTACATTGTTAACCCATTATCCGTTTTAATGCATTTTCCTCTAAGGCACCTGATCTGATTCCAGCTCTAATTCTTTCAGTGACCTTTATTACCTATATCACTTTTATGTATTATGACCTTTATTACCTATATCACCTTTATGTATTATGATATGCATTAGGACAAGGGAGATCTGGCTCTATTGAATGAGAAAATCCAACCCAGGAAGATAATCGATATCAAATAAAAACGGAATAAAAACAACACAGAGGACGTCACCAAAGTACTCGATGTTAAAACTATGCCGACTTAGGACGGTGACATGGCACACCGTCAATTGACGTGGTCCACTTAATATAAGTCATAGTAAACAATATCCATAATGACTTCATGGTTACATCATAAATAAGAAGACAGAATCTCAAAAGAGCAACATTATAAATATATACAATATATAAAAATGAAGGCAAAAATAATAAAATATTCATAACTAAATTCTAAGAATAACAGCATTCGAGATAATTCATTGTGTATAAATATTCAAGCAAAACAAAATATATATCAGTCTTATAAGGCAACCGAATTCTTACCGTTTGGTAAACGCATTATCATCAATGTAATGTCCAGGTATACAGAGATCCAGAAGTAATTCATTATAATAACGTTCTCATTAACAACTTTCAATTTCCTATTTCAGAGTCATAACAGACAGTGCCTTTTGTGACCCAAAATACTTCTTCGTGTTTACTTTCAAATATGTTCTGTTGCTCGGTTCAATAATTTTTTTTCAGAATAATTAATGGGTTAATCAAACATCTTTAATTTACACTGCCTTATTAAAAATCCGACTTGTTTCCAATTTGTCAATATATCTATTGACAATCGAACATCACCGATGCCAGAACCGTATTATGCAGTAGGTCTCTTATATGTTTACTTAATCAATATGTTTGTCAGCAGTTGTATCAATCCAATCATAGTGTTCTTGATATGTAAAGCGTGTAATTCTGAAGTGTTTAATGTTTTGTATAATCAATTATATAAATATGAATGAGAAAAAAAGCTCACCAAATTTAATTGGCATTTCAAAATTAAAAAATCATTGAGCAAAATCAGAATTATTTTAATCTCATATCAACTGTCAAATAAACTTTCGTTTTGTGTAAATGCAGATATGAAAATATCATAAACATAGACTTTTGATGTGCTACCCTTTCCCATCGTTAAGGCAATGTAATGGAAGGTTTTTCTATACCCAAAACTGCCATGTTTATATATTAGAGACTTTGACTATAAATGAGTACCAGAAAAGCTAAGGGTATTGCTGTTTTACAAGTTGTGAAAGGTTTTACGGAGTAAATAATGATTTATTAGTTCGTCTATAAACGGCTAACAAATTCTTTCAGAGTTCTATGATCAATTTATATCAATAAAAGGGAATGAAAGAAATAGTATTGCCACGAGCCATTCCAGTCTTGCCCATTGTAGATAACATAATTGTTGCTTTTCACATAACTGGGCGATAAATTCAATACACAATGACCATTTATTTATTTGTTTCAACTTTAATTTATACTAATTGAATAAAATGATATAAACTATAACGGAAAATACGGAAATTTGACTTCCGTCGTCAAATACAAAATATCATCGACTCTATACATAATTCTCTTTCTCAATGTAAAATATAGGCAACATTTACTGATATGTCCTTTTTAAAACAGTAAAAAATATACTGTTTGTGAATCATACCAAAATTAACGCATTCACGATACAAGGCGGGTGATACGTCATCCAAACGACACAATATATTGATTAGTTCAACGAATCGGTAATATATTATATTCCGGATGTTTCTTATACATCAATATTTTACATGGACTGATATATGTGCGCTTTATTTCGAATATGACGAAAAAGAATGGGAAGATCGGGAATAATAATAAAAGCTAGGAGACTGCTCAATAATCCGATTCCCAATGTGTATCCAATAGTCTGAGACGAAGATCTGTTGTCAACCATACACATTTTTGATCGCAGAAATGCTTTTGTTTCGTTTTTTGGTAGTATCAGTTCTTTTTGAACTGCTTCCACCCATTTCTTAATTCCTTCAGTGTCGTTGGCTACCAGAAATGAACTTGAAGTTTGGCACGGACAACAAGACATTCCTAGGATAAAAAAATGAATAATGGCTATCAGAACGTATATACCTTAACCAATTTAGTACACCAGGGTCCAGCGCCATAAACTGAGAAAATACTTAATTTATTTGAACGTTTGATATTGAATAAATTATGATGAAATAATTGACTTACGTATTTTCTCAGTTTATTGCGCCGGACCCAGTACTCATTTATATAAAAAATAGGTCTCATTATTTATACTTGAAATCAAAACTGTGGAATTTAAAGAATTATAAGTGTTGTAATGCTACTACTACTATTACTACTACTACTACTACTACTACTACTACTACTACTACTACTACTACTACTACTACATTTCTATTCGAAAAGTACTGAACCAGAGTAAATATTTCGACTTAATCAGAAATCGAGATAAGCATCAATTATCCATTTTACAAAAGGTCTTACGATAAAATGTAAATATCTAAGGTATTTAACATCGATAGATTTTTCGTTTTAAATTTGTGTTTGTCATATTCGCAAATTTTGCATTAAATTTCGAATATTTAGGAAATGGAAAGTGAAAGACATCTGACTTAGCTGTAGGGCAGAAATCACTAAGGGGATGTACAATAAAACTTGATAACATGTAATGAAATACATGCAATGACATTACAAAAATATTGATGGTACGACATATGCAATACCGAAATAGGACAATCGAGTAACAAACGGTACTAAGTTGGCCTGGTTAACCAGTTTACCGGTCCACCCACTCATCGTAAATGCATTACAATCATGCAGTGCACACATTTGAAAATTTATAAAAAAGTATCTCATGTTAAGAGGTCTTAAATATATAAACACTAAAGCTAATGTAGAGTCAGACTATGATATCAAAAATATAAAGAGCGATATCAACTTGAGATAAATGTGCTCTGCTGGTCTTGAAGCGAGCTCAGACACTTGATCTGTAGGAGTTCCAACTAAAAGTCAGAGGTGATGAAGTTCGATACCATGTCTACTATGAAAAGCTTTAGACAATAATAATACATACCTTGTCAATATAATATCGCCAACTTCTATATGATAAGATTATAATAAACGAAACAACAAGTTCTTCTTAATCATTTATTAAGCATATACTGTATAAAAATTAAGATAAAATAAAATATGAAGACATAAATTAAGCCTAATACCTCTAAGTGTGACTTTCATATGAAATAATAGTTTTCAATAAAGGTTACCTTCTGTGGTAGGAGATACTGTAGGGGTTGTTGTCGTCGATGATGATAATGTTGTCGTAGTGGGAGCAGTAGTTGTTGTAATTACAGAACCTGTAATTGAAAAGTTTTTTATTTGTATTGTTTTGTTCTTGTTTGTTTGTTTGTTTTAATTTTTTTTTTGTCTCGTTTTGTTTTTGTTAGTTTTTTTCAAAGTTTGCCATACTTGAATAGACACTTGAAATTCCACTATAAACGGAAATATTTGTAGATTTTTAAAAAATTTTTTAAATATTAAATTTGTCCTAATTCCCATTGTCATATGTGTAGCAAATCGCTTTATGTGATCATTATCGTTATCGAATTTTTATAATTTTCAATCATATATTTACAGATTGAGTCCTAATAATGAATACATTATACTATAAAGAAAGACAGAAAAACGAAAAAAGAGAAAGAAATATAAAACAAGGAACGAAAGACGTAGATATATAGAATAAACCTAACAGACATCAGTGTGATGTTTACAAGAAATTTTACTCTTTAAATTACGTTCTATGGTAGGAGTCATTGTAGATGTTGTTGTCGATGATGATGGTGTTGAGGTAATTGTCGCAGGAATAGAAGTTGTTGTAATGATTAAACCTGAAATTTAAACTTTACGCTTTTTGAAAGTAAACAACGAAGAAATACAGACTAGTTCATCATGCATCTCGAGGTCAATTGAATAAAAGAACAATGTCGTATACCATGTCATTCGCAGACAAATGCAAACCCCAATCAAACTGAGGTGAGACTAGTTGCTCGAAGGAGTAAGCGTCCCCTGCTTGCATGAAATACCCGTTGCAAAAGTTTTGCAACAACTATTGAACTTCAAGAAGTAAATATATATAACACATAAGCACAAGAAGGAGACATGAACACTAAATCACATTATCCCATTCACGGTACGAAATGCAGTTAAACTGAATTTTCGGCGTCGGAAATGCACGTGAACAAATGTTTCTATATATATACATATAATGTAAAATCAAGTATAATACAAAAACGTTCAAGATGGTTAATTGGTATGAACGGATCCCACATGTCGAATATATTCTAGAAAGGTGGATTTCAAACTGCACCAGATCCATATATCGACCATGGAACATCCCCACTGACTATTTCAAACGTTCCTTACTATATCACTGTAAGAGTAGATTCGTCATGACGATATCTTCGAATTATTGAATGGTAAGTCAGGATCTACTGTCAGCGAGCCCGTCTTATATAATTCCAAAATCAAAATTATGGAAGAATTGAAGGAGAAGTTAATTCAGTGTAAAATTCGGGTTTTTGAAACATCACCTTAATCATACATGAGGTGTCGTGAACGGAAAGGTATATCCGTTCTGGTTTTTTCTTTTATGCACATCATGTAAAGCATATTAATTTTTCAATTGTTAACTTCCCCTCAAATTGATTGTGGTTTGCCTCTACGCTGGACCAAGGAGTGAGTAACATTTTTTAAAGTCATATAATTATCTATCTTATTTCCCTAATTTCATGTAGCTTTAACAGTTTCCACAGCATTTGAGTTATAGTGATTTTGTTGAATTTCTATCATTGTCACATTGCTCACGTACAACTTTCACTTTGCATGAAATTTAATATTTTGTATAATCAGCTATGCACCTTATCTTTCATTGTACTGAGTGACCTTTTTTATTTTCTTACAGTTTTGTACCCTCTCAGGAGGTCCTGTTTAGCACTGGAATAAATTTGGAAAGTAATCTGTTATAGTTTTTATCGTGCTACAAAAGATAAATTGATACCAAATACAGCAATATGATGAAAAATGAAAAACTGGGGACAAAAACTAAATACGTGTTGATATTTTCTATTATGTGATAAATATTTATTAAGCGTACAATGATCATACTTATAACTGCAATGAAAAAAAGAGAAAAAAAAAGATGTCATCAATAAGAACGCTAATACATAATGGTTGTTTCTATATTGTGAAGAAGGAAACATACTATTTATTATAGACTGATGGTAAAATCCAACACAGTTGAGCAAAACTCACAAAACCAGCATATAAAATCGGCATATAACATATACCAAGGAGCATACATGAGCCTACAATAGGACTGATCACGTGTTTTGGGAGATTTCGCTTCATATCGGGTAATGGCAAATAATATATGTAATTGGCCGATACTTTCGTGACGTCACAAAACATTTTCAATGTTTGTCCCTGGTATGACCAAGGTGTAATATATTGTGATGTCTTCTGTTTTTACATTTTTAGCGCATAAATGGAAGGGTCAATTAAGACTTAATAGGCATTAAATACATTTCGCGTAAACTAACGAGCATCTGCTTCATGCATAGCTCTTTCGTTACGGTGTGTTAACCTTACTTCTTGTCAAGGAAAATTATAAACATTCTTAATTAATGTGTGGTACATGTATTTATATCTCATGCCGAGTACAGCTTTCTATTGAAGAAATACACTTGGATAATGTATCAATCTTCTTTTCTGATAGGGGTTTTCCGATGTTAAAAATGTTTATCATGATGTAGAAGGGTAAAAATTAATGCATTAATAGAAATTAGTTATCTTTGGTAATTAAAGACTCAAATACGTCAATCATTTGATAATTTCTGCTGGAATGTTTCAACCAAAATAGGGCATATAAACGTACTGTGTTTGATTGTTTGGTTATACCGTTGGAAACAGAGTGTTCCTGGCGACGCTTGCAGAGCCAGAAAAATGTTGTTTTTCAACGGTATAATCACGCTACTCATGTCGGAAACAATCAAACATAGTACGTGCATCCTTATTCTAAATCAAAGTAACACAAACATCGCTTTTTCTCTTTGAAATTGCCCTCAAATTCCTCATTGCTAAGGGACGAATAGCGCCATGTTTGAAATTCTTCCGAGAAAAGAATTGATATATTTATTGCACTGACATAAGAGGTATTTGTTTTTGTATATTCTTAAAATTTTATGATTGAATTATAAATCACAAATTGATTTCACATGAGTGAGTTGACATCGCATGGTAAACAGCTGAACAGGTAGTTTTTTCTGCGGCGCGGCGAGATGAAATAACATACTGGAAAGCGTGATGCGTGGTGGTACGTCATCATGTCATGTACATGTACGTTGTCAGTTTTCTTGGTTCAACTTGATTGTAATAATTGTGCACGCGAATGGTAGAACATGCAAATCGTCCTTGATATGAGACTTAAGACGGACGTTAGGAGCACTGAACGAAGTTGTTACAGACAGGATATTTGATAGTTGGAGTCAGAGGCAATGTGGACAAAGAGTAGGTACAATGTAGTAATACAGTTGAAGACGGTATATCGTGGTTATACATGTCTGAACGCTAACGTGTGGACAAGTTATAATACTCCTTACCTGCTGTATAGAAGTTCCTTTTAAAAGATCCGCCACATATCTGACTTGGGTCCCCACTACATTGCATTGAACATGAACTGCTAGCATATGAAGATCCTGGCAACAATTGTGAACATACACACCATGATCCATACTAAAGAAGAAGAGACTTTGGTTGATTAAATTTCTTACGAATACTGTCAAAGTATAAAATTTCAAAGATGTACATTACGATCGGTATTATGTTTATGACACTTACAATAACGTTTAACAGCGAAACCTTACATTCTACTGAAAATAAGGATTCTGACAATATGCTCTCAAGGAGAAAGAATTACATACTTTGATTATTGCGCAAGGATATTTAAAGTGGTGAACCAATGTATGTACATTTAATTAGTAGACCTTTACTATGACCTTCGTTATTTCTATAGAAATCGCTGTATAAGAGTTTTGTTTGTTAAATTTAGATATTAGCATGTTTTGAAAGCAGTATATAGAAACAGTATATATACATGATCTGAAAAATAAAGGATGAGCACAGAATAAGGAATACGTGTATATAAATTCCGGCCATTGTCCGAATTTCTTATTTGCTTTATTTTGAATTCTGAAAATACAATAATTTTTGCTGAGAAATATATTGTAGCGACGGTCTAGTTTTCAGTGCTTTTATACCGAGGTGAAATGTATACTTAAAATTTTCTATCATAAAATTTTGTAATTCATTCTATATAGCTAAAACCAAGGAGTATATCGTTCATGCATAGCTTTGTCCTTAGATTTATTCCTTGGCTCACTTTTTCGGTCACTTTGGTTTTAACTCTGCTCTTCGGATACGTAATTTGCCGAAATGCGCATCTGGCAATGAAAATGATAATGTATATATGTTCTCATGTTTATTTGTTGGATAAATGGTTTAATCATTTGCGCAGTTACAAGTGTTTTCATATAATCTTAAATATTATGTCTTAGTGTACTGTGTATTATGTTCGCAACATCAGACATAGTAAATTCCTATCCGATTAAAAATGTCTACATTAATTCTGCCACATAACTGAGCCAGTAACTCCTCTTTTTTATTATTAAAATTCAAAGATGAAGCAAATATATATGAAGTATACCATAAATTGTTCTAACTATGTACCTGGAGCCCTGCATAACGGTATGAATTATTTCCACAATAATCTATGCACCATTCAATGGTCAGAGATGCAATCAGGCCAGGAACGTAATTTGAAGTATCAGTGTCCCAAGTCGAGATATCGAAACAGCCCAGATGTGTTACTGTAATATAACAAATATGATAACATTTTACATACACATACCGCAAAATCTATAAAGCAATATTTTTTTCAAGGTCAACTATTTTATCGGAACTACTTAAAATTTAATTACGAGGAAATTCTCAAGTTAGTATAGTTCCTCTTTAATATAGTGCTTCCTTCTTCTTAAACCAAAGTTCATAAGCATGCCAAAAAGTACTCGTCGATATTGTTGTTGTGGCAATCATCGTTTTTATTTGGGATGTCGTTGTTTCAGGTGTTGTGGTTGTCGTTTCAGGTGTTGTATTTGATTCTGATGTAGCTGTTGTCGTTTCTGTAGTAGTCGTTGTAGTTGTTGTTGTTGACGTCGTCGTAGTAGTTGTTGTAGTTATTTGTTCAGTTGTTTTAGTTTCCTCACATGCTGATATTATGAAGTAATGAAGAAGTGTAACTTTAGCATTTCATACTCCATTTTGACATTTACTGTAAAGTTATTACTAAAATACCTGTTTAGTTGTTTATCAGATTATTTAGAAATCGTTATTGAAGGATGATTTTTTATTTTTCTCCAATAATGAGGATAATTAAGGATAATTGGTAATGTTAAATTCCCAAGAAATGTACGAAGATAAAGCAATACTTTATGATTAGAATTTAAGTAGAAATGTTTTACAAATCTTAAAAGTACAAAATAAGACCTTTATATTATATCAAAACACCTCCCAATGCTCATTGATAATTTCGACAATTCAGGCAATCAACCTTTTACAAATCCTTTACATTCATTTGTTACAAAGCCTTTATTCTCACCTGCTGAATAGATATTCCTTTTGTAACCACCTCCACATATTTGATTCGAATCTCCGCTGCATGCTTTGTTACACTCGTTACTAAAATACGAGGAGTCAGGTTTATTCTGTGTGCACATGCAATAAGACGAATACTGAAAATTGAAAATAACGTATTAGACTACGATGTCAATGGTATATGTGATTACTTGTTTGTTTGTTTCTCTCACAGACATTTAGATCTCTACGACAAACTTAGCGGAAATAATGAGGTATTATCTACTATGTATGTCTACTATGACACGAAATCTCGATTTTCCCTCTTAATATCACTGTTATAACTTTAGCTTTTATCTTATCTTCCAAAGGATAAATTCAATTTTGGTCCCTTTTCCGGACCATAGTTGCATAAGCTTTAACCCGGTTTCGCTTTTACTTATTTTCAATTATAATCGACGCATTACTGTGCCGTTTGGCATTATCGATTTAAGTCTACAATAATTCGTAGCTGTAAATGTTGAGCTGTAAAAAAAGCTGTAAACACGAAAAATTTGTTTTTTATTTTTATTCATTGATATTTGATAAAATATAGGTAATAAATTAGAAAGAATACCAGGTTTTGTCCTATATTCAAAATCCAGTAACACACTGAAAACACAGCGGCACTGGTTTCACCAAGAACAAGAATCAAAGGTGTGATGGTACCAGGATTATTAAGATCCTCATTAAAGGAAAAATCTGCTTCGAAATAAATACATTGAATATATCAAGGTGGTGGTGTTTCCAGTAGACAATATTTTTGTTTTTGAGAGAAAAGTTTTCCAGGAAATGTCGGCATTCCAGTAAAAACTTTTCGTACACCTCTTCTGGCTGATATGTTTTTGTACTCACACGAGGCTGAATTCAATCATTCCTTACTCTTTTCAGGAAAGAAATAGTAATAATCGCAATTCTACTCCACATACCGATTCATTGGCGATATTCTGTTACTTTCATAATTACCTCGGCCATATGTATCCCGTTGCATGTGAGATCAATGACACGACAGAGAACAACACATCTGTACCATACTTAGACTTATTTTTGGCTTTCGATAGAGATAGTCAGTTACACAGAACCCAAAGCCACGAATCAGCTGATTTTCAGATGGGCAGCATGGTTGACTTATTTTGATATAAAGTTATACATGTATCTTTACAATCAAAATTGTATCCCATCATTATCAGTTAACCCGTTTTCAGCTGCATTACAATGAAATGTTGGTGTAATGTCCTTCTATATGTTTTTTCTTAGAAGTTTTACTTTTCGAATAAAAGTAAAATATTACTAAAGCAGAAATTGATGAAAATCTTGGAAAGCACTTATAATTCAGAAAGTATATGCAGGTACCTGAACACCGGCATAGCAATACGAATTCGTGGTGCAGTATGTAATGCACTTTTCAATTGTCAAAGGATGAAAACTTCCTGGATCATATGGAGATTGATCTTCGCTCCAATTTGACACGTCAAAGCAGCCATGGTAGGTGTTTGCTGGAATACAAAACGCATTTACGTAGTTATTTGTGGCCACAGTGCGAAAATGCTGCAATATTATAAACATATATATGACGAATATTTACAATTGTGATACACATCGGCATGTAGAAATGGACAAATCGATTATCAAGAGAAAACAGGAATTACTTTCCGTACATTTTGTTCTCATGAATTACATATATGTTATTCAAAATTTTAAAAGCCGTTTGAAGCTTGTGGTTCAGATTAGGGATGCACCGGTTTGGTTTTGGGGTTTTAGTCTTCGATTCGGCTCGGGGTTTTTTTAAAAGTTAGTAATGATTCCATTATTAATAACATCCCTTTCCTGAGTAGCATTGAAATATAACTATGATATCATTCATTCAATGATGGGAAACGTACAAATATATATAAGAGCAACATTTGATAATATATCGTTTTCAGTGCTTTTGTACTGACATGAAATATATACTTCAAATTTTCAGTCATCAAATTAAGTAAATCACTCTAAAACTAAAGAGTATCTCCCTCATGCATAGCTCTGTCCTTGGATAGATTCTTTGGTTTACTTTTCGGTCATTTTGGTTTCAACACCGCTCTTCAAATATTTATATATTTTGACAATTCCAATCATTTGGCCACGATCATCACTGAAGAGACATAAGTTGTCGAAATGCGCATATGGTGCTCTAAATTAATGGGTATATATGTTCTATATTTTTCATAATATAATAAAGTGCATTAAAGATCATATTTGTCCGTAGACCAAAACGATGTATTTGGTAAATAAAAGATACATTGGTTAAATGCTAGGTTCCGATTACAATTTCCGCCGGTGGCTCGTAGTGCTGTGCTTTCCGGATGAAATCATAAAAACAGAGGTTTAGTGCAACAGTAGACGTCGCTTACAAAAGATCCCCCGTTGCTGCGTGTAGGTCTTTTTCTGTAGGCAGAAGTCGTTAACATATAAGTGTAATTATCTTGTTTTGACAAAATAAGAATAAAAATAATAATGCATAAAAGAGAAAACAGAAGATATCTGACAAAGCTGTTTCATACAAATCACCACGGACATGCACACAAAAAATGACAAAAGCATAATATACACGGAACGATATTACAAAAATATTCGATTGTGTTGCGGTTACGATACCGACTTAGGACGGTCAATTGAAGTAACAAACGTCACTCAATTGGTGTGGTTAACCGGTTTACGGGCGCCCACCTTCCCACTCACCGCAAAAGCAGCACAATCAAAGGACACACATTTCAAAAAAAAAAAAATTATTACACACGAATCAATTATAGAATAATATGTTGCTATCAAAAATATGTAAGGAGACATCAACATAAGTAAACCATGCTCTGCCTGTCTGTAAGCGAGTTTGCAGATCCTTTATCAATAGGAGTCTCGACTAACAGAGCTGACGAGGATCAGGACATATAAGAATATATTTAAGTGAATTTATTTACAGGTGAAAACTGAAGACATCTGACAAAACTGTATGACAAAAGTCACCATGGACATACACACACACAAAAAATTATAATAATAGAATATACACTGAAAACATTACAAAAATATTCGATTGTGCTGCGGTTACGATACCGACTTAGGACGGTCAATTGAAGTAACAAATGTCATTCAGTTGGTGTGGTTGTCCAGTTAACGGGCGCCCACCCTCCCACTCTTCGCAAATGCAGCACAATCAAAGGACACACACCAAATGCGTTTTTCGACAACTTATGTCTCTTTATTGATGCACTGTACTGAAACACTGGAAATCCAATGAAAAGATAAAAGCCTCTGACTCAGCCGTACAATAACTTCACAAAAACTTTCGATTAAAGTGCAGTTACGATACCGTCTTGCTACGGTCAATTGAAATGACAGTAGTCAATCAATTGGTGTAGTAAACCGGTTTACAGGCGCAACTTCCTACTCACCACAAATGCTGTGTAATTAAAGAATTCAGATCTAAAAATGCCTAAATGATTAAAGTGGCCTAAAAGTAAAAGGAAGAATCCCCATCTAAGGATAGAGCTTTGCATGAACGAGATAATACTTCGCTTGTATCACAATGAATTTGAAGTATTTTATTCGTATTAGATATTTTGAAAATGAAAACAAAGCATAAATCTTTCTACTTACTATCTACACTTTGCATATTTAAATGCAGTATTCCTAAAATAATGCAATATGAAACATCCTTAATATAATCCATGTTATGGTTGAATAATCAAAGAGGATCCGACTTAACTATCGGAGCGACAAAGAAAAGTCTGCGCAAAGCTGATATATATATTTTTTAATATTTAACCGACTTCCACAGTTTTGAATACAAGGGCCGTTCGCAGAGTTTTTTTTGTCAAATAAAGAATGTAAGGAGACCCCTAATTTCTGATTAATACATTGAATGCTAATAATGATCAGATTGATAGGGAATTTCAACAGACTAGTAACTATTGTTTTCTGCTTTTGAAATCTATCATAATTGAAAACAAGAGGCCTATATCGCTCACCTGAACATCTAGATCAAAGGAAGCGCAAAATTTGTGCATAATATATTGAAAAACAAGCATGAAATTTTTCATTGAATTCTGCCCAGTAGTTTCAGAGAAGAAGTTGAATATATCAAAGAGTTTACGGACAGACGACAGACAATTTGGTATGACACTGGGCTCCACATTCTTGATCTATTGATTTCAGTATATTTAAAGTGAATAAAATCAAAATATAATCAAAGAAAAACTTTCATTCTTTAAAGACATACATACAAAGCTATTGACGTGAAAATTTCTTGAGAAAATCACCCGTTATCGTGTCTTGTGACGTGAAAAATGATACAGTATCTTGAACCCGTTTTTTTTCTCAAAAATGAAAAAAGTAAAGGGGGAGCAGGTGTTTTTATTTTTTATGAAAGAACATGATTTCATATTTCAAATAATTATTTTAAATGTTAAATATTGAAAAGTATGGTTTGCACTTCACTGTAAGAAGTCAATGCAAATTGCAATGATGCAGTAATCTTTCCCCTTTTGCATAGAATAATTTGTACAAATTGACCTGTGGTGGCACCACCTTTTGACGCATCTTAACTTCACACAGTTCTGAAGATAAAGAAGAAAATGTGAATAACCCCCAACCTCCCCCCTTTTTTTAATTAAGCAAAAAATAATATTTAAACATCTAGAAATTGAGATATTGAAAAAAAATTTCACAGTATTAAAGTTCTTTTCATACATATAATTAAAAAAATTGCCCCCAGCGGTTTGAACCCACGACCTTAAGATTCCTTTAAACCTTTCATTACCAGTAATATTACAATCTTATAATCTTCATAAAACATCTAAAACTTAAGATATTGACAAAAAACTTTTACTGTGGCATTCTTTGTCTTTAATATGATTAAATGAAACCAAATTACACCATCAAATTATAATATGATATATACAATATAATATATAATAATGAGTAAAGTCACTTATTGTTGCACTGAAAATAATAAGTCCAAAAAAGACAACGAAAAAACGTCAAAACTTTGATCTCGGAATGGAACCAAAAACATTAACACTTCTTCACATATGCCTCTAGATCATTCCTATGCATTCAGTTTGTCTCTGTATGTCTCCAATCTGAAAAAGAAGTTTGTCAAAGGAGGGTACCCTCTGTGACCTACTTTTGCCTGTGCTGGCGCCATCTGCTGATTGATCCGGACAAAAAACCCCCCAAAGACCCTTGTAAGAGACCATGAGTACTTGCATCCTACCCAGTTTCATCACAATCCCTCAAGTAGTTCTGTTGAATAAGTTGAAAATGTAAAAAACTGTCCACCTCCCCCCTTTTTTTATGGAAGTCTTAAAAAATTCATAAAAAATCCAAAACTTGAGATATTGACAAAATTCTTTCACTGAAATTACTAAGTCCAAAAATAGTCGAAAAAACGTCAACAATTTGATTTCGGAATGGAACCAAAAATTACAACACTTCTTCACACATATCATTCCTATGCATTCGGTTTGTCTCCGGGCTGAAGAAGAAGTTTGTCAAAGGAGGGTATCCTCTGTAACCTACTTTTACTCATGGTGGCACAACCTGTCAATGGATCCGAAAAATAACAACATTTGTAGGGGACCTGAGCACTTCATGCATATCAAGTTGCATCAAATTCTGTTCAGCGGTCCTGAAGAAGAAGTCGAAAATGTGAAAAGTGTACGACGGACGACTTTAGCTCACGTGAGCTAAAAATGTCAAAATCGTTGTTGTTTACTTTCATAGTGGTGACGAGATCACTTGGTTCTCTACAATAAAGAGGTGACGATATGTAATAACTGTTGCCAACACGGGAAAGAAAAAATTAATTCGAATCAAATAAAGTTACACATTAACCAAACGGCATAACATCGATTACACTGCAATCAATATTACGTGCGAAACTTGTAAATATATAGTCATATATAAGTCTATGTCCCTGTCACACTAACACGAACATGAGACATAAGATATGGCAAATTTCATTTCACCACAAGTTTTCATTTTAACAAAGCTCGAACTGACATTTATACGTGTCATAGAGATGCCTCATCATATCGCCAATGCTCGTAAGAGAGCAGTGTGAAGTTTCGTATTGGTTTCGCAAAAGCTGCAGCACAAGTTGAAAACAGAGTCATGTTGTACATTTTTTGAGGTACACTCTTCATTATTTACATTATAACTCAAGCAGTGTTAAAAAGTACTCAAGTATGACCAGAATGAATATCCACATCAACAATTATTGCAGACAACTCGCCAGAGGACAACGTAATTGGTAGCTCAAGATCGTGGCTGTATATCGGGTACTTTCGTTTTAGTTGTATATACTATGCTAAATATTGTAAAATTAATTCGGATTTGAATCTGGAGGTAATATAAAAATAGGTCTGCCATACTCTTTATTTGTCCTTAAGGCAAATGTGTCCTTTAAAGTTTAATGATTGATTTCACAAAGAGTAGATTACTACTTTGTCAAAAAATAAAGAAAAACAACATTAAAACAACAACAAAAGAAACCCATAAAGCAAAATATAAAATAAAATTACAACCCCCCCCAACAAAATAAAAGCCCCTCACCTAACAAAACACGAATAAAAATGAAATGAAATGACCCCCCCCCCCCCACTAAAAAATAAAATAATAAAGAGATTATTACATTATGAGGTTAAATCAATGAAAACAATCTGGTTTGTGTGAACTCTGACCTTAACCTTGTAGGTATAATTTAAAGTCATTACACAGCCTTGGGTCATGGACAACAATTGTGTAAAATATAATCTTCCAGCAACATAACAGGAAGATGTTATGGCCTAGACAAGTATTCTGGCCATGTGTACAATGTTGCATTGACATTGTAAATATCACCTTGATTCAAGATTATGGCACACCCTTAGGTCATTGACAATGATTGCGTAAATTATTATCTCTATTCAAATTAAAAGGAAAAAGTTACGACTGGGACAAGAATTCTTGCTATGTATGCAAGGTGACTTGACCTTGTAGATATGACCTTGGTTCAAGGTCATGACATACCCTTGTGTCATGAACAACAATTGATCTTCATCCAAACTAAAAGGAAGAAGTTATGGCCCGGACAAGATTCATGGACAGATAGGCCGATAGATACACAGACGGACAACGCGCTCCGTACAATGTGATACACACCTTTATATTATGGAAAACAATGTTGTGTGTGTGAAATATTATCCAGATCCTACATAGCAGTCAGGAACTATGGTCCGTACAAGGATTTTGACAATGCATGCACTGTGACTTTGACCTCGGAGATATTTTGCCAAATCCTTGGGCCATGGACAACAATTGTTAAAAATTATCCAGATCCAACCTGGCAGTAAGAAAATATGGCATGTACAAGGATGTCGGCTATGTGTGCACTGTGAACTTGACATTAAACATATGACCTTCAATGGAGGTCATGACACCCTTAGACATGAACAACAATTGTGTGAAATACTATCAAGATCCAACATAACAGTAGGGCGTTATGGCCCACACAAGGATTTTGACAACTTTGTACTTACCTGGAGATACGATCTGGAGTCAAGGTCGTGACACACTCTTGGGTCATGGACAACAATTGTGGGATATATTATCCAAATCCATCTTGGCAGTAAGAGGTTATGGCCCGGACAAAGATTTGGTTATGTGTGCACTGTGTCCGTGACCTTAAAGATATGACCTTGGGTCAAGTCATGACACACCATTTGGTCATTGACAACAATTGTGTCAAATATCATTCAGATCCGATTAGGGGATAAGAAGTTATGGCCTCGACAAAAAAAAATTGCTATGTGTGTATTGTGACCTTCACCTTGAAGATACATGTATGACCATCTCTCTCTTAGATCATGTACAACAATTATGTGAAATATTATCCAGATCCGACAAGGGGTTAAGAAGTTATGGCCCGTACAAATGTGAACAAAATGACATACGGACAGACAGACAGGCAGACAGGGTGATTCCTATATACCTCCCAAACTTTGTTTATTGGGGTATAATAAAGGCAACGACGCAAAGAAAAATGTGTTCTCAGGAACCTTTAGTACCAACCTTTCCATTTCAGATGACCTTAAATTTTTATTTTACATTCTACATAAACTCTTTATGACCATTCGTATTTTCATACACCATTATATTTAAATATTTCTCATATTCATAATGGCTAGAAATAATACAAATAATTAGTGCTAAAAATATCAACATTCACAAACTTCCATTCTTGAAAATAAAATATATGTTTGTCCATACTCTACTAAAATCAATTGCGTACCTTGATCAACAATGCAATTAATAAACGCATTTTGAATCAATATCATGAGGGTGCTAAATTCTGTTCATTTTAAAATTCTAATAACTTAATAAATAACCAATTCTTCTGAAAAAAATTTCATTTTAACATTCTCAGTTGGACATACTGGGAAGTGAGTAGTACATTTATTTAAGCTAGGCATATAATTAAATGTCATGCCTCATTGTATGCCAATATTTATGAGTGCATTGCAAAACAAACTCATCTAGTATCTGGAAACAATCGATATCATCTTTAAAGGTGAGAAACCTTAATCGAAGCGTATTCTGTGAAATTTAAGCACCAACAATACGTCTAAACTGGAATAAGGTAAAGAAGACAGTCTGAAAATTCCACATTTGTATCTATCTCAAAATCCGACGGGTAATACAGTTCAAAGGTATCTGAAGGTATAAACTGAAGGAGAACCACTGAATGCCAGATATTCAATTTCAGGTTAGTATTGCAAAATCGGTAATGCTGGTGGTTGTGGTATCAGTATGGACAATTTCGAATCCCAAATGAAATGAGACGAAGTTCGGAAGGAATGAGCGTCTTCTGGTATCAGCCATACCAACACACATATTCCATTGAAAACTCTCTGTACTGCTTCCAGTTAAGTGCCGATTTAAAGAGCTGAATTTTTAAATAAACAAACATCTTGATATGTTGAAATGTCTAAAGCTATTCGTTATTAAAACATGCACAATGTGATTCATTTTGTTTTCTTTTTTTGCATTTAAATTTATTTAATGTTTTTAATTTTACTTTTGCCTCGCTGTAATTCAAATTCTTATAACTTTACCTTTCACCCCTATTATAATAAAACTTTGGACTTAATTTCTTTACAGCTATGATCCACTTTATATTAGAAGGCCTAACTCCAACAACCCCACAACGAAGTCGGATAGCCACTGGTGAAGGTATTCGACTCAAGTTTGTGATTCCCTGGATTAACAATGTCTTTGACGCCGGTGTGGTTCAGTGGATGAGGTGACTGGCTCGTGCTCGAGAGGTTCCAAGTTCTACTCATACCGTGGGCACACTGGTGTCCTGTCTTTCGAATGAAAAAAAGGTGTGGTACGTAAACGATCCATTACTACTTCGGATTGGTCAGTTGCAAAAGTATAAATTTCTATGCAATACATTGGGCAAATGTCGTAATCATGTAAGTGAAATTATAATGTTGAATGTAAAACAAACAATCAATCGACCAAAGATTTTCTACCTCGAATGTATCTATTTTGTTTGATGGTAGAGTACGTGCAATTATCCATGTCACAACAGACATTAGTATGAAAAACCACCTTTCACTATTACGATTGGTTTCATGGTATTACGGTATAGGTCAAAATATTTTATGATATCCTTCAGGATTTGGATTAAGCGATAAAAGGAACAAAATGCATTTATTGGGAGCCTACAATCAAATCATTGCTACAATATTGAAATAAACATATAGGACACGTGTTCTTTCTCTACGTGAGCCAACTTAATAAATGCATAGACATAACTAGACCATGTATCTAACGAACTGAGGCTTCAATTACCATTGTAACTACAGAAAAAACAAATTCAGCATTGTATATATACACTGTATAGAAAGTGTCACTGTCACATAACATTAGGAAAAAGGGTATAATAACACTTAAGTGAAACCCTCCGTGGGTGCCCTGGAGGGGCAAGCGTCTCCTGCTTGGCTAGTCACACCCGTCGTGAATGCCCTTACAGACGAAACAAATCCAGCATTGTATATATACACTGTGAAGAAAGTTTCACTGCCACATAACATTACGAAAAAGGGTATAATAACACTTAAGTGAAACCCTCCGTAGGTGCCCTGGAGGGGCGAGCGTCTCCTGCTTGGCTAATCACACCCGTCGTGAATGCCCTTACAGACAAAACAAATTCAGCTTTGTATATATACACTGTGTAGAAAGTGTCACTGCCATATAACATTATGAAAAAGGGTATAATAACACTTAAGTGAAACCCTCCGTGGGTGCCCTGGAGGGGTGAGCATCTCCTGCTTGGCTAGTCACACCTGTCGTGAATGCCCTTACGGACCAAACAAATGCAGCATTGTATATATACATTGTATAGAAAATGTCACTGCCACATAATATTAGGAAAAAGGGTACAATAACACTTAAGTGAAACCCTCCGTGGGGATTTTTTTACGAGCTTCACAGACCGAAAGTGTGGAAAATTCAAATCAAAACATAAATATATGAAGAGGAAATTAAGGAATAAATAAATAATATAAAATCATATCAAAGTATAAATATTTCAAAAGTGAACCAATTACCTGACAAATTAATTGTTGGAGTGCAGCAAATTAAATGTAGACGTTCTTATATTTATATGTTTATAACTCCTATTATTTATTACTTCGGTTGCCCCACTACATTTTGTATTATAATGAAAACTAGTTTGAAAGAAGCACCTCTTAAATCTTTCTCTTTTAACAATTCAGTCATTTATTGTCATTCATCACAAAATATCACAAAATGTTATTACAGATTTGAACAACATGAAAGCTTCTATATCATAGACGAATAATGTTTTTTATAATATACATAAATATAAATGTCTTAAAATTAATTTACGAATATTGCTAGACAATATGGGATAGAAGAACATAGATTTTAAATATTTGAACATTGGTTTTAAATTTGTTTCAATATCATACCAGGGTTTCTTTCATGATAGTAGACACCACTTCTGAGAGATCAAGTGCCGTATACTGTCCACTTAGTTACCAATGCTGTACAAAAATTTACAAAGACTTCATCTCTGCAAAGGACAGAAGTGGAAGACTACAGACCAAACAGCACCTTATCTTGGTAAGCAAAACAAAAAATGTTTTCATTAACATATGTATCCATGTTAGTAGGTTTTATGGATGCTTAGGAACTGAAATATCTTGATCAAAGTTCTGAGACATGAAAGATAACTCTTAAATTAATATGGAGAAACAAATTCTAAAAACCTGTTTTGTTTCATCACTATACTATATTCTATTCACACATTAAGCCAAAACATATAATACTGATATTATGCATAGAACAAAATGATCAATTCAAATGGTCTGAATTACACATATCTTCATATATAACAAGGTGATAATAAATAAAAGAGCAAATTTGACATTTTTAGAAAAAAATCACTCAATTTTAATATATGTTACAATGACCCAGATTCATCGAAAATAAAAAGTATGAAAGCCTCCTGCACTTAAAGTATAAAGACTGTGGTCCCTCTATGGTCTGAGATTTTGCTTCAGCCAGATATAAAATATGAAATTCGATGGATATATGGACAGGCAGATTAAATTTATAGACAAGAATTACTCTGCAATTTATCCAATTACATAAGAAATATCTACCTCTTTTTAACAAAGCTAATATAACAAAAAGTAACTTTATTTATTAAACTAGCTTCAGTTAAAGCTTGTAAATACTTTGGATGATATAATTATATACAAAATTATTCTTTATCTAATGATGCTTTATAATGTACAATTACTTCAATCTAAAAATCTTCACAAAAATGTTAATAAATAAAATCCTTGATACTCAGCAACATACTTCAATGAACATACACGTTGCCTGTGAATATATTAGAAAGATGCGATAAAAAGACAGATAGACAGAAAGATGGATAGAGAGATGACAAAGTGATCAATCGCTGTCACTTTTCAGAACAAATGACAAGAAAATAATAATATATCAAATAACGCATGTGGAACTATAATCCACTCTAATCAAGTTATGTAAATTTGTTGCAATCTTACATCATTAAAAGGTGTTTTAGAACACATGACCTAAGTCTATGATAAAAGCACATAAAATTTGACATAGATCACAAATTCATATTTTCACCTTGAATTGTTGTGTCCTGTCCTTTCATAAATGCTAGAGATGTAACTGAACAAAGAATTACCAATATCTTATCTGCTGAATGGACATCTTGGATACAATTCAGGTCAATCAACGTTTTCATATTGATATACTTTCATGAGCAAAGCATATTCATAACAAGTGAATTGTAAACTATTCATTTTCATGACAAACAAAACATTTAACAAAAGTTATATCCAACATTAATAATGTATCTTATGTAGAAATCTTAGAGTAATATCCTAATGTAGATGTGGTTATCTATGACAAAATACACATTTGTATATTTTATGTATAATGCAAAAGTAGAGATCATTACATAGAATAACTTAACTTTTAGTATACACTCAGCTAATATATGTACAGAATATATGAAATAAGGGTTTCACAAGAATACAGAAATACCCGTCAATTTCAAAATCATAATAAACATTCATCACGACACTCTGTTGAATTTGGCAGTTTGACTTACAGAATGCAACTCACTGTCTATTTCTTTTCCACTCAAGGACTAACGCATTACCTTCCGTATCAATAATCTCAAAATCTCTGTTTAAACATGTCTGAAAATTTGAGATAACTTCTTTATATTCATGGTATTGATCAGAGTTTTAGCTTAGTTAACTTCAATGTCTGTATCATGTACAGAGTACAATATAAAGATTTTGTCAATGAACAAATGTGAAATTCGTATAAATACTAGTATAGAAATAATTAAACTGTACAAAATCGATTTTTACCAACACCAAAATATATTGTATTCTAAACAAAAATATATTCATAATACATTTTTAAAATTCTTTTTTCAAAATGATTTGATCCTTAAAATGTGTAGGTCATGTACTGTGTATTGTGAAATACTATGCTTCCATTGGCATCAAAATTCTTAAAGTACAGATGGGTGCAGTCCTAATATAACATACACGTTAACCTGAAAAAGCGGTCATGAGGACTGCTTTAGCACATGTGCAACCCAGATGCACATGTGCTGCCGACCAGACGCACATGTGCTCCTCACGTTAAAGCTGCATGCACTCAGTCCAGTCGCACGTTCACATACCTACATTTGTAATTCTCTATGCAGTGGTATGGATGGAGGAATTAAATGGATCTTATTAAAATACGACGAATGTTGCCATATATACGTGTATTAAATTTAATGTTAAAATGACACCCCACATTAAGGGTTTCATATGTAATATAACAAAGGAAATTACCGCCTATACATGCAATAAGATAATTATGAAAAATTTCGTTAGTTTATACTATAATGAAACTAGAGTGATTACTTTCTAATTTTATTCTATTTATCTATTTTTAATTAATTTATTTATGTATTTATTTCTTATTTGTTTATTTATATTTAATTTATTTATGTATTTATTTCTGATTTATGTATTTATTATCATTTTTTTTTAATTTAGCTATTTTTTATAATATATGAATATAATAATTATCATCATCATTATTACTTTTAATAATTTTATTATAATTATTATTATTATTATTTTTTCCTAAATTAAAAATAAATTTCATAATAGTCAATATTTGAAAATTCCGTTCAATATTTTAAAAATTCATCCCTTAACTCGTAAAGGTTTTATTTAATTCCAAATATTTTACTTACACATTAATATGTATCTGTTCTATATTTAAATATACAATGTATATATCGATTCTCCTTCAAATCCTTCTAAATATACATGTTAATATAAGTTTTAAGTTGTAAGCAAGTGGTCTCGAAATTAAGTTCATGTGGAAATCTGCGTTGACATAAACACATGTGCTCAGCAGTCCTAAGCCCACAAGGAAAGGAAACTTCACGTTAACGCGGCGTTAACATTATATTATGTTAGGACTGCACCTCACTGTAAAATTCAAGGTCACAAAGCTAATGAAAAGTCTCAACTCAAGGAACACACGTGAAATAAAATCAAAGCCCTAACTTAACGAACACACACGTGAAATAAAATCAAAGCACTATTTCCTATGAGTCAAAAATGAGCTTTCTTTAATGTACATGAAACTTGACAGTCAAGTTCACAAATTATGGTATCAATGAAAATAGGTTACATCCCTAGCTCCAATGGTTGAAAAGTAACATCCAATTTTTTTTAAAATGTAGATTAATTGTGAAGATCAAGGTCATAAATTGTGGTACCTTGTCACAAAGATTACATGTGAAACATGATAGCACTGACAATTTGGTTGAAAAGTTAAGAAGACTGTGAAAGTGACCATTCTATATGACATTTTTGTTGGACAAGTCATCTGCCCTTGATTAGTTAGATAGTTTGTGGAAATGAAGTAGGAACTGGTGTCAAACTTTGCTAGACAATGAATTCAATTCATTTTTCCGATATATGTATGTATAGTCCATTGACCATTGCCAGATAGGGTCAGTCAAGAAGTACATAATTTTACATTCAGTATATACAACACTTTTTGGAAAAATTGCATATATACACAGGGGAAAAGCATTCAAAATCACATTGGGATCAAGGTGGAAATTTACCTGTGTTTATTCACACCTTACTGAAATACACTGTGTATTGTGTAATTGATGACATTACCCATAAAAAAATACAGAACACCTGGATTGTAATGTATCTCACCATAGTATGCAGACAGTGAGGGAGTTCTTATCAAGGAAAGATAATCTTACTGAATCCTCCTACAGCGAAAAATTAAAGATCACTGAAATTTAGGAAAATTAAACGCTGAATAAAATGAATGTGAAATAGCTATCTGTAAGTCCCTTTTTACTGACAGTTAAAAAAATCTACAAATTTATTAAAAAAATAATGAAACCTCAGGTCATGGTATTTCTGAAATGAGCATTGATTATAAGAAGACATGAAGTCCAGTCTAAGCTATACATATTGAAAATTAGGAATAATGAAAATATTTCAACATATGCATGTCTGATACATACATATTGGTGTTTCACTTCATAACATAACACAATGCTTTGGAGTGGTACATGTGTTTAAGTGTAGATAAAAGTGAAATCAGACAAAACTTTAAAAAAAATGTTCATATGTGTCATCCTGTTGCTAAACAATAAGTTAACCAGAACCAAATATAAACCTCAAAATCTCTGTCCATTACAAAGTAAATGATTAGAAACTGGCAAGAAGGAATGGCAGTTATGGGCAACATTTTATGCCCAAGCCTTTCCATAAAAGGAAATTTATTGTTATTTAACATAAAAAGTGCCAGTGGATTTTTTAAAATTCCAAATGATTACAGTACCATGCATTTGTTTAGCTTTTTGACTGAAAGTTTAAATTCAAAATATGTATTGAACTATTCAATATTATCACATGACGGTATATGTAAATATAAGAAAACAAATACTTGGGTCTTTTAACCTCCATTGTATATATAAGAGTTATATTATAATCAAGCTGGTGTGGCCTAGTGGATAAGTTGCTCAGCTCGTGATAGAGAGGTTCCGGGTTCAACTCCCACCCTTTGTGCATCTGTACTCTGTCTTTCAGATGAGACAGTTAAAACCGAGGTCCTGTGTCCCAGTAGGCCTGGCATGTAAAAGATCCCTCACTGCTTCGGATAAGTCCATTGCAAAGGTCTAGATTCGTATGCACTGCATCAGGCAGATGCCGTCAAATATACGTGAAATAATGATGGAATGATGTAAAACAATATTCAATCAACCAATATATCATAATTATTGTACTCTATTTCCTCTTTAATATCAGTATTATTATGTACTAAATGTACTCATTTGTGTATGTGACTGACTTTATGTATATTATTATTAAATATATTGTTATCTGTATTTATTGGACCTATACAAAACTGTACTGCTAATGATGAATAAACTATAGTATAGTACATGTACCAGTATTTGCACACTGAATAATGTACAAAACAACTTTACAATACTTCGGGGCAAATCAATGTGTAACCATTGAATTCTGACCAATAGAAAAGAAGGACTTTCAATGCAGTATCATTTATACGAAATACACAAGGTAGCATTTTGATTGCTGAAATTGTTTGATTTTTGAAAGCAAAATTTTCGATATATCCATTATACAATTCTCAATACAAATAGCTTAGACTGTAGAAATTACCAACAGTAAACACAGATAAAAACACAGCATCCACATTTTACTGTACACTATTATGGCATCCAATTCCCAATGAGCTGGAAACTTTTATGCTCCTCCCTATGATGTTGGTGACTAGGTATTTCGAAGCAGTCAACTGGAAAAGCACTGACAGTTTTATTGAATAAACTAATGCTGTACTCCATACACCCTATCACCCGGAATTTATGTTCTTCATGTACCTTCACACTGGATGTCAGATTCAGGAATCGAATACAAAGGTCTGCCACCTTGGTTACGGAGCCTAGACAAATTTTGGGAGGCGTCTCCGCTGAAAACACATGTATAACAAAATTCATCAAATCCTAAATAAATAAGTTTGGTTTCTATTTTTAACTTCTTACATGGCAAATGCTAAATAAAATACTTCAGCAACAGTTGGATTGTAACAACAGTTATCTACCTTTTCCATCAAGACTGCATACATCACAGCTCAGTGGTTTGGGATTTAATTTTTACAAAGCACTGTGATCATGGGTGATGTATAGTATGCAATAAATTTCATGCAATTTTATGAAATTTTACACTCCTGTCTTAGGTTGGTGAAGGAAACTGGAGAACTTGTTACCAAATGACTTCTGTCATTTATCTTGGTTTTATGCTTTTTCCCCCATTTGTTTGTAAATAATTTTATGCCCCATTCAGTACAAAATAAAAACTGACCACATAACACAAAGTAATATTCTAATGCCTTGGGGTAGGGTTTTATTCAGAATGCAAACTTGAATGAAAACATGGAATTTCCCCGATACCCCCAAAGACTGGGTTTCAGCTGCTTATACTTTTCACACTACATTTCAAACATACAATCATATACTCTCAAGATAAAGTCAATAATTTCCCAGGATAATCTACATGTATGTTACTTCATGAGTAGCCACTTTCAGTATGATACTGTGTAGGTGGTGTCTTTGATATTCCCCCTATGAATTCAGCTGAGTTCCTGAATTTGATGTCGGTCCCAGGATGTCATAATAGGATCATTATTTGACATAGGTTGTGGTGGACAGTAAGGTACTACAAGGAAAATTGCTTAGTAGATACATCGGTACTGGCTTCAACCCGAATACATACCAAGAACTGACAGAGATTAAAGGTTACAATGAGGTCAAGGTGTGCATTTTAGTCTCCTCAATAAGGCCTACTTTTTCTGTGTAATTCAAATGACCACACCAATGCCAGAATTGAATAGAATGCTGATCACTTAAGGTCACACACAATAACCCAATCCATATTTTTTCATAGAGAAGTCACACATGATTTTTAATATTTTGAAACACTTAATGATTCACCTATTATGTATGACCTTGCATAAATTTATGTGTGGGACAAAAAAATTAAATCACCAGAGTTGACCTTCACCTTGAACTTAGATGCAGGACATCCAGTGAAAGTTATAACACTACCTTTCTATAAGGGATACCAGTGTATTTCTACCAAATATGAACTTACACTCATTAAGCATATAGAAATTATATCTCAGCCTAAAAATTGCTATCCAACTGACATTCAAGTTGGATACATCTACTTAAAAGCAAAATGCGGTAGGCACCATCCTCTCACTGGGAACAGATGTACCAACAAAGATGATTCAATGGTACAGTTTATATCTTGCCTACACAATTTACAAACAATACTAAACTGTGACCTTAACCTTTACCCTTTGATCTTGAAAAATAATAGGAGTCATCTTCTCACAATAGGTAACATAATTGGCAATTTTAATGATCCTAGCCAAAATAATACAATTTGTGTCTTACAATGTGACAGACAGACAGAGAGTCAAACAGAAAGACAGACAGACAGATGCACTTTAGTATACCATAAAATGTCCTGTATTGACAGGGGTATATAATAACATATTCCAAAAAAGTTTACTCACCAGGTATTACTGACTTATATAAAGGTTTATAATCCATGGAAAACTTGAATTCAAATTCCTGAAAAAAATTCAAATAATGTACATGACAACAGATAAAATAAGAGGCTAAAGCAACCTTTACTGCTCTCCTAAGCTTTAAAATATTGATTTGTAAAAACCCTGCATTACATTGAAATACACAATGTAACTTGTAAGATTAAAATATCTTTTATCATAATTTCAAAGGGTTTTCAAAAACTTTTTATACCAGATGTTTATAATACAAGCAAATCAACATAGTCTTAAAGTGATAAAGTTACAGATACATACAGGGGCAGGCTTGGTGTAGTGGTTAAGCGCTTGCGGCGCCGACAATCCGGGTTCAATTCTCGGGTTGTGCCACTATATTTAAGAGGTTGGTTACCTCCTGCTTCCATGTCGCAATTTAACTGAAAAATTCTTGAAAGCGACGTAAAACACCAATCAACCAACCAACTAACCAGATACATACAAACAACAAAAGGTCCAGCAGGGCCAATGTTGCTCATCTAATCACCTTCAGTACATAATAAAATTAGATACTTTCAAATTTCCTTCTATGCAAATTTTCTTAATCTTAAAAAAAAAAAATTAATTAAAAAAATAAAAATTCTAAAAATCCCCTCTTATTTGTTTGAATTCCAATTTTATGTTCGCAACAATGTTTACTTCCTTTAAATCAGATAACACACAAAATATTAACGACTAATATAAGCAATGCACTATCAGAAATTCAAAGAAATTATTTAAAAATGTACAAAAGTGACAAAGTCTGAAAAGATGCTAAAAACATGTCAAAAATTTGATTTCTGAATGGAAACAAAAACAAAAACACTGCATGACATACATCTTTGATGACTGTGATACAATTGGTTTGTCAATCTATGCAGTTGATTTAAGAAGATTATCAAAGGAGGGTACCAAATAAGGCTGTTGTTGCCTGTTTCAAAAATATACCTTAAGATGGATCTGACAGAAAAACAACAATACTATGAATACATCAGCATACATGTACATGTACCTTCATTATTTACGAAGAAATTGAAAATGTGCAGTGTTTACACACGACAACAGTGGTACAATACACTAGCTATAACAATACTTGTAGCTCAGTCGCACCTTTCTAGTTTGACAGTTGGACAATGCACCACAGGACTCGAAATTGGCAAATTTATTGCCCAAAGAGATTCTAGATGGTTTTTGAAGAAATGACGACTGCTAATTTTGAACCCTGCTGACTATAAGAATACCTCACTTGAATATTTGGTTTCTACACATAAACAAATTAATAATTCATACTGAATTCACCTCGTAGTGAAAAATTAAGATGTTTGTTGTGAAGGTTATTACACAACCAAGATATGTCACTATCACTCATCGTCACAAGCCATGGTTATTGAGTCGGCCTTCTCCCTCAAACTGTGGCTTACGACGATGTGTGGTACGGTATCAACTTGAATTTCATGTCCTTGAGACTGGGTCAATATATGTATGCAGAGTTTAGACTGGGTCAACATATGTATGTAGAGTTTAAAACAAAAGTGCCCATCCAGTTGGTCATCGGTTGGAATTTTATGAGGACGGACAGATAACAGTATGTAGCCGGTCTAAATGTCCGACAAAAAATTGGTGTTTACATGTAGTTCCTGTCTTTGACTTCCAAAGTCAAAAGTGTATTGAAACTGCTGACTGAATAAAAAATATCTATGTAATCCAATCAGAATTACTCTGATAAACTTTCACTATTATTTTACTGAAATATGTGGCTTTATCGGCCAAATATCTTGTATGAGGTATGTTCTACACATGATGAATCCACCAAATCATAACAACCTTAATATGATAGATAAAAAAACATGCTTCATTTCTAATTATGTTACACATACCTGAGATTTTGTCATAAACGTGATATTGGAACAAGCTGTGGCATTCACATGAATCCGTTTATGTGTTACACGTGCACAACACATGCAGTCATAGTCTTCACAGTCACAGAAACCCACTCTGTTTGCCATGACCACCTTACGTAGAGCTACTGTAGAATTCCCCTCGGTGACATTTGTCTTCATCGACACCAACTTGGGATAATTCACAGACAAGTCTTCTTGTTTACTCAAATGATTTGTATCCTTCATCACCTCATTCACGTCTGATAACGAAAGATTCAATGGCCAGCTCAGAGCCGCATATAAAACCTTGTTAGTTTTTGAAGACAACTTTATAACACCAAGTTCTGATAATTTCTCCAGCGTTTTATTCTTCACTTTTTCTCCCACTTCAATAGTTTTGTTCTTCAGTTTTTGTCCAATCTCTAACACTATGCTTCCTTCTTTTTTCTCATTCTTTGATTTAGTAACAGGAGTACTTGGACTAGGTTTAACAGAGGTCTTTGACACAGATATGTTTAATAAACCAGACTTGCTGTCCTGTTTCACTACAGATACACTTGGTTTTCTGTCTTGTTTTTCAGGACCCTGTTTTGGGGCCTCAGTGGCCTTCTTTGGTGCCTCTAGCACACTGTTATGAGGATCTATTTTCTTTGTTTGAAAATATGCTCTTGTTGGACTAGACAAAGTGTTCTTTCTCTTTGAAGATGATATATGTGTTGATGAGAATGCTTTGTCTTTATCTACAATATATGTAAAATTGATAAAAATGAAAGCAACAATTATATCCATGATTAACAACAAGAATATTTGAAGGAATCAAAATGGGTCTACTTTCTTTCTTCTCTCCAGACAAACAGACAGAGTCAGATGCTGGACAAAGTGATTCCTACATGTCACTTTACTTTGCAGGTGAATCAAAAAATACCTTTCCTCCGCTCTTAACAAATTATGTTCATAAAAGCCGGGCTATTAATAAACTAACAACTGGGTCTTACTTTTATGAACTAAGAAAAGATACCCATGACTGATAATAACAGATGATTGATCAATTATTAAGTGATATTCTTTTTCAATGTTTAAGATTTCTGCCAGCACCCTTTATAATAATATGGAGTAGCGGTACATTCTACCTGCAAACTATGAAATGCACTCAATGCCTATTACAATGGATTATTTATATTCCAGGTCTATCTCTGACACTCTTGCAGGCTTTCATTTACATCCCATCAATTGTGGGGGCAGAATTGGTGTTGTGGTTAGGTGCCTGGCTTGCAGCGCTGATAATCCGGGTTTGATTCCCGGGTTGCCCCACTATGTTTAAGAGGATTATTACCTCCTGCTTCCATGTTGCGATGTCATTGAAAAATTGTTAAAAGCGACATAAAAACACCATTCAACCAACATCCCATCAATTGAAAGCAAACATCAAACACTGCTTGGTTCTGCCATCTTCAAACATATTATGTTTTACCTCTACTCTAGAACTGTTCAAACCTATCAAGCTAGAACTTATTAAAACTAGAACTGTCCTAATGGGTAAAACTACCCCCTGTGGTGGCGAAATAACAAAAAATTGTTCATGAGATACATGTACATGTAACGGTGACATAGGGTAAAGGTCCTGACACATCTTCGTGTCAACCCCTTAAAATAAAATTTCAAGGTCAAGGTTACAGGGTTATTATGTCAATTGGTTTAAAGGGAATTCAATTCTGGTCCAGAAACCATTTTCAGTATCCATGTTTGGTGACCTGAACTTTTGACCACAAAATCAAACGCCACATCCTTCACTCATAGTAAATGTGTAATAATTTGTTTCACTTCAACATGTTCAATATGTGTAATGGGAATTCATTTATATACATTTGAGGTCCAGAAATCCTTTGCAATAATCAAATGCTCTATGATCTTGACTTTTGGTCTTTTGACCTCTAAATCTACAACTGATTGATAAAATCTCCAATGTGAATTTTAATTTAATAGAAATGTCCGGTCCATATTACTCTTCATCGTTTAAATGTTTTTTTCAGTGTCTTTTTCTTATTTGATTAAGCTTCTCTGTTTTAAAAAACCTCAAAATAACATTGATATTGATAAGCAAACATGGCTGCCTTGTGGCCTATTAAGTATGTCTCGGATGAGAAACTGAGCCAGAAATGTCCGATAGTTCAAGAGACATCATCGAAAAAAACCAGAAATATGAAAAAAGATGGCTACTATATGAATTTAAGTCAGTGATGAAGTGAGAGAAGATTGTAGTCCGAGGGACAGGGGAGTAGGGAGTGATCAAGGGTAAACAAAGGAGTCTCAAAGTTGACCTGACTTCATATTATCGGTAAGATAGAAATGAAGATAATACCTGAAAGATTCCGAGGATGACCTGGGTGATAAACTCAGTGTTTATCATAGATCATAATGCAACTTTTCTGAATAATATTTTGTGCACAAGAGTTATATAGGAGTCATAAAACTGCTGAATTCATTGAGGAGTTCCATAAATGTTTGGGCTCCCTCCCTTTTTTTTTTTAAATTTTATATGACTGCACTCAAAAGAAATGAGAATTCAAAATATGAGATATTGCATATAAAGCGACGATAACTCTGGAGACTAATTCCTCAATATATGTGGTGTATAAATGGGTCAAGCGACAATTCCAACTTTAAGATCATGATACAGCAGATGAGGACAGAGTTGAAGAGGAAGAAACATATGAGGAAGAAGAGAATCATGAAAAATAGGAAGGTAGTGACTGTGAACAAAGTGAAATTGAAAATGAAATGCCACATGAAATGATAAAAGAAGTTGAATTTGAATGAATTAAAATAATGTGAAAATATTCATGTTCATCATAATTTATTTCAAAGAATGCTCATTCAGTGGCTACATGTACAAACATGAATATTTAAATCCATCATTTTGTTTAAAAAATGTGTTGGTCCAGTGAAAATGCTTGATTCTGTGCAGATATTTGTCCGAATGACCGCTTAGTTCGAAAAAATTTCAACATCTCTGCGCTGGGCTGTCCAAATAGTAAACAAAGTATCATACATTGGCTTTTAATAATAGACTACACTTTCTCAAGAAGAAAGTGATGTAATGCAGACCATCTATTCACTATTGTTAAGACTTTGATGTCATTACAAAATGTTCAACATGATGTTGTTAGAACAAATTTAGCCCTAACTGTCATGCCATAATGGAAAATGGACTGGCAGGTAAATTTATTAAAGGACATGAAATGAAAACCACAGACTGGTTAACCCCCATACGGCCATAGACTGCCATATAGTGGAGTTCATTCTAGTATAATCTTCCAATTATTGAATCAACAGCTTAACAAATAAACCCCTACTGCATACATGCAAAACTTTTTTCTGACTTCATTTTATACTATTTCACAATAGCCAGATTAACAGATTAAACATTTATTTAATATGAAAGATCATTTCAATTTTCACGACGACACTAGACATCTACTTTGCAAATTCATGCTAGTTTTATCAAAGCTCATCACTGACAGTCAATGCTTACTAATGGTAATGATACTTACTTGATGGCAATGTTAAAAACATGTAAATAAACCAAAACGTCGATGCACACAGACAAATGAAAAGTGTATTTCTTCTCTTGTACAGCCAACGAATCGCCATTTTCGACGATACAATAAATACAGAATGTTGAACCCGATTTCTTTTTTTTTTTTTACCGCACTGGAATTATCTTCTCTCCGAAATAACTTTAGATGGATACATGACAAAAGTCAATCGCTCTGACATGGCATAGTAATAGATTTTACCTAGCTTTCTATTCATGTCGTTCTGATCAGCCGATAAATGTCAAGAGGCACAAACTTCTGTAAAAAATATGAGTGTTTCGATCTGTTTTTTATTACATGCATAAATAATAACGCTCAACATTTGAGTGCACTTGGTAATGGAAAAAGAAGATGATTATTTATCGACACATGATACCATGTACTGGCAGTTTCTCTTATTCTTATAACATTAACCTATGAATGGATGGATGCATGCATACATGTACATGGATGAATTGATGCATGGATGGATGCATGCATGCATGCAAGAATGAATGGATACAGGTAGGTAGGCCCACTCGCTTATACAATCATTTTCCAACCAGGAACGTAGATGTATAGGTCCCTGTTCTCAGTGATGTCTTTCTCTTAGAATTCTACATTAGAGATATCAGATACTGATTTTGTATGAAATATTTTACAATATTCACTAATAGTTGCTATTGTAATTAAAAGAAAAAAAAAACCCCTTGTATATTCTTCAGTAAATCTTACATGAATATGTACCAGTATATGACGGCAATCTCCACTTGAGGATAAACACAAACGCTTCCGCAAAAAAAGAATAAACAAAACAAAACAAAACAACAGAAAAAAACCCCCCAAAAACAAATGAAAAAAAGAAGAAAAAGATGATAATAATTAAAAAAAAACATGTAGTGTACATGTAACTTAAAAAAATAACACGTACATAATACTGAAAAACAGTACACAAATCAATGAATAACTGCTGTCCATACCTTATCATACATTTTCTCTGGTGTGACAATCGCGTATGATACGCAAGTGGTGCCGAATTATCCCTCAATGCTGATCCCAGAGTGATTCAGTCTCAATGAAAATATCATTACATATCAAGAACAAGAAAAATTGGCCCAGTATAGCAGATTTTTATCACCAGGTGCCAAAACTTACATACATGTATCAGGTGCCGAAACGTGCATGTCAGGTACCGCAAACAACTTAGGTGCCGAAATGGCCTTGTGCCGAAACCTCTTGGTGCTGAAACGACCATAATTCAATCTTACACTGTACATATACCCTTTTTGTTAGCAGTGGCGGATTTAGAGAGGGGCTCAGGGGGCCCGGCCTCCCTTTTACTAGTAAAAATCCAGATTTTGCACCAAAAATGGCTGAGAAGTTTGGCTAATACCCATCCCCCCTTTTCGAAAATCCTGGATCCATCATTGGTTAGTGTGTTAAATGCGCATATGGTGCGCAAAATTAAAAGGTATATATGTTCTATATTTATTATATTGCAATATGTTAAGCCTCACATCCCAGCAGGCATACGACGTTGATTCAACGTTGAAAATACGTTGATTTAGGTTGACGACGTTGAACAACCAAAATTCAACGTTGCACAACGTTGAAAAATAAGACGTTGTAATCCTGACATAACTTCAACGTTAGAACGACGTCAGACATTCGACCAATACATTATTGGTCGAATTTCTGACGTCGTTCTAACGTTGAAGTTATGTCAGGGATTTCAACCAATACATATAAATATGTATTGGTCAACATTTCTTATGTTGTTCTAATGTTAAAGTTAAGTAAGGATCAAATTCTAAATCACTCTTGTAATTTATGGCGAAATATCTTCATTTTAATTGACAAACGAAAAATTATTTTCCTTTTTGTATAACCCCACCCACCCCCGGACATTATAATTGTATTGAAGTTATAAACAGGATTAATTAAGTAAAATAAAATGACTGTATTTACTAGTAAGAAAACAGATTGCTTATCAAAAGAACTCCGCGCGCGGGGCGTTTTGATCTAGGCCAGCAATAGGCAATTTACATGCAATGTATATAATAGATCGTCCACTCCTTATCTCCGCACGGCTTAATTAAGAGGCGTGATGGTCAGTATCAAATTACTGGCGCGAATAGAAACAAAGAAGCAGTGTCCGGTAGAATCGACCAAGCTATTTCTGAATACGCCATTTTAATTCAAACGTATCGATTTACAAATATTGTCAGTAAGAGTCTTGGATTATTACACAATAACACTACATATTATTCAGCAATAAAGATCGTTTTTGGAATTTACTAAGGTAAGTTATTCATTTCTACGATGCATGTTTTTACAATACTATATTTAATTAGCACGCTTAGAATTCTTGCCTAAGAATTTTTATGCAATCGTCACATTCTTAAGCAGTGCGTGATAGTTTATCATGTCAATAAACCTTTCAAAGGTGGAAAAAAGAACATTGATACATTAAATTAGCTAAGAATACACCATGCATCTTCTTTTTTTTTTAATATGTAGGTTTTAATGTTTATAAATTCGTTTTAATATCGTCGATAACTCATACGAATATATTCGGGTCTTTCCGTCAGAGTACATACGACAAAAACAATGGCGGAAACATCCGAAAAGTTATGGTTTACATTCAACACGTATGTTTGTGAGTTATAATTTCAATTTGATAAAATAATATCATAGTTATTGTTAAGAAATATTCTCAATCCATCAAAAGCTAAAATAATCTAATAATAAATTAAGAAATGAATTACACATTGCAGCATATTTACAAGTTTCATTTGAATTTCATCTTGTTAGAAAATCATGGGTTGAAAGGCGTTGGGCCCTGGGGCGGGGGGGGGGGATAGCTCACCTGATAGTCAATTTATTCCATTTAAACTCATTAATTTTTTTGGTATAGTATGATATTATATAAATGATGGTGGGGGAGTGTGATGTTAAAACATTTTGATACATGGTTAAAGTAAATATTAATAAAGCGATTAAGTGTGGCAGCATAACCATTAACATAATAATGTATTATTTTGAATAGGCGTGCATGAGCATGTTTATTTTTAATTTTAATAGATATGGCCTATCTCAAAAATTGGAGACGTTACAATACATTTGTAAATACACTGGCACAGTCAAGCAATAGTGACAGGAATAGCAGCAGTGATGAACATCAGAGTGTTCATTCAGATTCCACCCCACCGGGAATTGATGTAAATGTGCAGTCAGACTCTGGGGAAGATCAATATTACTCAGATGAACAAGCGAACTATGACAGTGACTCCTCTATGTCAGATGTTACAAGTATAAGTGATGAGGAAAATGATAGCAATCCGGAACAAAGTTTATCATCACAAGTTGCCGAGTGGGCTACCAAGTTTAAATGTACAAGATCATGCATTAACGATATGCTTCAGATTTTAAGGAAACAAGGCCATAGAGTCCCAAAGGATTCACGTACTTTGCTTCAGACACCTCAAAATATTAATATAACTCAAAAATGCGGTGGCCATTATTATTATTTTGGAATGTTATCAGGACTTATGAAAACAGTGTCATTGCATTCAAATTATTTTGAGAATCAAACTTCAGTTAAACTCGCATTCAACATCGATGGTGTACCATTATTCAAGTCTTCTTCCATACAGTTTTGGCCTATCCTATGCAGTGTTGATAATTTTGAACCATTTCTAGTTGCTTTGTTTTGTGGAACAAAGAAACCAGACTCCATAGAAGAGTATTTACAGGACTTTCTTGAAGAATTAGGAGATATAATTAAGGATGGTTTTGATTTGAGTGATAAACATTTTTCTGTCATTATTGATTCATTTATTTGTGATGCACCAGCTAGGTCTTTTTTGAAATGTACGAAAGGACACAATGCTTATTATGGATGTGACAGATGTACTCTTAAAGGAGTTTGGCGTGGCCGTGTTGTCTTTGAGTTATCAGACCATTCTAATATGCCCGAGAAAAGAAACAAACACGATTTTGACCAATTGAACTACACTTACTATCAAATTAAGAGGTCTCCTTTGGTGGATATCGGTATTGATTGTGTAAAATCATTCCCTCTAGATTACATGCATCTTGTGTGTCTTGGTGTGATGAAAAGAATTTTAATGTTTTTAAAATCAGGACCAAGGGAGTGCAAGTTATCTCATCATCATATTGAATTATTATCCGACAAACTTGTTGCTTTAAATGGAAAATTGCCTCGTGAATTTGCAAGACAACCACGCTCTCTCGAAGTTCTGGATCGATGGAAAGCAACAGAATACAGACAGTGCCTCTTATATACTGGCCCACTCATTTTTCGCAACATAATGGATGAGGACATGTACCAACATTTCCTGTCTTTGTCAGTTGCCATGTCCATATTGCTTGATTCTAGGGAAGCCTCCAGGAGTCATTATTTGAATTATGCCACAGAGTTGCTGGAATACTTTGTGAAAAAAGCACAAAAGATATATGGTGATACATTTACTACATATAATGTACATTCTCTCATACATATCAGCGATGATGTGAAGAATTATGGTGCATCTTTGAATGAATTAAGTGCTTTCAGATTTGAAAACTATCTACAAAAATTAAAAAAGTTTGTGAAGAAAGCTCAAAACCCCATTGCACAAGTTGCAAAACGACTGTTTGAATTAGAGAAAGTATCAGTGAAACCATGGCTGAATATATCGTCAACCTATCTCTCAACAAAAAGAAAAGACAATTGTATTCTTTTAAAATATCAAAGCTTTGCTTTTTTGCAAGAAAAGAAGCAAAATGGAGAGTTGTTATGCAAAGTTGTTCCTCAACGCAGACTTGAAAATTTATTCATTGATCCTTGTGAATCGAAGTTAATCAATGTTGCTGTGATGAGAAACAACACACTGCAGAGGCATGGACAATTGAAAACTATAACAAAACAGGACATTGATAGAAAAGTTGCATGTTTGCCATATGATGGGAAATTTGCCCTGTTCCCCCTGTTGCATGGAATTGAAAGACAATGATAGCAATGGAAAAGGTTATTATTCAGCGCTATTAATATTTTTATTGGCAATTGTTCAGGATATTTTTAATGGTCATATGCATTCCTAGAAGTTTACAGTTTTGTCAATATATTTCAAATTTCATCTTCGGAATTAAAAAGTTTTGATAATGAGCCAATATTGCAGCATTATGAGCCTCTTCAGGCAATGATGCATGATGGTGAAACAAGCAACGCATATAAGTATATTCATAGATAACGTTTCTACTCCAACATCGCAATAAATGAAGATTACATCAGTAAATATAGACCTTCCCTTAATAAAACATAATACAATCACTTATCACACTTATGATGATGTGAAAGACGGTTCTTATCAGGTATTCTTAATTATTTCTTTCTTTATCTGATATTCTGTTATCTTTACTTTATCTCTAAATACACATGTATGTATTTGCTTGTTTCATCATCATCATCATGTATCTTTACTTGAAGAGGCTCATAATGCTGAGGAACGTTTCGTAATAGATAAAATATTGAAAGCTTTGAAAATTTTTATCTTTTTCTGAATACTGATTTTTCTTAACGTTGGATTTACACAATTATATATGTATAATACATTTGTTTTACTTAGATGGATAAGAAATGGGTTCGGGCTGTATGGAGGGAAAACGACAAGGAAATGGAGTTGGCTATACCAAGTGTATGGGTTGAAGATAAATATATAAGGTGGCCAAATGCATCAAATGCTAAAACTGCATTAAAAGAATGCAGAAAACCAAATGAAAAATGGCTTTGAAAAATGTAAAGAAAACATCAGATTTTAAGTCATTTACAAAGAGTTATCGCTCTTTTCCGTGTTTGCTTCAGCCTTATATAAATGCTCATGCATTGTTTATAAACAATGAAGTTTGCGAGTCTGGTATAAGTTAATAACTAGTCATAGAATGTTGGGGATGATTTTAATTGAGGAAGATTGTTAAATATAATATTTTTCACGATTTTTATTTTTTCACCAAAACTGTGCATACATTCATTTAAGATTATATTAAGTGTTCTATCAGCCTGTATGTTCAGTATTTTCATCATAGTCAATTACATTGCTGTTCTTAGAATATATAAATGCTCAGACGACACACATTATTTATTATAAATTATCATCTGTTATTATTCAATATTTTTCAATTTCCTATTTCTTTCCGATATAATTAAAGACAGTTACCAGGAATGTGAAGCTTACGATGACACAACAGCCATTGAATCAGATGAAAGTGACTTAGAACCCATCACCAAAAGAAAATCGAAGAAAAAAGTCATGAGTGACTTCATTATGGGTAAGATAACATTTGACTATGATAAAAATTGTATTTAAAATTTTATCAACAATACTTATTTGTTAAATTTTTCTTGTTCATGATTATGAATTCTAGTAATGGTGTGTTTGTGGTTTCTTATTAGATTCTGCTGAAGAGAGTTCATCTTCTAAAAAACAAAAGAAATTACCCCTAGCAAGTAACGGTAAGATATATATATATATATATTATATTACAACATTTCATGGTCAAACATAAATATGATGAATTTGTCTAGTCCATCTGTCTTCTATTACTTGTCTGTCTGTTGTTAACATTTGTTTTAAGAATTAGTGATAGGGCTTTCATATTTCATATATGTAATCCTTTCACTTGACCTCATCCTTGATATGAATTTATCATAAATTGCCATCAACATTTGCACAATATACATACTCACATCTTGTTATAATACTATTTTGAATATGCATGTATGTTATTTAGATAATAATTGTTGCCTTTTCCTTCTTGAAGGTTTGCCAATAATTTGATTTTATATTCTAGCACCCGTTAATCTTCCTAAACCTCCCGAAAAATTGTCTTTAGCGAAAAGTCACGACCAACCGATTGTTCCTAGAAGTCCAAGAAGGTCGGTCAGTGTTACTCCATCTAAGTCATGGTCAAGTTCTCTAAGTAGAGATGGTTCTGTTGATAGATCTGCGGCCTCAGATTCGAATCACCTGAACAAATCAGATTCAGATAAAAGATCGAGGAGTCGACGCATATTAAGTAGGTCTTTATCAAGGTCAAGAAGTCTTCAACGTTATTCTGAAAAATTAAATATGTCAAGAACATCAAGGTCAAGGAGTCCTAATGATTTACCAAATATTCATAGGTTCAGATCCTCAAAGCCAAGGAGTCCAGTTAGGTTGTCAAACAGGTCTAGGGCAAAGAGTCCAGTTAGGTCATCAGATACGTCAAGACCCTCAAGGTCAAGGACCCCAGTGAGGTCATCAAACAGGTCAAGACCTTCACAGTCAAGCACTCAAGTGAGGTCAATAGTGTCCTCCAGGTCAAGGAGTCCCTTAACATCATTTAATAGGTCATTGTCCTCAGTCAAGAACCCCAGTTAGGTCATTTAATAGGTCAAGGTCTTCAAGGTCAATGACTCCAATAAGGTCATCCAACAGGTCAAGATCCTCAAGGCCAAAGAGTCAAGTTAGGTCATTCAATAGGTCAAGGACAAGGAGTCCTGTTAGGCCAGCAAACAGATCAAGGTCAAACAGTCCAGTAAGGCCATCCAACCGATCAAGATCCTCAAGGCCAAAGAGTCCAGTTAGGTCATCCAATAGGACAAGGAGTCATATTAGGTCAGCAAACAGGTCAAGGTCATCTAATAGGTCAATACCCTCAAGGTCAAGGACCCCTGTTAGGTCATTAATCAGGTCAAGATCTTCACGGTCTATGACTCCAATTGTTAGGTCATCAAACAGATCAAGATCTCCAAGCCGTGACAGACAACAACAGAAGCGTTCAAGGTGAGTAAAAAGAAGGTTCATTTTTAAAGGAATTTCAGAGCATTTTTGGCACTTAAAATGTGGCTGCCATGGGGTATATGTCACGTTATGACAGCTCCAGCTATAGGTAACACAGTATTTTTTTCAATAATATTTTCATATTATCATATACTTTATTATTGTATTATGTATGTTTGATATGAATCAGTTCACCAGTTCTGACTATATACCTTTAGCAGGATAGAGAGCACATCAGGGACATCTATAAGAGAGTCTAAGAGAAGACAAATTCAAGGAGATTCATTTCCGATGTCAGAAGAAAGTTAGTTGTTCAAAATATGTTTCATTATTTTTTTCAATTTGTTAAACACTTATCATGAGTATATTGAATTTTGACATACACTTTAGCTAAATATATCCATTGTTTAAATGTCAAAACTTCTTGTATTTAATTTTCATCAAATTTTGTATCTTAAGGATTCCAGAGAAGGGTCCTTTATCTTCTTGTTGAGATTAGAGACCTGATGAAAAACCAGACTGACGCTCCATCAACAAGTGTAGAAAGTGTGTCTCACAATGCCATCCAAACAGAAGAAGAATTCGAGGACCTTGATACACGACTTGAAAGCAGCACCTTTAAAGTCAACTTTGTAAGTGATTACTGATAAGATACTGATCCTTATCAATCAAATGGACAAAAACTCAAACAATAACATTATCAAAGTAATTCATGTAATATTAATGAATAGCACCTTGTACATGATTTAATGTTTTTGATTGTAACAAAACTCTGAATTGTGACGAAATTGAATTGCAATCATAAATGACAGTCGCTCGGTATGAACACAAAAGTATAATTATATTTCAGAAATCTCTGCTTAAAAAGATCGGAGGAACAGACGGAAATGACCACATGAAGAAAGCTATGTTAAGGTAAAGAAAAATAGTAGATATAATTAAAATCATTTGATTAAAAGTATGATTTGAAAATGAGTTTATATGACAACAATTTTTACTTGTTTCAGAACCATGACAAATTCATACATGGCTTCACTAAACATGAAGGGCAAAAGAGGAAAAAGGGCATTTGGTTCCTCAAATTTATATCAGGTCATTAAAGGTAAATTTATTTTCTATTTCTTTAAACATTCTGAGACTGTAAAATTTTCTTGAATTCTGTAGTAAATAAAATGATATTTAATATTTGACAAATTAGCAAAGTCACTAAATATAGCAAAATAAACAAAAATATTGAATATTGCAGGACCAATACATTTTTGTATATGTCCCTCACCTAGTTCAAAACCCGTAACTTTGCATAAATTAAGTCATTCAGCCTGAAACCCTTACTTGATCTGTATCTCATGAATATAAACTCAAATACAAAGTTTCATTTCAACATTTAAAATATAACAGGTCTGTAAAACTAAAGTGTCACAGATAGATCGACAGACAGACGGATGAACGAAGAGACAGACGGACTGATGTTGTGGAAACCTATAGTCCCCGCTGGTTTTATCCGTTATGGGTCTAATAATGACACTATTTATTCCTATAAAACATTCATGTATTACAAAACAATATCATTTATTTTCCAGAGACTGTATTAACATCCCATAGAGATTACACGGAGTCAAAATTCAATGAAGATGTAGGAAAATTTTTAAAGTACGCCCCGGAACGTATTGGAGGAGGAGGAAGGAAGAAAAAAGAGTAGAAATATATGAACCATAGAAAAAATTATTAAAATTAATTTAAAGTAATTGATTCAATTTATCATCATTAATACAACAAAATTCATTATTAAACGTATTTTAATCAATAGGTGATATTTAAAAAAAATGAGGGAAAAGCCATTTTGTTGACTGAATTATTTCGTTTTAAAGTTTGGGATTTTTATATTATTCAAACTCACACTGTTATGCCTCTGTATCCGGGTTGAAACTTTTATTTTAGGAAAATATGCACAAATAAATCTTACTTTGACTTGTATTTTCGATTGTTGAGACATTTCATTTTTACATTCATATGTGCCGCCTCCTTATATGTATATACGGTATGCCTTATTATGATTATAACATTTTATATTTTGTATAGTTTGTATTCTCTTTTGATTTAGTGTTGTCATTTGATATAATAATTTTATGCCCACGGATCGAATGATCGGGTGCATATTATTTTGTGCTGTGTATTTTTTTTTCTATTGTTTAATCTTAATTTAACTTGTATTACCAGCAATAGTTTAAAAAAGTCTCTCTGCAGTAGCATCAGCTAGTCTGTCACAAACATATGCTTTATGGTTACAACAATAGTGTATATTGCCATTTTAGCATTGAATTGCAACAAATTGGCATGTTTTTAAACTAAATTTGAATGAAACGTGGGGAAAGTAATATTCTTATTCCCTTTGAAGTTTGTGATTTTATGTCATCATGTCATATTGAGAAAAATCAAAATAATCTCACAGAATGTTTCCTCACATTTATTTATCTTCAGATTTTAAAGACTATAATTATATTGTAGAATGTGAGGCAAAGTTTGCACACCATGAATTACCTGTACACGTATGATTTATAAGACATAGCTCTTTAGATGTACATTTTGTTCATGTATGAATTTGGTAAACCTTTCTCCAATAAATTGATCGTTATTACTGTATTTCAATTTTTTCTTGTTTTTAAATGATGTATTTTATTTAGATCATCTGTCTGCTTCAATTTGATTGACATAGAAAGAATCAGAAGTGACGAAATATCAACCAAATATCAACTAAAGTAATATTGAATAGATAAAAGATGTACAATTTGTAGAAAGGTTGAAACAACAAATTTCAACCAAAAATCAACCAAATCTAACCTTTGAATACACATCAGAGGACGTTGAAACAAAGTTAGATTTCAACCAGATTTCAACCAATTCTAAACATTGTATTTACATCAGATGACGTTGTTTCAACGTTGAAACAATGTCAGACTTCAACGTTGAATCAACGTCATATTTCAACGTCCATTCAACTTTCATATCCAACCAAAATTCAACGTCATTTCAACGTTGAAGTGTGACGTTGTTTCAACGTTTACACAACGTCGAAATGCCTGCTGGGATTATAAAGTCACGGTAATTTGATATTTTTAGGCTATATGGAATTCGCTCAGATCACAACATACACTCTGATGCACACACACCTACACGCTGATGTACACACACCTACACACACCTACTACTACACACATTCGTCGCACTGATATATTAATATAAATATATTAATCCAGAGACATACGTAACAACACGTGTTTGTTATATGGCTCTGTTTAAACAAAGTAAATTGTGTTCGATAGATAGACTCTTTAACGTTAACTGACGGTCTGTAACTTTTTGGGGTAGCAGAACATCACTCTTCCCACGCGTGACATAAGGCATGATTAATATTCCATTATCACATCAAAAATTTTAAGGGAGACTCCAACATGTCTGTTCTAGGGTGATGGTGAAGTTAGAGTTATCTTTCTTTATATTATCACATATTTTCTTCTCCCGTAAAACTCAAGATCCAAATAAAGATTGGAATTAATTACCAGTTTGGCCTGATTGAAAGAACCCTAGAACCCATCTGAGAACAGAGCTATGCCTGAGGACGAACTGCTTAGTTTTCGAAAAATTTACAAAATTTTATCATGACAGATATGAAGTATACATTAGCGGTCAATACAGAAAGGTGAGCTAATGACGTCCTCGGAGATAACAGTCCACCAGCAGCGCTATCGACATAGTGCTGAAAAAAAATACATAAACATATATGTGTATCAATTTTGGGCACCATATACATGTCAATATTAAAATGATTGAGGAAATACGAAGAGGAATAGTGAGTTCATTTTCCCCCTTCAGTGTTAAAATGTATAGAGTACGAGTGCGCCTTTTGTTTTATCCCCACATCCCTGATCCATTGATTATTAGGAGGAACTAATTATATATGTTTTGAAAGCCAATTATTAAGACCTTTCTTTTCCAGACATTTAAAGACAGAGCTATGGAATACGGTAAAAGTATGAGAATTTAAATGATTTTAGAGAGGGGCATAATCAGCCATGAATTTTACATATAAAAGGAAACATCTTCCAAATTACATGTAAAACCCATTGTATTTGTATAGGATTATCCTCCCACCATCACCTTACATAAATGGCAAATTTGTGTCTGTAGCGGGAAACAGCGTCGATACTACTAAGGTCGTAACGTAAACGTAAATAACATTTTACTTTGCATTTATTCCGTAACTGTAAATACATATGTAACTCCATTAATTCATAGCGTAAGGTGTGGGTTTCGAAAACTAATGCATCTTCAGTGATGCTCAAGGATAAAACTGTGGAAATCCAAAGTACAGGTACTTGAACAGCAAACACATTACCACATTGACGTAAAGGCAAGAACCATATAGCCCATTTAAAGCTGTATACCCTATGTTATAGGTAAATTTATTCTAAATTGTTTTGATTATATATATATAAGCTCTGTGTATGGTGAGGAAATAGTGATGAATTGACATAAAATATCAATTTGGGAATTTCAAACTATCAATAAAGTATTTAGGCTTGAAAATAAATATCAAACGATAAATGTCGAGACGAGCAGGTAGTCTTTCTGGTACAGAAATTCCTCTTCAGGCATAATCACAAAGTGAACAAATTTATTTACTAATTCTAGTGTGTACAACTCTAAGATAGCACAGAAATTCTTCATTAGGAATAATCACATAGTGAACAAATTTATTTACTAATTCTAGTGTGTACAACTCTAAGATAGCACAGAAATTCTTCATTAGTAGTAACCACATAGTGAACAAATTTATTTACTAATTATAGTGTGTACAATTCTACGATAGCACAAATATTCTTCATTAGGAGTAACCAAAAAGTGAGCAAATTTATTTACTAAACTACTGTGTAAGTTCGAAGTTAGTTCAGAAATTCTTCATTAGGCGTGACCTGCAAGTAAACAAATTCGTATACTACTACTTATGTGTCAAGTTGTAAGCTAGGTACCTAATGCATAGATTAATATTTATTTCCTCGAGGAAGCTGTATAAGATCAATCTTCGGGTGGGTCCGCTGCAAAGGTCTAAATTTGTATGCAATGCATCAGGCTGTTGCCGTCACCATATACGTGAAATGATCCTGGAATGACGTAAAACAATAATCAATCAATCAATCAATCAATCAATCAGTATTTCCTCGAGGTGTTAATCATGCTTACAGTGAAACTGACGCTATTAACTCCCTATACGTACATAAGGGTTTATGCATCAGTGGACGCAAAGAGAATAGGATAGGCAAAACAAGATGTTTAAATTCATAACCTCTGCGTGTAAGTTATCAGTAATACGTGCTCTGTCTTAATATTGTGTCATTAGGTGATCTATTTTCTATTTTGTTTAATCCATTATATCGCAATATGGAAGCTGTGTTAATTTGATTGATTGCTTTCCGTCACTCCACAATTAGTTCATGTTTATGGTGACGGCATCGCCATGGTGTATTGCACATAAATCTATACTTTATCAAGCAGTAAGAGTTCTATTAGGTGCCACACCTATGGTGACACGGGACCTCAGTTTTCACTGTCTCATGCAAAGAACAGGATATCGGTGTGCTCATGGTAGGATTCGAACCCAGGACATTTCGGTCAGGAGCCTACCGTTTCATCTCCTGAGCTTCACCGAATCGGAGTTAAATTCAAATGCTAAATAATATAACAGATATAACATAATATGCCAACAAGCACTGTGCCGACTTGGTTCCCACTGTGCTACGACTTAAAAAATTTATTGGGATCGGTGAGGGAGGTAGTTGTAGTGAGTAGTCGTAGGAAAAGGATGTGTTTTTCTTCTTTTTAAACCATTTGAGTCGTGGTCTTGTCGGATCAACCGCTTGTTCCAAAGACGGAGATATTGCAGAGCGATGACGTAAGGTATAGTCTTATCATACGAATTTCCTTTTTTACATGATGTAAGGGGCTTGATGCCCAACAAACTACTTTTTGTCGAAATTTTCATTATGACGTCATTGTTTGGATTTAAGAAGTGAATCCTATATTTTTGGGGGTTGATTGAGGTATCAACCTAAAACATGGACGGAAAACTGCATCAGTGCGCGAAGCGCATTGATGCAAAAGTTTTCCGTCCAAATTTTATAAGTATTGTTTAGCTTATATCTGGAAACAAAAATTTTACCAGTGTCCAATAAACAATTTATTGTGGCATTGCATTACTATTTTATCCCTGAAACATGTGACTGAGATCGCGTAGTATTACAACGACAAGGTAAATAACATCATGAAGTCAATAATGGCGCCTTACACGAATTTCGAAAACTTGATCCTAGTGTTCATTGAAAAGATTAGAAGTGAAAAAGAATGAACAATTATTAAAACACGAATTAATGAAACATGCATATGAGGACGATACTCTGTTACCTAAGGTATCTATATTTTAAATGCTATTAGTATTATTAGAAATGCAATGCATGTTGACTGGTGTACGTGCATGTCACAAGGTGGAAAGAGTGGTTCACGGACTTGGATCGGAGGCAGCACCTTTTCTGGTGCCCGTTCTCTTTGCCTAGTCGGGTATGATACCGTAGAAATTACAGTTATCAGCGTCCATTATCAAGCGATCGGTTAGTAGTAGACGAGTACTGTTTTTGTTTTGTATTTGACTACATGCATTTCTAAACAGAAATGAACTCAGTGGCGGATTTAGAGGGGGGGGGGATTTGGCACCAAAAATGGCTGAGTAGTTTGGATAATACAGATGTGGGTCCCACCCTCCTGGATCCGCCACTGGTACTGTAGACTAGTTGATATCCTAGTTATATTGTACTTTTTTTTTATTGAATAATAGTAAGAAATTATATTTTATATTTAATAGTTCCTGAAGTGAAGTGCGATTTCTTTTGTACTTTGAATTCGTTAAATATAACGAAACAATGTTATGTAATCGATTAACTACATGGGAATCATTGTACCATAAATAGAACGGGGTTTTGCATTCCAGAGGAAAGTAGATCCGGCAATTGTGACATATCTGCACTCAAAATTTTGTTTATGCAGAAATCAACTCAATTTTTTAACCAATCAGATATGCCGTAAGACCATCAACACAAAGAAAATTAAATGATTGCTACGTCTCAACTTTGAGCGGCAAAACATTATATGACGGGCATTTGATTGAGAGATGAAATTAATATGAAAAAGGTCTATTGCATAGTAATATAAGTCCAAGTCGTATGAAATGATCTCGGTATGATAACTTCTCATCAGTCATGGAAAGATGCGTCATGAGACGTGGTTACGCTTCTGGCATATCTTATGTATCTATAATTTACCCCGACATAACTACGACTGTATACGACACCGCTACATGACATAGATTCTGTTTAACCTGCATCGTTTTTGTTTGTAGAACATCATTTGCAGTGTAAAGATGATGGATAAATCCAAAGCACAAGTCCAAAAATCATAAAACCAGAGGACATACAAAATCAGTGAAAATGAAAAACAAATGGAAAATAACAAAATATGTCTACTTGAAGAGCATATGTGAACCCAAGTGATGGAGTGAGATCAGGTGCCCGGGGAGAGTGAGCATCTCCTGCTTGCTAGCAACACCCGTCACATATACCCAGTAGAAAGAGTCAGATTGTGTAAATTCCATATGTATTTATATATGGAGAAGTCGAAATAGGTAACCTTCTAGTATAGAAGGTGTCAAATCTGTGTAAAATGATCGGAATCGGTCTCAGTCCAGAATATCATTTAAAAGTCTGGAGTTTAGACTGTTTTGAGATTGACATCTGTACTGAGGAGTATCTAATTACGGAGACATATGGTCGCACATATCTGAACACAAGAACTTGCCTGCCAATGAAAATGTATTTATCACTTATATTTATATGTCATATCGTGTTGATATCTTGATAGCGCAGTTGCTGTTAATCATATTCAGTGTTAGCGCAATCGGAACTAATCTATCAAATTCGAAGAAAAGCCTTAGATTCATTTTAGTTCACTGTAATCAGTCACAGCAGTGTATGGATTATAGATATATGACACGTTGTACGAATGTCGTGGTTTAAACGCAATGGCGTTCGCTGTGCCAACTTCACGCGTCCGCTTCGAGTTTTACGTAATGTTCTATTCTCTAATACGAAAAGATCTGATACCTTTCAAATTTATTACGGGGTATGACTTCGGTTTTATCGTAACTGATAACACGCATTTTTCGTCAAATATCATTAATATTATTGTAAATAGATGAACATCAGCACTGGAAAACATACAGAGATGGTATATTCTTTTTTCTCTCACTTTAGGCAATAGTCATACATGTAGTCAAATAAAAGATCGAAAAATAATATTTTACTTAGAAACTGAAGATAAATCCCGATGGGTATACCCCATGCAAAGTCACTTGTCTGGATCATCTCAGCGTTTGACAATAAACCCCATACGTAGTAGTGTAGACTTTATTGAGTTATTTACTACAGGCGTCGCTAGTAAACATATTTAAAAATTTTATTTTTATGTCGAAGCGTAACGAGTCCAGATCGGAACATATTATGCCATGGGCTGTAAAGATTCATCACTTTACTTTGTTCATGACACTTTTTGTCATATAATGTAATCTAATAACTTTTTCTTGTCTCTTTAAATTGTTTAGATAATCTTAGAGCAATGATGGTGAGTGTCCAAAAAAAAAAAAAAAAAAAAAAAAAAAAGAAAAGAAAAAAAGAGATGCAATATGTAATGAAAATAAATCATCACACGATACTAATGTAGATATACCGACAGCTGATCTATCTACCTCTGTTCACTGTGAGGAATTCTATCGACAAATATTATCTGTATCGAATACAGAATATGTTTGGCAAAGTGGCAGGAGATTCAATTAATGAGAAGCTTAAGTTGTGTGATAGCTATAGTTTTTACCGGCACTCAAAATCTCTAGATGAGGTGTCACACGTTATGATGCATTTATATCATGTGCGTCCAGCCAAAAGTACATTACATATATATAATCATGTACTGATCCTAGAATATAGCTGTTTTATCGTGTTGAGTTAGGCGGATAGGAAACGGCTTCTTACAGCTTTATGGTCACACCTATCGTTCATTATAAGTAAGCATTAAGATTTGTATATCGACGGGTTGTGAATTCTTATATTTTTTTAATTGGCGGTCGTCGACATACTACTGACACACATTGATTTATTATTTCTGATCATCTGTTGATCATACTTGGGTAAGTTTAATATCAAGTGCTTTTCATTCTCATTAATGTTTCATACATGGCATAGTGATGTATATACATAACTTTCTATCAATATTGATTTGACCAATAGATAATGACCAAGAAGGCGAAAATGTGATATTTAGTGTTTCTGTTTTTATTATTGCATTAAATATTATAATTAAGCATGCCATGAAATTACATTTAATGGAAATAATATCAAAAGGTGTAATTATAAACTATTTGTCTTTGTCTAGCTATTTGCATTATGTGTTATACTTTCATTCATTGTAATGTATGGAACGTACATCATTAAAACTAGTATTGTCTACTTTTTGTGCACTTTTCAACATTTTGGATACAAACCAAAGTAAAAGAAAAAACTATTTGTTTTTATAAGTTTCACGAATTGGACTTTTTTTTATTCTTGGTTCAAAATGTGATTCACAAATACATTTTTCTATTACGACTCCTGTTGGATCTCGAATACTCCCGTCAAAGAATTCTCTCGATAAAATAAATATTAAGACAAATATATATTCAAGTAAATATTTGCCTAACATTTTACTCTTGCGTAGTTGACAAGTTGTAACCGTTTCTGTAAAAATAATCTCCGAATATTGGCCCTGGTTTTGAATAGATAAAAAATAATGGGTACTTTGCAAAATAATCTTATTGAACTACGTTTGCAAGTAACAGTATTAAACTACAAGAGTCCATTGCATTCAAAGTGGAGAAGACAAAGGATCTCGACTCCATTTATTCCATTCATTACTACTGCGTACTAAGTATGCCAAAAAGTAGTTTGAATCTCATTTTCCAAGTACAAGTATATATTGCATTATCAACTTTTGGCATCAATGCTTCTGATCTAGTAGCTTTGCCTATAGTATTTTTTTGCGCATCCCCAGTTCTCTAGTCAATTCTTCTTTTCTTTAGGTTAGAAATTTTATTGAGGAGCTACTACGCGCACTCCCACTCCATCAAGGGGGTTCACATATGCTCTTCAAGTAGATATTTTTCATAGTTTTCTATTTGGTTTTCATTTTCACTGAATTTGTATGTTCTTTGGATTCATGATTTTCGGACTTATTGTGTGGATTTATCGATCATCTTTACATTAGAAATGCAAATTACCCTCACAGTATTGATTTGATAAAACATCTTCATTCGAATAAGGAAATCAACATGTCAGTCAATGATATCCGATAATTATACACAAGATCTTTGTATCTTCCGTGAAATTTGTGGAATGTTGACTTTAGACGTTTGGCTTTAAATATATGTGATAATAACTTTTCATTAAGTAATTTATTTTGGTAACAGAAGGAACCGTAGTCAGAAGAAGCTTGAGCTAATATGTCATTATTATTTCAACATTCTGTATTATCTATACATCTTCTAAATTTACATAATTATTTCTATGTACTCTAATAATAGTTGTACATAGTTATGACAGTGAACCCTTTTTATTCGCTTACTGCAAAATTCCTGAAAATTAATGAAAACGGTTTCATTTCATATATTTTAGATAATAAATCATAATAGATTATACATCAACACAATATTGACAGAATAGGCGATGTTTAAGATATTGCCTTCCATCTTTCAACTATATGAAACGGACTGATATATAGAGGAGAGAGTAATTCAGGGAGAGCATTGTAAACAAAACCACACAACCTTGTACTGGAATGGGAGCGAGGAATTCTTATTTGAAGTAAAACTTCGACTATTCACAAAAATTTTGAAGAGTTTTTGTTTTGTGAGTATATAAAAAGTAAAAGCGCCACTAGCTGTCCAAATTGGCATAAGGTGCAATAAAGATATTCACGTAAATACATATGCTTACTTTTATTATTCTTATGAGAATCTTGCCTCATAGTGAATAAGGAATCAACGAAATGTAAAAATCATTATTAAAAAGGTTAGGTTGAACCTATAGTAAAATTAGAGTACAAATACAATATTAAATATAGGAGGATTGAATTCAATAACTTGTGTCTCTCCAGAGTTGCTAAATGCCAAAATTATGGAAATCCAAAGAATAGATATTTGAAAAGCAAACTAAATGCCACACTGACCTAGAAGTGTTAAAGAGCCTACGAATAGTCTAAGGACAGAGCTATACATACGAGAGATACTCCTTACATTTAGAAAAATTTTGTCACAGTAAACTTTTAAGTTCATATTTTGGGTTAGTATAGAAGTACTGAAAATTGGTATTGCGATTACTCTCTCCGAATAAAAATCCACCAACAGCGGTATCGACTCCTTTGTTTTAATGAATATAAAAGATACAAACACGTATCAATTAATGCAACATAAATAGAGAAAGGAAAGTGTGAGTGATGATGCGCAAACTTTTTCTGCCTTTTTTTCAATTGAACTATTTTCTACGGTTAGCTGGGGCTTGTGAGGCTACATCTCGTGCAATTTAATTTCCAAAACAAGAATGGTTTAATATAATTTGACTTTGGGCGTCGCATTACAGTTCAACATTAAAGTAAAAAAAAAAAAACGAAGAAGTACCGAAGGGTAATGTAAAGATGATGGATAAATCCAAACCACAAGTCCAAAAATCATGAAACCATAGGACATACAAAATTAGTGAAAATGAAAAACAAATGGAAAATAACAAAATATGTCTACTTGAAGAGCATATGTGAACCCCTGTGATGGAGTGAGATCAGGTGCCCGGGGAGAGTGAGCATCTCCTGCTTGCTAGCAACACCCGTCACATATACCCCGTAGAAAGAGTCAAATCGTGTGAATTCCATATGTATTTATGGAACCATATCTCAAAGTCAATGGAATAAAAGGACAATATCGTGAATAGTGTCATAATCAGACAAATGCGAACCCCAATAAAATCGAGGTGAGACCAATTTTCCACAAATATAGAAATATAGAACGCACGTGGTATTGAAGTATCAATCAAATCACATGGAAGATAAAAGAAAATGTAAACATCTTATTGATATTTTTTTGAGTTATTCAATGATAACTTTTGATATTAATACAACTTTAAGATCTATAAAAAGAAAATTAAAATATAACGACTTAATCTTAATGTAGTACTTAACTCCTGTATGACACATGGCCATCGGATGTTTATGTTATAATGCCTACAGATAAAAATAGAAAATGTTTACACTTTGCATCTGGGCCAGCCGATAAACCTTGTGTTTATAGGTACACAGGAAACAATTTATTAAAATGTACAAAATGTTGACATGAATAAATGAGAAATGAGTACAGTTAGGTGTTAGAAATTACTCTATTAATCACCGTCATATGTACTTCAATTGAAATGCATTGTGATAATCAGATTTAAAAAAGGTGACCGTCATGACGGTTTCTTCAGACATTAGTAATGTCATCTGCATGTTAGATCGTTCAGAAATGCAGACGCTTGCAACGAACCCCATTCGAAGCACTGACAGATCCTTGACGTGCGACGTCTACTGTGTCATAGGACTTCGGTTTTCACTATATCATCCACAAGACAAGGACACCGATGAACAAACGTTTGGACTTAATGCCGATTAAGATATATAGGCTTTTTGCATGTTTGTTATGTTAGCCAGTTCTATGGAAACTGGTGTAAAACTACGGGGAATTATATAGAAAGTGTTTGACGTCACGATGGTTTGACGTCAGATACCTGCTCATATGGGAAATAACTGTATAACTAAAAATACACAATTGTTCACTAACGTTAGCGATGATGGGCAGATATTCCAAAAATCGTCGGTTGAAAAATTATCAAATACAAATTTCGTAGTGTTATGTATAAGAAACTTTTAAACATTTATGCAGGTGTAATGTGCATCTAATAAATATAGAACATATATACCTTTGAATTTCTGCACCAGATACGCATTTCGACAACTTATGTCTCTTCAGTGATGCTTGTGGCCGAATGATTGGAATTCTCATAATATATCAATATTTGAAGAGCAGTGTTGAAACCAAAATGACTGAAAAGGGAACCAAAGAATCTATCTAAGGAAAGAGCTATGCATGAGGGAGATACTCCTTGGTTTCAGAGTAATTTACTTAATTTGATGATTGAAAATTTGAAGTATATATTTCAGTACAAAAGCACTTAAAACTAGACTTATTGTGCCCTCGGGATATATCAGTCCACCAGCAGTGACACCGGCCTAGTGGTTATGATAAATATAAAACATATATACCTTTCGATTTTGTGCACCAGATGCGCAATTCGACAACTAATGTCTCTTTGTCTCTTCAGTGATGCTCGTGGCCGAATGATTAATACCACTACTAATACTCATTTTATTGCATTTATGTTATTTTCATGAAGAAATTAAGGAAGGGGGATCTTTTTTATTCCCCCATGGGTATAGCTACGATACAATAGGAAAGCATCGTAACCTCGTTAATTTCAGGGACGACTAAGAGCGACGAATAGAATGTAAGAGAAACAGATCTGGGTCATCAGGCACTTTAATACATTTTTTGTAAGTAGGTCACAAATATATATAATACAGCATAATGAAATAGAGGAGATTGAAAACGAAATATACTTCCTACATTCATATAGCATAAAGTGTGGTTCTAATTAGTGTAAATTCTGTCTTGACACCGAGACAGTTGCAACTAAAGTCTTGAGGGATTAAAAAGATATATATTGTATTACGTCTCATATTTACTAAAATATGTAAAGATAAAACATTCATAAAAAAGTAATCAAAAATGGCTATTTAGTACTCATATCTTGCAAAAATATTTCAGAATTGTTTTAAAGGATTATTGTCACTCATAAATTCATTATCAGTAAAATGAACCGTCTGTTAACGAAATAGTATCATGCTGTCTATCTCCTATCTGACGGATGAAATATGTCCCATGGAACATAAGCCATTATAATCTTCCCCATGAAACTAGACAATATTGTATTGTGTGACTGAGTAGGGGATTCTCTTAATCTTAAATTCGCGATTTTGAATGTTGATTTATATAATAGACGACCAATGTCTAGATGTTAACACTTAGAGACAAACAATTTTAAAAGAAAAGAGAAAAGGAAAGAAGATATCTGTCTCAGACGTATGAGAAAAGTTGGCACGGACATACCGATAATAAAGTAAATAAAGAAACAGAAAGGCATAAGAACAAATTTGATTGTTATAAAGTTGTTGTTCCGACATACTGACCGATTGTCACTTAATTGTTGTGTTCAATCATGAGAAAAGTTTCGATTATAGATCAGTTATGGAAAATTGCATCTTTATTGACTACATAAACGTATCCACTTATCTGAACGCAAGATAATTTAAACAGAGGAATAAATTTATCTCTATAATTTAACAAAATGATTGATAACGTGGCAGTTATAATGCTAATTTGGGACAGTTATTACAATAGTAAAACATATATATATATATATATATATATATATATATATATATATATATATATATATATATATATATATATATATATATATATATATATATATATATATATATATATATATATATATATAGAGAGAGAGAGAGAGAGAGAGAGAGAGAGAGTTCGACAAGTGGGTTAACAATTGATTGGGACCAGGGAAAATTTTCTCTCGGGCAAATCCTTTTAATAGATGTACATTTTTTATTCATATTGTACTGTAAACAAATTTTAAAATTCAACTTCATATCATGCGTAAAGTACAAGATTTAGATTGAAACCTACTTTTGTGAATGGCGAACTTAAATTATGATGGAATTGTTCTAATATTCCTCTCAGGTTAATGTCTAGCTATGACATTCATTCATTACTGAAAATTATGTGACGGCGGACCAAATGTTTTATTTCATCCTGTTAACTTCTTACTGTAAGAATATATTGCATCATAAAGATAATTGGTGTTTCGTTCTCTACATTCATTCTAAAGGACAGAAGAAGAACATAAATCATCAAAAAAGAAGAAGGAGAAGAAGAAAATAAAAAAAACCCCAGAGGATTGACGTATACGGGCTTCAGAAATTTGTATGCGAAAATAAAAAAGGTAGAGTAATTCATATATTACATGACATATTTCATATTTACCGTTATTCAATTGTATGTCCTATAACAGATATTTATTGGAATCCTTACTGGATTCTTGTGGTCTCATTTCCATATATTCATATATTTTTTCATACTGTCGCAAACCGATAATCTTTGATGGAATGTCCGTTTGGTGAAATGTTCCGTTACCATATTTACCATATATTGCTTTTCGTTTCTGATGTTTGAAAGGTTTACCATCATCCGTTCATAAATGTTTGGTCATTTTTATTTAAACATACACCGTTTTAGCGCCGTTTGTAGATTTAAATCATTGTTAATTGTTTTACTCGGTATAGTTATTCGTTTGTTCCTGTGTAGTTTTCCGTTGTTTATATGAGTTTGCAAACTACACAACTTTTCCAACACAGGCAACATTTGTTGGTCGTCTAGTATTACATTTTCTAATATTTTTGTGTAATAGTGTATCGTTTATATTTTTGCCTCCTCTATATTCTTTTAATGACGGCGAGGGGACTATTTGTTTCATCCTGTTGTGCAACGCTGCCATTCTTTGTCTAACGATGTTTTGGATGTAGTGCATCAGTATATGAAACAAAGAGCGGTACCCTTTCCTTACTTTTCCTGATGTAGTTTAGAAGATTCCTCTGATTTTTTAAGTTATAGATCATCACTAAGTATCTTTTTTATCACATGAGATTTGAATTCCTTTCACTGTTTTTGATATGTGTTCTGTAGAACATATTCTCTTCAAAACAAGTCCTAATCCAAATGGTATAGCATCTCTTCTTTGGGGGTGGATTCAACTTTCGTGTAGATATTGATGTTTATCTGCTTCTTTAGAGAATAGATTTGTTTTAAAGTGTCCCTTTTCCAAAGACATCTGAACCTCTATACATTCTATTATATCCTTGTAGTATCTAAGTCCTAGTTTTATATTTGAGTGAATTTCATTTGCAATCTGCTACTATTAGCTTTATTCTCCGTGGTTCCATGTACAACATATATCACCTGTATTTCGAACACAAGACGACAAAAGATTTTCAGTGTTTTGAAAAAACTGTGCCTCCTATTTATCCATGTACATGCATGTGTAAGTCATTGAATTGAATTTAGAACGATGTCTGTCATGATTAGTTCTACTTTTTCTACTTTTATTTTGGTATCATCTAAATTATCGTCATACTAATGGTCATAGAAAATTTTATATTCGCATGTTCGTTTCTTACATTTTAACGTCTGTTAATGTTTATGAATACCTACATTTTCCATTTCGATATATACTTAAAACTTCTGCATAATAGTTTTGCATCCCCCCCCCCCCCCTCTTCTCTCTCTGTAGTTTCGAGAAACCCAAACTCGATCGAATAGCATTACTTTGATCGTAGTTCGTAGTCTTATTAGTATCTTGTTCTGGGTTTTTCTTTTATAATGTTTTATTTCTGCGGCTAATTTGCATTTTATAAATCTCGTCACAGGTATACGGCCTATTGTTACATTTTAAATATAGAAAAGTTTGTTTGTATATTAAAGGGCCAGGTATCGTCTTGTATGAAAGCAATCAGTATACGTGTACCTATTCCAGTATCTATTTTATACCATTAATTTTGTATTTGTGACATCGATACTCACTAATACATCAGTCTCTAGATGTTTTAACATGCTAGGATTGCACATTCCTACGTATAACAATCAACTGGACCATCGGTCACTCGAATATCCTCAATAATTATTTTCATCGGATTGTCAATATATCGTTCAAACTCAGTGGGATATGAATATATCTTGTATTACGCTATGTTTTTCCAGAGCATGTTCATTTTCATTCCCATAAAGATAAACCAACACATAGCGGAAAACAATTTCTATCTACTAAGTTTATTTTTTTTTTCAAAATGAATTATTATTATCATTTTGGTTTTGGTGCGCTGATTCATAGTTTTATAGAAGTTGATAGAAATAATTCAAGTATAGGAAGACGGTCAATAAAATATATCTTTAACCTATGAATACGCTAATATTTCACAAACATTAAAAACATTTAATTCTGTTGCACTAAAATAAGCTTTATTTATGAGTAGAAATATACAAAGTTTCTTTTTCTGATTTTTTGATAACAACATATTAATTTATAAACGTTTTGTGTGTAACGAAATATTTATGACCTCTCTTCTTGAGAGACCTGTCGATCGTTGTTCTCTATATGGAGGATTATTTATTAATTTTTAAATATGTGTCCTTTGTTTGTGCTGCTTTTGCGGTGAGTGGGAAGGTGGGTGCCCGTAAACCGGTGAACCGCACCAATTGAATTGCGTTTGTTACTTCAATTGACAGTCCTAAGTCGGTATCGTAACCGCAGCACAATCGAATATTTTGTAATGTTTTTCCTTGTGTATTCTATTATTATCATATTTTTGTGTGTGCATGTCCTTGGTGATTTTTGTCATACAGGGTTGTCAGATGTCTTCAGTTCTCTCTTTTCTTTCGCGAGTTTTAAGGTTAAAAATATTTACGAGCATATTAAACAGTTGCATATCTCTAACCCCAGTCACTAAGACACTGCAGAAGTGAAGGAACAGAGTTTCAAAATTTGTTAAAATTGTCTCATTAATTTCGACAAACCGATACGTAGGAAATAAATGAAATTAACATGTGACGCCCTGTTTGGCTAATGATTTATTGTATATTCATTTAGCATATTGACGCTACATTTATTAATCATCTGAGTGCGGTATATTACTTACATGTTAATCTAACAATAATCACCAAGAGGTAACATCAAATGATATGTTAGCTGTCACTGACGATTGCGTTTTAATCAATCTTACATAGGTAATAAAAGTGACTTGCCGATTCCACTACTCATACTTTTCAGTCTATGTCTATGCCAAAGTTTGAAAAAAAAGAGTACATGAACGTAAAATTGAAATTAAACACGAAAAATTAACCTGGTGAGTTTTTACATATAATTTTGGAACGATTCGGGGGTAAAAACACACACATAAAAGATTTATTGATTGATTGATGGAATGTTGTTTAACGTCACTCCACTTGTTTCACGTATGTGGTGACAACATCTGCCTGATGCATTGCATACAAATTTAGACTTTTGCAATGGACCCACCCGAACAGTGAAGGATCTTTTACGTACCACGCCTACTGTGAAACGGGACCTCGGTTTAACTGTCTCATTCGAAAAACAGAACACCGATGCACCAAGGGCGGAGTCGAACCCGGGATCTCTCGATAGTGAGCCAAGCATCTTATCCACTAGCCCACGATAGCTTCACACATAAAAAGACATCTTCAGTATATAACTATGGTACGAACATTGTCAGTTGTGGTATATTCTGTACTTTTTCCAGATTTGATGGTTAATACAATTTAATCGAACTACAGAATTAAACATATACAAGATGTGACTTCAATGCCTAGAAAACGACGAGGCGCAGGTAGTCTGAAATTTTTGATAAGAAAGAAAACACAAAGCTGTATGACATAATCACCAAAGACATGCACACAAAAATGATAATAGCGGAATATACAAGGAAAACATTACAGAAATATTAGATTGTGCTGCGGTCACGATACCGCATATAGAAACATGGATCCCCAAACAATGATTCCACAGACGAATTGGGTAATGATATAGGAAAGAAATTAACTAATTAAATAAAATCTAGTATATAACATTATTACCAGAATCATGCATAGAAATTAATCAGAATATAATGAGAATATATCGATGAAAGTTTCTTATTCTGTATAATTGATAAGTCTTGACATATGGCGCAAACAAGAGCCTCCAGTCCTATCCTGAAAACCTTTGAGACATCGCACCCTTTTAATTTGTTTTATCAAAACCCGTTAAGCGGATGCAATTAAAATGTTTAACCTGTGAAAAACATTATATACGAGGTTTGATAAAAATGTTCACAACCCTATGTACTTGGGTTCAAGGAATTATTTTTCAATATAATCTCCCTTCATCGCAATGCACTCCAATTTCCAAATCCCTTCAAAAGGTCCCATAAGGACTCATAAACAGCGTCCATGATACCCTCGTTGCTTCAAAAATTCTATCCACGTACATAGGTAAGATTTTAATTTTTGTATTAGAGATCAGTTGGGGCTAATATGGGGGAATACGGAAGAGCCTCGAAGCTGCATTCCGTCGTAGCCTTTATTGCAACTAAGGAAATGTGAGAGGAATCGTTATCATGCAAGAGCAGGTAAGCTCTGTTTTCTCACAACCTATCGACGCAGTCTCTTTAAATAAATTGCATAATATGCAGCACTTATCGTGCAGCCTCCTCTAAAATCAATAATGATTAATTTCTGATTTTTTTAAAAGATAGAGGTTATGACGTTCCCAATCGAAAAAGAAACTCTCCGGAATTTTTAGAGAGGGTGTCGGGATTAATGTTAACCGTCTTTTATTCCCGACGATTTAATTTCGCGAATTAGATCCCTTAGACTTCTCCGGGGCGTTTGATATTCGCGATAAACGGATTCTCTAAACCATTTTTATTGTAGATGAATTTATATGTAAATGACTTTCCAAATTGCTCCCCCTGCCACTGCGATACCTATGTATTTCCTCTAACGGGACAGGTCACTGATTACATGAGACCGGTTTTGAATTGAAGACCAACGTCTTTATTTAATATTTAATCCCGAAACGAGTACATAGCAGTCCAAGTACGATCGAAATACAGTGCCGGTTGTCTGATATATACTGTGACATGGTTTATGATTCAAATAAACATATCGTTTTAACTTGTGCTGAATCTTATAGCATGATAGTCAAACATATTCGCGGCATTTTATTTTCGCGAGACGATTCTAATCGCGAATCTCGCGAAAATAAAACGCAAATAAAACACGGTTTAAAGTAATCCATTGCACGCTTTGTTTCCAGTGTACCTTTTATCCACTTTTAAAATTTACTCTTCAAATATTTATACATTATCAAAATTCGAATCATTCGGCAATGAACATCACCGAACAGACAGAAATTGTCGATATGCGCATCTGGTGCACAAACTCATAGCACGCAGTATATATGTTCTGAAATTGATTGTTAGATTTACCCATAAAATCGTCGGGATCATTCTCATTGCAAAGATGCAAAGAAACTTCATACATGTCTCTCATTTGATCCTTAGTTTCTACGAAACTCATCTAGCCAAGATGTTAGACACGCCTTATTGGTTGAACAGCCCCGCGATTTATGATAATATCTCGTTATATCTCGGAATTTTTCGCCTTGTGTCACACTTGACAAGAGTGGGTATAGTATCCACCTTTTTGTCTATAGTACCCTCCTCATGAAGTCCCCATGAATTGCCGTACATAGATATTGAATTACTGCTCTAAATTTTCTCCAGTTTGGTAGTTGACTTTCCCTTTAACATCTGTCAGCAATTTCCTTATATAATCATAAGCTTAAAATACTACTCTCTCTACCTACCAACAATGTTGAGTGTGATTGAAAAATGGTTTGATAAAGGCTTTAGATTTATCTATTGTGTAAAATTATATCGGACTCTGAATTTTTTTAATAAGAAGGAAACAATCATAAAAAGTAAACCTGTGCATCTAACTGTAAAGAAATTGATTTGAAAAATAAATACTGCAAAATAATCAAATAAATTTGTTATGTAATATCTTTCCTTCAATAGGGTTTTCTTTTGGTTTGAATTTAAAATGAAATTAAAATAATACAAGAAAAACATTGTTGCATCAAATTACCAACTAGATAATTTTTTCTTATGAACATTGTCTTTTTAACAAATTGTAATGAAATTGTTTATTCAAAGGCTTCTGAATTTCTCTCTGTCGTAATATGCACTATTTTGCACATGTATCAAATAAAAACCTGATGTCGAAATTAGACGTTCGACTTTGGTACAAAAGGAATTCGAATGTGTGCACTTTATGTTGCATTACTGGAAACTGTACAAGTCCCAATTATTTCTTCACTTGTTTCGTTTAGAATATAGTAAGATTCTAATAGACTCAGCTTTGTTATAACTATGGTGTCTGAAGAATAGAAGTAGCTCACTTTCTCCGGATTCTATGAGGATCTTTACGCTGCAATTCTCTCAACCATACAAAGTAAGAAATTTTGAATGTGTACCTTTTTATATATATTTTATATATATAGCATATATAATTTGCTACCTTATTTTGTGTAAAAACTAGTGGATATTTCTTTCATGCTTAAACAGTATTTCTCTTGCTTATATGTAGTCTAGCTTTGTTTTTAGGCTAAGCAGATGATTTTGTAGTCGAAATGTATATCTGATGAACTAAATAAATGCTGGTATATATGACCTAAAATTTATCTAGATGAAATTAGTTAAAACGTATCTCATTGCCTTTTAAGATAAAATAGGGTGTTTTTTATTTCATAAAGTAAAGTTGTTTAAGAAAATTCTTACCTCATACAAAAACCATACAAAAAAGCATTTGCAATTGTATACCTTCATGAAAAAATAAAGTAAACAAGCAGCGCAAAAGGCTTATCCATATCTCGAAGTCCATGGAATAAGAAGACAATGTCGTGATGTCATATTCAGAGGAACTCGAATACCAATTAAATTGAGTGAGACCAGGTGCCCGGGAGGAGTAACCGTCTCCTGCTTATCTGAAACACCTATTGATGAAATGAGACAACCAACTCATTGGGTTAAAGCATATTTCAGATTTTATAATCCCTTGTAACCATACAATTGCTATGAGATCTGAACACATTACAAGTTCTAATAATGATGTTAGTATGTATGTAAAAATGTTTATATACAGCAGAATCTCCATTTTAGAGAGATATTTTTCCAGGAGAAACTGATAATGATCATCTGCTAAAATATTGTATTTTTTTTTCTTATCTTACAATGAATTTGATTTTGTCGCGTGAATCTGAATTACTTTTAATCTGAAATTCTGTAGAAATATCGATTCGGAATATCTCCAGTTAGATAAAAAACTAATCAGTCAATTTATTAATCAAAGTGTGTTCCGTTTGGAAATTACATCTTGGTAAAATATGCCTTTGGATGAATACTATACTATGAAGAACGTTGAATATTTCTTTATTCATAATTAAGGTTATGATAACGTGATCTGTCTATTGATATAAGTTATAACTATAAATACCAAACTATTCAAAATAAATCATGAACCACTTTCAATACATACATCGATCATGGAATACATGTTGCAACACTAAAGAAAAAAGAGGAGTTACTGGCTCAGTTATGTGGCAGAAGTCACCATGGAGCTATACAATACATGACTATAAATAATATACTAGAACATATAACACATTACAAAAATATTTGATTGTAGTGCAATTACGATACCGACTTAGGACGGTCATTTAATTTGACAAAAACCAAACAAATGGTGTGGTTCACCGGTTTACGGGCCCACCTTCTCACTCACCGTAACGGCAGAACAATCAAAGGACGTACATTAAAAAATTTATAAATAATCCTCCATGTAAAGAACAAGGGTCAACAGGTATCGCATATTGAGAGGTCATAAAAATATAAACACGTAAGGTATTGTAAAACACATAATGGTATAAAAATATATGCGACATCAACATGATAAACCGTGCTCTGCCAGTCTGAAAGCGAGCTAAGACCCTAGATCTGTAGGAGTCCCGAATAACAGTCAGAGGGGACGAGGTTCAGGACCAAGTATATTAAGATTATGTATATTCTCTTTTCAAATCATTTAGAATGTGTTGTTTGATGTGTATACAAATTATGTGTTTAAATTTAGTTAAATCGCATGAACATTACTAGTTATAGGAAGTGTTGTTTGACTTTGAGTTGGTTGAAGGGACCGAAACACCGCAGAGGGGCCAAACACAAGACCTATACCCCCCCCCCCCGATGACCCCAATACCACATCGTCCACCCAGAAGACGCCCGACCACTCCACCACACAACAAAACAACGCCATCGGAGCCTCCCTCCCCCACTTTCGACACTACACACGAGACCACTGCAAAAACCAGGATGGGAAACTCCATTGGACACACACTGCTGAAAAGAAACATATCCAAACCCAGACAGAAGCTCCCAATTAGATTCGAAGAACTTGCCGAATGCCCCTCCTAGCCTGCGACATCCGCAACCCCGAGTTAAAAGTTTAGCAGCAACCTGCAAATTTCGCCTACGAAAGCCCAAAACACCGGTGCAGCCCCCGACAAATCGAACCAATCGAGACACACAGACACCACTCGAAGGGAGCCGAGGGACACCGCCATCCAAGCAAAGGAAATCCACAATAAGAAATCCAAAATCCTCGCGTCCATCATAAATATTAGTATATATTAGGTGGCTGACAACTCCGATGCCCAAATCCAAGAAAGGTGCAGACCCATCCCAAGCACCAGCTTTATTCAATGTGAGCTCCGGTGGACATATTCTGACATAAATTGCCCGAACCCAGGGCCGTCGACAACCAAAATATCAACCAAATATCTGCAAGTATCACTAAACCTGTCAATGAGGTCAAAACGTTTTGATTTTTGAACAGAAACCACAAAATCCCTCTCATAAAAATAAAGAAACAAATCCGCCACCAGAGGCGCGCAGCCAGCACCCATAGGAATCCCAACCACCTGCCGATACATCTTGCCATCAAATTGCACAAAAATATTTGTCATGAGAAAATCTAGTGCTTTACATAATTCCTTGCAAGTCCAGTATTTATATGAAGTATATTGTTTGTTGGAAAATAATCCGGAGTTATTGGAAGTACATATGTACGTTTTAGATTCTCTGTGAAAACACCATTGTATAAGAGACAGCAACTTGCTTTTAATCAAATCATGAGGCAGAGATGTATAAAGTGTAGAAAAATGAAATGTAGAAATTTGAGTCGCTTTGAAATTTAGCGAAAGAAGTTTGTCTATATATTCATGAGAATTTTTAATCGACCAAAAGTAATTGATGTTACTATTATGAAATGCGACATCATGATATTTGTTAATATGATCTTTTAGAGCAGACGTAATATGGTTCGATAGTAAGTCCTTTTTTCTCAATCGCAAACACAATTGTGAGATATTTATATGTAGGTCCAATTCAGAAATTTACATTTGCAGTTTACTGTTACATGGCATGTTTAATATCGAAAGCTATCGGGTTTCTAGTCCAGGCAGTGGGAAGTCGGTATTCTTTCTTTCGGATTAGATTGTAAAATCCGAGGTACCACACAGGGTATATATGGCACGTAAAATGTCCCTGGATACTTCGGATTGGTACATTATATAGGTCTACAATGCTCTGCCTTGCATCAGACAGGTGCTGTCGCCATATAAGTTCTAATGCCGTGGTGGGACGTAAGACGAAAAATCAATCAAAACGTTATCTTAAACAAAATTAGTATTGATAAAAATGCCTTCAAATTCAACATTAAAAACATACAGGATTTTGTTGTTGCATTGTGTACGTTTCTTCAGAATCGTTGTATTTCAAACAAAGGGAAAAAAATGAAGTAGAAACTCGAGCACATGTACTCTACATCAATATGACATATGCACTTTTAGGCCTCATCTATTTCTTACGATTAAATCGTCGACATAATCAGAGCAAGTATTACAACGTATGATATGAGTTGAAGTTAATTATTGATTTAAAGCGTTATGTTTATAGGTGCATTTGTTGGAACATTCACATATTTATTTCATTCACGTACCTATATTTCTCCAAAATGAAAGCAATATTTGAGCAATCTTTATTTAACATTTACATTTAAATACTGATGGTTTTAGGAAATGTGTATTCAAGTATGCTTTAACAAATTCCGAAATGCACTATATTGAAGATGTTATAAACCATCGGCTTTCATATAGCAATATAAGTGAAAACGAAACACAAACCAAACAACGGACATCTGACCAAGCTGTATAACCCAAATCACCAAGAATATGCACATAAAACATGATAATAGTCATATAAAACACACATACACATACAAACACATACACGATATTGCAGAAATATTAGGTTATACTGCAGTTACAATACCGACTTAGAACGGTAAATTAAAGTAACAAACATCCTTCAACTTGTGTTAGAACGGTAAATTAAAGTAACAAACATCCTTCAACTTGTGTGGTTAACCATTTTTTTTGGCGCCCACTATCCCCATCCCACTCACTGCAATGTCAGCACAATTAAAGGATACACATTTTTAAGTTTATAAATAACAACCATATGGGAAACAACAAGAAGAAGAAGAAGAAGAAGTAGTAGTAGTAGTAGTAGTAGTAGTAGTAGTAGTAGTAGTAGTAGTAGTAGTAGTAGTAGTAGTAGTAGTAGTAGTAACTGTTTGCTTTATGCTTTATCATCATACGTATACATACAGACATTGGTTCACGTTTATTTCCGACGCCGGAATTTCAGTTAAACAACATTTCATGTCTTGAATAGGAAAATTTTATTTCGTGTCCTTGTCGTCTTCATGTGTTCATGCGTGTATATTTATGTTTTTACTTCCTCGACTTGAAAAGTTGTTGCAGGACTTTGCGATGGGTGTTGAATGCAACCAGGGGACGCTTACTCCTCCTGGGCACCTGGTTTCACCTCGATTTTATCGGGGTTCGCATTTGTCTGAATATAACACTACACACGAAATTGTCCTTTTATTCCACGGACTATGAGATATGGTTTACCCTTCGGTACTTCTTCGTTTTTTACTTTGTTTAATTCAGTGTATCATTCATGTATTTTACTATATTAAAACAAATAATGAGTTTACATATTCGTCTCGGTAAATGTTGTCTCTCTTACACTGCAGAATGCATCAACTTTTTATTTATTATTCCTTAGTTTAAATCATTATCAAAAGACATTTACATAAGGAAAACAGTTTTGAAATGATTGCGTTGCCATAATTATTTTTTATTTACATCTGAATCCGCACTGCAGAATATCAAAGTAATAAAAATGAATCGAATGCTATAGCGATGAAACAATTCCTTATCATAATAAGGAGATACGGGAATAATTATCTCATAAATACTTTTGGATATGGATATACTTGATACGATTAATAAAGTAATTATATCTATATGAATCTGTACCTTTGGCTATTTCATCATTATTTCATAATTAGTAATTAGTATGTTACATTTTATAACTTTTATTGGAACCCTTTTTATATCGTTCATAAATGCAAAACTTAATATGGGTTAGCTTTCGTGTTAAAGTTATTCCACCTAAGAGAGGCGCGGCCTAACATGTGAAATGGTATCAAATTAACCATTCATTTGATGTAACAAATATCATGAAAACATACTCTAAAAAAACTAATAAAATACTGTCATAAACATTATCCATGCCAACTAAAATGCCATTAAAAGTGTCAGAATAATATTCAGAGGACTGGAGCAATTTGTAACTTTTAACACTTTTTGTTTTATAAACTCGTCACGAACTGTACATATTTTCATAAGTATTAGAAAACAACATGAGAGAATGTTACTGGGTATACTATTGAACTTTATCTTATTGGTTTATCAAAAGCTGTCGGTACTTGTCATCTATAAGAAGTAGTAAGTGATACAGCTACGTACAATATCAATATAGACATAATTTATTTGGTATCATGGCTCAAGTGAAGTGAATGCATTCACATCTTCACCTGACCTGTCACGCCTGCAATCATTTTCATTTAATAACAAATATTTCTCGACTTATTTTAGTTATTAGTTTGTCCAGAACACAAAGAATAGACCAATATATAAAATTAATTAAGAAAATAATTATCTTCCAATTTGATAGAAAAATCACATTTAGACTTGATCATCAATCATTTTCGGTCCTTTTAAGACTGACGACCTTAATTAGTACACTTTCGCAATTCGTTTTTCTCGCTCTACTAAATCTAAATTAATAATATCATTGTAAAAGTATGTAAGGTAAAGAACATCAAGTGATATATACTTATTATCAGCTGTCATATTGTGATATATAGCTGATTTTGTTCAATTTCAAATTAGTATCAAGGGAGTATGTTTCCTGTGGAAATTTCTTTTGCTTTTCAATCAGGCACTAAAGTGCTCAACACCTTTTTAACTGACACAGAATTAAGGAGATTACGAATTTTAACTTTCAGAATATATCATTTATGTGAAGTAAATTTATCACAACAGCTGTGTTAAGATTCCTCTCCTCTCAGTCGGACAGATATAAGTACATAAAAGACAGAGAACACAATCTTTGTTACATAAGTTTTATAGTGTCGGTAATGAGAAGGTATAATCTTTTGAAATATATTATGAATATATATTTGCATCATTACAATAAGAAATCTGTTCTCTGCTATAACAAATTATGTGGTAACCTTTTGAGTTTTTATTTATATTCTGAAATATTTACGGTTTTTATTAAATTGGCACGTGGAATCGGATTTTGGGAATTGGCATGTTTGCGGTAACATGAAGCAGTTTTTACATACATATTTCTATTATCATCCTTTATTTGCCTGGCAGTAGTATGTATCTCAATATAACACAAAGTACAAGGAACCGATGTAGTTGCGTGTATGAGATACAATCGAAAGGTCGATCCATGTGCAACCTGATGTCCTCTCTTTCCGATGAGACAGTTAAGACCGAGGTCCCGTATCACGTTAAGCGTGGCATATAAAAGATTCCTCGTTGTTTTTGGGTGGGTCTGTAGCACAGGAAGAAATTTGTGTGCATAGTATAAGGCAAATGGCGTCTCCATATACATTGAAGAATCGTGGAGCGACTTAAAGATATTTGATCAATCAATTATAAAGAACAACAGCAATTTACTTAAGGATGACAGATATTCATTGATAGACTTTCAAATAAGGATTAAATATTCATTTAAGTCTCTTCTCGGATAAAAATCTCAAACTAGTCTATTACAGAGAAGAACTTCATTTCGTTGCCCTCATAACGTTATCACAAACGTCCTATATCGCTGGTTACATGCCACTATAGCTTCATTATATTACTATTTATGCAGTGAAAATAAATGATATGATATAAATATCTAGCAGAATACCTTACTTTAATTTGAACGAAAATTATATTATGGGAAAAAAATTAGATGGAGTAAATTGTATAAATGTGTAACCCGATATCGTGTTAATCCTTTTCTGATACATCTTGATCGACATAGAGGTTCTAATTTTGGTTTACTACCTATTGATGTCATTTATATAGTGTAGAGAACTTATCTGTGGTTGAAGTTTGAAAGAAAAAAGAGGAGTTACTAGCTCAGTTATGTGGCAGAAGTCACCATGGAGCTATACAATACATGAATATAAATAATATACTAGAACATATAACACATTACAAAAATATTTGATTGTAGTGCAATTACGATACCGACTTAAGACGGTCATTTAATTTGACAAAAGCCAAACAACAGGTGTGGTTAACCGGTTTACGGGCCCACCTTCCCACTCACCGTAACAGCAGAACAATCAAAGGACGTACATTTAAAAATTTATAAATAATCCTCCATGTAAAGAACAAGGGTCAACAGGTATTGCATATTGAGAGGTCATAAAAATATAAACACGTAAGGTAAAACACATAATGGTATAAAAATATATGCGACATCAACATGATAAACCGTGCTCTGCCAGTCTGAAAGCGAGCTAGGACCCTAGATCTGTAGGAGTCCCGACTAACAGTCAGAGGGGACGAGGTTCAGGACCATGTCTCCTCTGAAAGAGGTTTGGACAAGGCCCGTCATATAGTCCCCACCGGCCTGTTAGTCAGCGTGCAACGTTCAAGTAAAAGTCTGCATAAGGCTGTAGAGGGGCCAAATACAAGACCTATAATCTTTTTGATGATCTTAATATCATATTGTCTATTTAGGAGACGTTTGACTATTTTATTACATGATAAAATAACGTTATCGGAGCCTTTTACTTTCCTTAGATTACATACGAGGTCACCGTAAAAATTAGGATGGGACATTCCATTGGATACATACTGTTGAAAAGAAATATTTCCAAATTTAAATTGAAGTTCTGAATAAGATCTGAAGAATTTGCCAAATGTTTTTCTTAGCTTGTGATATCTGTAACCCTGAGTTAAATGTTTAGTAGTGATTTGTAAATTTCGTTTATGAAAGTCCAAAACATCGGTCCAGCCTCTAACAAATCGAACTAATTGAGATATATGGATACCATATGATGGGAGTCAAGGGACATCGCCATCCAAGTAAGGGAAATTTACACTAGGAAATCCAAAATCCTCACGTTTATCATACATATTAGTATATATTAGGTGGTTGATAATTTTGATGTTTAAATCTAAGAAAGGTGTAGATTTATCTCAAGTATTAGCTTTATTCAACATTTATTATAATTAGCTTTATTCAACATTTATTACAATTTATAGCATTTGTGTATAAAATATACATTACTTTACAGAACCTGTTACAAATCCGTACACAAGCTATGAACCTAAATTTAACCATTGGTTAGCTTAACCAGTGGTTAAACTTTCGAACAACTGACCAAAGCGGACATGAACTCGTTGGAGCTACAATCTTATTTCTTATAATAAATAGTTCTCCCTGCTAAAAATACTGAAATCCCTATTAGAAAGAGTTCGACTATAACGTAAGCTTAGGCAATAAATTGCATATAAAAGACAAGTTACTGGATATACAGGTACATGTATCTTCGCGTCATCGTTGCTCTTTCCCTTGTTTCTCCTCGTTCAATGTATCATCATTGATAAATTCTGATTCAAATATCTTTAAAGTTGAAGCATATTGAGTTTAGGAAAGTCGATAAAATTCTTTTCTTAATCCATGAAATATGAGGAAAATTATATTCTGTATCTTATCGTAAAGAAAACATAAAGTATCAATTCTAAGTGCAGCACAAATGATAAATGTACCTACATCTTCATGATTCTGTATTATCTCTAATACCACTATTGCCCATCATGTTAAACATTAACTTAAAGAGTCCTTCCTCCTTAAAATTACATTACCCCTGATAAAAGTACACAAAACACACTTTTGTGTTAAATCAATAAATAGCATACGACATAGAAATCATATCTATATTAAGTGTAGCTCAGCGTGGTGCTTCGACTGATGCATAACGAAGTCAAAGGAATCAATTATCAAGAAATAAATCATCACAGATTGGAAGGTGTTTATTTTACTATAATTAACTTTCTGATGGCGCACTAAGAAATAAGGCTTTCGTTACATAGCGAAACATGAAAATAATTAATCTTATATCTCTTTTCTTCGTCTTTTCTTTTTCTTTTTTTTTTTTGTATCTACTATAGTGAATTCGATATTTTATTGTCTACGTCGTTTACCTCATTTCTTGATTGTGCAATTATTATTTATGTCTACTATTTGAGAAGTAAATTCCAAAAAGAAGTATTAAGGAATTTACAAATCAACATACAGAATTAGAAATCGAGTGGACTGATTTCTTTCAAATATGTTTGAATAAGTAAATCCCTTTTTAAGATATTTACTTGTCAATGTTTATATTCCTGAGTTAAGTATGTAGTACAAAAGTGAATTGCATTCCTGAATTTAATAGGCAAATTTTAATGCAATATACAGATTTTGAGTTATAAGTATTATAGTATCAGTATATAAATAAATAAATAAATATATCTATATACATATATTTATACGCGTCATTTTGCATTGTTCAAACAATTGAATGAATATGATTTTTTATATAAGCATGTTGAATAAAGTGAGTTAATTGCACTTTTCTTAATACGTAGTACGCGGAATTAGTAAAGAATTCGTATAAATGTTGTGAAATCACTGTCAATGTAAAGCTATTTTTCGGTTTGTACTGTCAATTGATCATGGCGAGATATGGTGTGAAACAGCAGCCAGTTTTGATATGTTCCCTTGATATGTGGAAAGCGGAAGTTTTTTCTGTTTTTTGTTGTTTTTTTCCCTCAAGCACAGACAAACAACCTTATTAAATCCTCCTTAACTGTAATTACCCTTTTTAAATTCCTTCATAAACTGTTTTCTAATGATCATCATTATCTCTTAACATAACACTGGCTTGTGTTTGACTAAAACTCTACTTAAACATTCCACTGCACACATAAGAGTCGCATTGTTGAAACACTAATTATGACACATTAATAGCGTGTACGTACTTAACGTATTCCTAGTTAATGTCGTTGATAACAAACCTGTTTGAATAAAATACTTCTATTTCATTTTGCATATCATACACTTATATACAATTTGTGTTTGATTATAAAGCATTGCTACTTCTTTATCATATTTTGTGGGTTTAGCACTTTCTTTAGTGTTAATCAAGTGGTCCATTACTTCAAACCATCAGGTCTCACCTCTGATGTCCTAAGGTATATGTATGTCCAACGTAATGCTTTTTTAGCTTAACAGTAGCATTAGATGTAAAGATGATGGATAAATTAAACCAGCAATCCGAAAATCACAAAACCAGAGAACATACAAAATCACTGAAAATGAAAAACAAGTAGAAAATACCGAAAAAATGTCTATTTGAAGAGCATATGTGAACCCCAATGATTAAGTGAGATCAGGTTCCCGAGGATCTCCTGCTAGCTAGAAACACCCGTCACATACCCAGTGGAAAGCGTCAAATCATGTAAATTCCATATATAGACCATTCTATCACGTAATACACGGACGCGGCCATCTTTAGATCATGTGACTATCCGTCATTAAGGTACTGAATATGGCTATCATCAGTCTAGTCTCGTATCATCAGTAAAGGACATTTAAACAAGTCCTTGCATCAGCTGATACTACCTAATGTGTGTGTGCGCGTTTTTTATTAAGTTGTTTTTGCAGTTTTGACAGTGATTATAAGTGAAATACAGACTATTTGCCATGTGTTGCCTTAGGAACATTACTTTACAAAACCAGAGACATATATACACATATATATGTCTCTGACAAAACCTAAAGCAAACGGAGATAAATTCAATCTTATCGCTTATAATGGGAGTTTTTATTAATAATATAGTGTTTAGTACTGATCTATTAAAATTAAATTATTTCAGAGACATAAATCTCTGATCATTCCCATGATTGTTACTTCGATCTATGTCCCAATGTCGAGTTGTAGCTTGTACTAACAGAAAATGGATTATGTAGCAGGTGTAAAACCTGTATCACCTGGGGTCAGTAATATCTCAGCATAGGTATTGGCAAAAGTTAAAGCTACATTCCCGAAACTGTCGTCCGTATTACGCAATAAACTTACTGGATTTATGTCGGCTGTTTAACCCCATCATCCGTAAGGCATTATTGATACACGTGTATGTTAATTGAAGCAAATTAATTAACATTGTATACACGAGGGAAGTAATGCAGTGAATTGACGTTCATTTTTTATCCAATGGCGGATCCAGCACCTCCTTTGCAGGGGGGGGGGGGGGGGAAAGGGGGTCGAGGGGCGAATTTTGTCAATTTTAACAGAAAATTGGGCCAAAATTCAGGGTTTTGGTAAAAGTTTGGGTCACTGCCCAGGGTAGGGCGAGCGACCCCTCCGCTCCCCCTAAATCCGACACTGTTTATCTAAGTTATTTTCGACAAGTTGATTTCGGTACTTGCGAAGTATCGTCTCTGTAGACAAGGACTTATAAGTCCTTGCTGTAGAGTTGTATTCAATTTTCATAAAACTGCAGGTCATGTTCTAAAAGATCATGTATAAATATAGACCATTCTACTGGGCAGTTACTCAATAGTTATCTGCCCTTTACCGATAGGTGTCGCGGTCCTATCGGCCATTACGGTAATGAAAAAAGTTATCGAGATAGTAAAATGACCTATGAGTGTAGTGGTTAAAACAATATTTGTGTTTATTAACGTTTAATTGAATGGTCTGATCGATGTTTATGATTGAAAATTAATAAACGTGTTTGTTTTTATAGTAACATTATGAATTTCAGTTTAAAATTTAAATATAAAAAACAGAAAAAGAAAAGGAACCTTTCTCAGGCCTTACCAAAAATGTTGGTCACCAAGCTAAGTTATTTATTCAGTAATGAATTTTATATTTATGTATTACAGATTAATTAGATATTTATTTAATAATAATAAAACTTATTAAATACACATCAGAGACATAGACTACTTTCAAAACATGGTCTATTTTCGGCAAATATCTTTATCTCTTAATTTGGTGTTTTTAACAATATTAAGATCACCAGTAATGACCAGCACACGGTTGAGGATGGCATGCAGATTTGAAAAGATAAAGACACTGTAGAAACCCTTTGCAATTATAAATTTTGGGTGTATCTGATGGTGTGTAGCTATAGGAAATACATGGCGGATCCTTGTTTTTGAAATATGGAGGTATTTGCTCTAATACAGACCAAAATTGAAATAATCAATGCCTTTATATGGAACGCCGTTACTGTCTTATGTGAGATAGTTTGATTATAGCATGACCCTTCATCATTATATTATGACGATTTATCATTTTATCGTGACGATTTACCTTTATGTCATGACGATTTTTCATTATATCGTGGCGATTTAACATTATATCATGATGATTCATTATTATATTGTGACGATTTATCATTACATTATGACGATTCGTCATTATATCGTGGTGATTTATCATTATGTTATGACGATCTATCATTATATCATGACGATATATCATTATTTTACGACGATTTACCATTATATCATGATGATTTATCATTATATTACGACGATTTACCATTATATCATGGCAATCTATCGTATTATTGTGATGTATCTTTATATCATGGCGATATATCAGTATATTATGATGATTCTCCATTATATCATGATGATTTATTATCATATCATGATAATCAATCATTAAATCATGACGAGTTATCATTATATTATGATGATTCTCCATTATATTATGACGAGTTATCATTATGTTATTATGATTCATCATTATATTATGGTGATTCATCATTATATCATGACATTTTATCATTATATCATGACATTTTATCATTATATCATGACGAGTTATCATTATATCATGACGAGTTATCGTTATATCATGACGAGTTATCATTATATCATGACGAGTTATAATTATATCATGACGAGATATCATTATATCATGACGAGTTATCATTATATTGTGATGATCTATCATTATATTAGGACGATTTACCGTTATATCATGACGAGTTATCGCTTTATCATGACGATCCATAATTATATCTTTATGATTAATCATTATATAATGGCGATCTTTCATTAAATCTGCATTTTCATAAGTTTATGTAGTGGCATCATTCTTACTTTCTGAAAAAATAATAACATTAAGATGGCATCAGAATCAACACGTTCTATAGAGAATGTTTTGGAAAATTTAAACCTAGCAATGCTTTGTGAAAGGTTCCGGACCGAAAATATTTCTATAGATATAGTTTGCAAGCTGTCTGCACAGGAAATGCAATCTTTAGGGATCTCCAATACAGCGGACATGATGAGACTGAGGCAAGAATGTGTCAAGTATGGAACTGTCAAACCAATGAGAGTACAGGCAGACTGTGGTCCTCCAGTCTTTGACATTTCAAAATCAGTATTGGAAACACTGTTAGAAAACGGGTGTACTATTTCATACATTTCTAATCTGCTCTCTGTATCAGAAAGCACCGTGTACAGGAGAATGGCTCAGTTTGGGTTAAGCAAAAGGGATTTTTCAGATATAAGTGACGAAGATCTGGATGTACAAGTCGGTGAAATCCTGTTAGATTTTCCCCTTTGTGGAGAAAACCTCATTGGACAGATGGTGCGTTTAAAAGGAGTAAGGGTTCCAAGATGGCGACTAAGAGAAAGCATACATAGGATGGATACACGCGGTGTTCTTGATAGGAAAGCAGGTAGACTTCACAGGCGCGTGTACAACGTCATGGGACCGAATCACCTGTGGCATATCGACACCAATCATAAACTTGTTCGCTGGAGATTCATTGTCGTAGGTGGAATCGATGGCTTTAGCAGGCTGGTTATGTTTCTGAAATGCACAGACAACAATACATCCGAAACTGTTTTACGATGCTTTTTATCTGGTGTGGAAAAATATGGCACACCAAATCGCGTTAGATCAGACAAGGGAATGGAAAATGTTTCTGTTGCCGACTACATGTTATCTACTAAAGGAGAGGGTAGCATGCTGACTGGTAAAATACCCATAACCAGAGGATAGAGAGGCTTTGGAGGGACGTTTACGATGGAGTGTTGGTATTCTTTTACAACTTGTTCTATCATATGGAGGATCAAAACATACTTGATCCGCTTAACCCCACTCATTTAGCTGTCCTCCACTACATTTTCAGTTCAGAAATCAACAGAAAGCTTGCATTTTGGTGTGATGCATGGGCTGGCCACAGAATGCGCACTGTAAAGTCCTCTCCATTCAAATTGTGGACATCAGGACAGCTTCAGAACCCTGTCGGATTAGACAGTATTGAAGACCAGCAAAACTATGGGGTTGAAGGATTTGTTGATCAGGACAGTGTTGAAGGAGAAAGGCCAATTTTTGAATCTCTCTCTGGCCTGATTAGTGACCAGTGCCGAAATTTGTTAGCCCAGGAATTCAGAAGAAATGACCAAAACTTCGGAATCGAAGATTTTCAAAACTGTTTAGACATTGTTGAGCGGTATAACCAGATAAACGCCTAAATTACAAAGTACTGTTTATGTGCTGTGAGCTTATTAATAAGCTTGATTTATGAAAGTCAGGCATTCAAACTTACTCTACCTATGTCCAAATTAGATATGATTATTTGTCGGTAAAATCCAAATTTGGTACCTTGTTGCTATTTTTGTATGCCATTAGTATGCTGTGCAGTTTTACATGTACTCACTGAATAAGCATATACACTACCTTTCATTACCTTGTTTGAATCTTGTTTTCAAGGCATATATCATCAATGTTTAAGAAGTGACCATGACCTTTGACAAATGATCATGACCTTTAACAAGATTTAGCCATTTTGTTTTGTGCCACAGCCCTGACTGAAGCATCATTATACTATGATGGTTCCGTCTTACCTTTTTACAAGGATTAATGGTGTTAGGATATGACCTAGATCTTTGACATTAAAGCAATAGAAATCATTTTCTTGTCATAACACGTATGTGTACCAAGTTTGACAGTCTTAAGTTAGTCAAAATTGTCCATCTTTTCTAGCCAAGCGTCTGATTCACTACGCTCATCTTCCCCTTGGCGGATTTAGGCTAATTATCATATATCCGCAGCTGCCCTCTTGTGGTTTAGCCAAGTAATTGCTCTTTAATTTAGTGCATCATCAACCAAACACATGCCTCCCCTATCCAACATTTGGATGAGGCAAATAATTTGTTTATTCCACCAATTGATTAAGAACTTGGAAAGTAGCACCAAATATTGTTCTGCCATGTGTTTGGGGGCAAGTTACTGTGAAAATTCTACTAATGAATTCTGTTATAGGAGCAGCCATTATTGATTCTACATGTATATTCCATTAATTCGTTTTGAAAGACGTGATCTGATTGGTTGTGATAAACTTCACTCGCACAGCGGAACGGGAGTTTTAAATTTATATCTAAATCCACTAAGGGGGAGATGAGAAAAGCAAATCGTAGCTTTGGCTTAGGCAGATGAAATTGTCATGCCTTGATCTTGTTTAAAAGGTTTAACAACAACATTTGGGGAGCTGGTGTGGTGTAGTGGTTAAGCACTTGGTTAGCAGTGCAAGAGTCCTGGGTTCGATACTCTGCTTCGCCACTATAATTAATGGTTATCTCCAGTTTAAATGTCGTGATTAAGAATCCCATATAACCAACGAACCGATAACAATATTAAGAGTGTGCACTTTGACCTTGAAAAGCAATAAGTGTCATCCTCTTGTCATTTAAAGTATGTGTTCTAAGTTTGTCAATGTTTAGCATGTGACAGTCCTAGCTGAAACAGATCAGTATGTATCATGTTTATAAGCTTTGCGGACAGGCAGACAGACGCCTGCGCCATACCATAATATGACCGACTTTTTTTTGTCAGGTATATAACAATGTGGAAAATCTTCAAAACAAATAAGATTTTCTGGAAATTTCAACCAAAAAAAGTATTTTAATACCTTGAAACATGACTAGACTAGAACGCCATCAATACAGAATGGCCAGATAGCTTTGCAAATTCTTAAACTTTAAACTTAAAGGAAATGTTAATATCGACTGGCACATAAATGTCAAGATAGAAAAGTTCAAAAGAATCTCCTTCTATGTACTACTTGTACATCCAAAGAAATCAGAATTGTAATCTACAATCTGCTCAATAAAGTCCATAAAATGTATTCAAGAATGCATAGTCATAGAATGAAAAAAGTTGCTCATCAGGGGGTAGAGGAATATCCATAGATGGTCTCGGTATTTTCAAACTATTGATACAGGTATTTGCAGTTGGGAAAAATCCTGATCTAGAATGAACTTCTACAAATTCGATCGACGGCTGTAATGTAAAGCCAAGTACAGGTTCCTCGGTTGCCCCTGTTGCAAACTGTAATATATGATTCAATGAAACTGCTCCCCTTCTGCCACCTGAAAATATTTGAAGCAGAAATTAATTGGAGACAAGGGTGAGTGACAAGAGGCCCAAATGGGCCTAATATTGGACAGAGGATAATCATCAGTAGCAGTGCCTTTTTAGTTTACAAAACAGCTGAGCTCCTATCAAGCATTTTCACCTTTATACATTCAAAACTTAAATATCAACATTATTCATCTAAATATAGTCAAACTTCAGAAACTCAAACTGCTAACCTTTTAGTCCCATTCAACTCTTTATATCATTTAATCACATAGTGCTCCTTAACTAGAGGTCTCTGTCGAGACCGAAGCTCTACTGGTCTCCTCTTATTAACTTAAAATATAACTTCAGAGAAGAAAAAGAATCAAGTTTTTGGGATCTTGCCCCTTTGTGGGACCCAATGGGGTCCAGATTGGATCAAAATTGCACATGCTAAACTATAATACCTAACTTACAAGATATTATTATGATTAGGTCTATGGGACATATACCATCAGAGATATAGTGGGCGCAAGATTTTGAGACTACATCCTTTTATGGGGCCAAAAGGGGTCTGGACTGGACCAAAATGGCACATGCACAACTAAACCATCTACCAAAGAATATGGAACTATAATAAAGTCTCTTTGACCAATAGTCTTGGAGGAGATGCCTTAACAAGATTTACATAAAGAAAATGACCACACCCCTTTTCTGGGCCCCCAGAAGGAGGATCACCACCAAAATCACACATGCATAACTAGAACCCAGGACCAAAAACATGGGAACACAGCTGGGTCTCTGTGACAAATAGTCTCTGAGAAGATGCTAAAACGAAAATCGTTTACAGACGGACAGACAGACAAACAACAGGGTATCGCATAACCTCCATTGGTCTCGACCAGTAGAGATAAAAATTGCATAAAATATGTCAAGATGACAAGGCCCAAACATACGAAAGAAACTGCGCCAAAAATAAGTCTTTGGAATGGAACCTAAAATAATAAAAAGACTGCATCCCAAATGCTTTCAGATCATTGCTATGCATTCTGTTTGTAGCTCAGGTCATCCTTATTTTCTCGAAGGAGTGGCCCCTCAGTGACCTATTTTTGTCCCAAACTGCCCAAAATCAACAACACTTATAAGGGGCCATGAGGACTTCATGTATACCAAGTTTCATCAAAATCCACCTGGCAGTTCTGAAGAAGAAGTTCAGAATGTTAAAAAGTCTATGGACGACAAACAAGGCATTGATAACAATAGGACTCTGGAGTCTTCTGCTCCTGTGCCCTAAAAAATGAGATTTGCTTCTGAAAAATGGAGTCCCTGGCTGCAACAAAGTTCATATATGGCAAAAAATCTGAGGAACATCTGCAGTAGCCTTGAAAGTGAAGTGTAACTACCAGATTACTGCAAGTACTTGACAGAGGGATGCATATGCCATATCTGACCCCTATATATTATTTTGCTAAATTCCGAAAGTTACTAGATTCAACTAAAATGATGATATGAGCTAAGCAAGACAATTATCTGATCAAATTTTCCAACCACTTACTTGCCACTGCCCGCAAGTATCTCATGAACAACGCATACACATTATTTTCAAAGTGTCGACTGTTGGAGCCCTCATCTGAGAAGCTTGGTTTTAACATCTGAACCACTGCTTTCAGAGTCAGAGATTTCTGAGTAGGTCTTAATAAATGAACAAACATCGGTAACACACGTCCAACCTGCAAGAATGCAAGTGAATGCAATAGATTACTGGTAAGTACAAAAGGTCCACTTTAGCCTAATATTGCAAGCCTAAGCAATGATCATTAAGGTATCATTAGCAAGTGTGTGTTAAAATTTTTCAAATGCCAATGCAAAATATAGGGGATCAGTATCTCGGAAGGACCATTTAGTGGGGGCAGACTTCGTGTAGTGGTAATGAACTTGGCTTGCGGTGTGGATGACCGGGGTTCAAATCCTGGATTGCGCCACTATGTTTAAGAGGTTGGTAATCTCCTGCTTCCATGTCGTGATATAACTGAGATATTGTTGAAAGCAATGTGAAATCCTCTTCAACCAACCAACCAACCAAAAATGACCATTAAATGGGTGGTCCTTGTCTGTACTTGGTTGGACACGTAAAAGTATTTGATGACGTAGCCCAATGATAGGTTGCGAGAACCTTCTTCAAAGTGTGTAATAACCTATAACTACATGTATGTGCTGCCATAATTATATATGGCTGAAATAGTGTTGATTGTGACGTTAAGCAACAATCAAATGTAGTTGAAAGGGGATATAAAGTCAACTTATCATCCCAGGAGTGCACGTGACCCCAGGAAAAGCATGACAGACAGATAGACAAACACACAAAGGACAAAGTGATCCCTACAAAACTTTTGACAGTGAATCAGATGCCAAGGCAACAATCTTTGCTAACGATTCAGCCTGAAACAAGATGTGTTTGTGAAACACTATGCCCTGAGTGGCAACAAAGTCTTAAAAAGATATATTTAGCATTTTTTACATTTAAGATATATTTTTAAAGGTCATGATCAAGGTCACAAGGTCATTGGTTTTTTTTTTATTTGAAAGGGCTTTATCAAGTCTCTAACAGTTCAAAAGTTATGGTGAAGGTTAAATTTTACAACAGACAGACAGGACAAATTCAACATGCCCCTAAACACTCATTCCAAGGGCATATAATTCATAACATAAACTAGTGTCCAAGTGGCACCAGCAAAAGCAAAGTATGACTTACAATTGGATGCACAGGTTGACAGACATACAATGAACAAATTGATCCTAAGTTGTGCTTTGCTTAATAGGCCACACAAAAAGCAGGATGTTGAAAGTGTTAAAAGACTGATCAAATATGCCACTATCTACCTAACTTTACACTGTGACTCCAAGTTCACTTAAGCAGGAATTATAATGCTTTTGTTGATTTTTCATTCAAACTCACCTGAACTAACCCGAGTGAATCTAAGCCCTGTCTTAAATACTTTATACACTCAGATGATGTTTCTGCATTTGAGAAGAGTTCCTCTATGATGACCGGTTCCATAAAACATGGAACTTTTCCATTCTGTAGTATGCTCAAACCTTGAGAGGAAAATATTAAAACCTTAAGAAGAATATACCATACCACAGTTTTTAACCTTTATCTCAAAACATATTTTCTGTCTTTAATTTCTTGACAAGGTAAATTAACATAATTCCTCTTGTCAAAATCTCCAACAATGTAAATGAAAAGACGTACATGACCATGACATGGCACCATTGGAAAGATCTTGTAATAGGGGGCATGCATGCAAATTAAATGTATGAATTTCTTACATAGTACATGTAACATTAACACTTCAGAAAATATGGCCCAGTTTTTTTAATGAAGAACAGACAGGCCCCAAGTAAAGCGGTACCACATAAGCTCTGTTGATTTACATATACATATAAAACAAGTAGAGTTAATGCAATCTAATACCATATATTTAATATCCCCTAATGAATAAAAGGTCAAAATGCTTTTCTCATTAAAAACATACTTGTACGAATGTTCCAGTAAAATAGATGCAAGGGCTGTACAATGATACATTTACATATTGTAACATGGATAAAATTTACCATTGCATATCCAGATAAGCTTAGGTGGATTGGTGATAGTCCACAAAACAATGGAAAATTCAAAAGGAAATCTAGATTTGTACCTGTACAGTTTCACACTTTCCACTCACCTTTGCCAGCTACCTGTGTGAGTGATTGCACACAATACCACCATTTATATGTTTGTGTACAGTTTAGCTTATTGGGGAAGGGGTGAAACACATTTTTTTCCATACAGGATGGAAATGTTGTGAGATCAGTCTCGTTTCCAAAAATATTTGTACAATATGTTTAGTGACCTTGACTTTCAGCTTAAAATTTACAAACCTTTACATGTACATAACAGTTTTACTGTAAACCTGTACCATGTTTAACTGGGCATACCCCCACAAATCTCTGTCAGGCCTTTGAATTCTATTCTCAAGAGGAGAAATTTTTCATGTTTACATAGGCATAACTGTCAAGAATGTAAAAATTTCTCCCACACTAAATTTACTGCTTTCACTGCATAGTAATTTCATATTAGTTACATGTATAAAACAAGACAAATTGGAGGCCAGGGTAATGTAAAACGTAACATCGCCGTGATCCTATCATTTGTCTTGACTTTACATTGACTGGTTTGGTCTCTATTGTATTCACAAGGTCAAAGTGTGATGGACAACATTGTGACTTTGACCTTGAAAATCAATAGATATCATCCTCTCATCATGGGTAATATGTGTGCCAAGTTTGATAAGATACCCTCAACAATTTGGTCTCTATGGTGTTCAAAATGTTATTTTCATATTTGTCTGTTGCGACCTTTGACCTTGAAAATCAATAGGCATTATCCTCTAATCATGGCCAGTTATTGTACCAACTTACTGAATTTGAAAAAGATACATGGAATAATAATTTGGTCTTTGTTGTGTTCACAAAGTGCAGGGACAGACTGACTGACGGACGGACTGAGAGAACCACAGCGCCTTACTATATCATATGTACATATATATCCCCTCCGCAACACGTTGCGTGGGGATACAATACTGGTACCTTACATGTACATATTACAAAACTTACTCATAATTTTGCCCACTGTCATGTAATCACTTGCAAAAAGATGCTCTCGGAGTCCATTGTCAAAGTACTTCCTTTTGATTTCTGACAACATCAGTCTGAAAAATTCTTTCCGCGGGCCTCCATGATCTACTGCAGTCTGTTAACAATACATGTACATTAAGATTGAATTATAATCAATTACTTGTATAACTGATACTAATACATGTACACCATTATATGTAAAGGTCAAAGGTCACTGTCAAGGTCATAATATAAAAAATTTTGACATAAGCAAACAGGTGTTGTCATAAGGAATACACAAATCTGAAATCCCTACCTGTAAAGGTGCATTACATGTGATTAATGTTAAAGTTTTTACTGCTGGACAGATAGACATTGACAGAGTGATTAATATAGGGCACCCACTTATGGAGCAGGGCACTAATACAGCAGAGTTCAGACATACATTGTATCATAATCTTATATTTTTCCACCCACCACAGTGGGCCACATCCAGGTGTAATTTCAAGAATTATACAATAAACAGTGTAATTAACAAGAGATTTGAATAAGCATAAGTAAATTTCCACCTTGATTTCGACTGTGTTTTCAGGTGTTATTTCCACTGTGTTTTGTGCATTTTCCCTAAAACACCTGGTCTGTACTGTAACTGTATTATTTATGGATAATAATGGTCAATTAGAATCTCAAAGTTAACAAAGTGTTCAGATGTTTCTGAGTGACTGTAATTATCAAAAATGACCTTTAGGTCCTAATTAATAAGTGACCTTGACCTTTCCAATATGACCTTGAGTGAAATTTGTCCAAAAGCCCACATACTCTACAACATTCTGTTGTGGTATGATAAAATTCTGATGAGAGGTGCAGGAGATATTTAAGTACTTCATGATATTTTAAGTCCTATATAACAAGTGACCTTGACCTTTCCGAAATGACCTTGAATGACCCTTGCACAAAAGCACTTAACCTGTGTAATATTTTGGTCATGTACATGTATGATCAAATTCTGATTAAAGGTAAAGGAGGTATGAGCTCAGGCGGAAGAGAGGACGGACATGACAGCAACTTAGCCAACTATACAAATGTATGCTCTCCCAAAATTTTTTCAGGGAGCATTGAGAATGAGATATTTCCAAACATTTAAAGAAGACCTCCATTTTCAATTTTTGAGTCAGCTGTCACCTCTGTGTTGGATTCGACCCTAAACATCACCATGCGCTTTTTTACATTACTGTTTCAGAGATTTTGGGGTATACATGTAACAAAAAAATTGAACTGCCTCAGAATCAGATACACAAGAGACTTTGATTCCAGCATTCCTAGTATGAGTTAAAATACTGTAAATAAGCGATTGAGGCGCACCTCCAGGATTTATCCCAGCCTGTGTAATATAAACAATGCTATAGATACAAATATACAAAATGAAGTATATAATACATGTATTACTATTACCTCATTATAAAACTGCACTTCCAGTGTTGTTCTCAGATTACCATCATCAATTGAATTAATTTCATCGAAGCCAGTTTCAAGAAGATTATTTCTATCAACCATGATGAAGTTTGTTTCTCCCTCTATACTTTCTGATACATCTTTGATTTCAAGACATCTTCCTCTTACAATATTAGTTTGCAAACATCTCAGTATTTCCACTGGATTTTCAATCTCATGATTTACACAGTATTCAATTATATTCCTTATTACTTCATTAATTTCTGAAGAAGATTCATCTACACTTTGTTCTGAAAAGGGATCAGCTGCAGTTCCTGTACCTGTACTTGGAACACTTACAACTACATGTAAACTCTCCTCCCTAGGTGTTGTACTTCCCTCATCAGATACTACCTGTATACATGTACTTGATGGCGACCCACCAACCATCCCAGAATTTGGATCAAAGGACTGTAATTCCATATCTATCTCTTCACTGACATTGTTGACATTGTTTACATTCTCTGTGGTATCATATTTCTCCAAAAAAGTTGTCAAATCACTGGGAACACTCAGACTTTGAGATATGAAATCATTCTCAGAAAGGGAAACAAATTCATGAGAATTTTGTAACACATCTCCACTGGTACATCTACTACCAGTATTTTCCTCATTGCAATTCAAGATGTGAGATCGTAATTCTCGTACAGAAAACAATGTGTTACAGTTTTCACACTGTATCTTAGTTGCAGGTGCTTCTTCGTTGTTTGCTGTTGCGATTGGAGTTGTATCTACATCATTCTGGATCGGTCTTATGTAAATTTTGGCTTGATTGCCAATGTAGGATTTTAAAGATTTGATATTCCATGAGCATTTAATTATTTCAAGTTCTCTACCACTTCGTTTGCAATTGAGTAATTCAAAACCGCCACAATTCTTTAATTGTGGAAAGCCCACAGTCTCTCCATTAGACGGGTCTCGATCTTCTGACGAAATTTTTCGCAAAACTTCTGCCTCGTCGTCATTCAAATTAAACTGTATCTTTTAGCACCTAGCCCAGCATTTATAAGTATAGTTTTTTCCTCAATAGATGGCAGTCTACATGCATCTTTTTTCGAAAGACAGTAAAGAGATACAGTCCAAGTTCTGTTTCTAGAACCTTTTTTGTTAGGGGCACTTGTAGATGTACGAGAGTCAACACCAACCCTTTTCCTTCCACTTTTACCAAACAATGCATTTCTTTGTGATGCAATTTGAAAAGCTAAGGATCCGGACTTAGAATCATTTTCTTTTGACTTGGATTTATTTCGTACACAAATTTCTGATTTTACCCGTTCTGTTAGACGTAATCTGTCACCTATTGTATTGATTCCTAAACGAATCAGTTGTTGTTCTGATAGGCTAAGAAAGTTTTCTAAGTCTATTCTCTCTGTCTTAAAATTGTTAACAACATTTTGCATGTTCAAATCGAGTAAAATCCCTTCCAAGCTGCGACTGGCTGCAGCGCTGAGTTCTGAAGAAGCCGCCATTTCTGTTCACTAAACATAACATTCGAAACCGGATCCGGACACCCAAAAGTATGAGTATAATGAAAAACCATCATGATGTAATGATAACTCGTCATAATATAATGATAACTCGTTATGATATAACGATAGCTCGTCATGATATAATGATAACTCGTCATGATATAATGATAAATTGTCATGATATAATGATGAATCATCATAATATAATGACGAATCATAATAATATAATGATAACTCGTCATAATATAATGGAAAATCATCATGATATAATGATAACTCGTCATGGTATAAAGAAATATCATCATGATATAATGGTAGATCGTCATAACATAATGATAAATCGTCACGATATAATGACGAATCGTCATAATGTAATGATAAATCATCATGATATAATGGTAAATCGTCGTAAAATAATGATATATCGACACGATATAATGAAAAATCGTCATGACATAATGATAAATCGTCACGATATAATGACGAATCGTCATAATGTAATGATAAATCGTCACAATATAATGATAAATCATCATGATATAATGATAGATCGACACGATATAATGAAAAATCGTCATGACATAAGGGTAAATCGTCACGATAAAATGATAAATCTTCATAATATAATGATGAAGGGTCATGCTATAATCAAACTATGTCACATAAGACAGTAACGACGTTCCATACCTTTACCTTCAAGTTCAATTATGATGAAAGGGCGATTAGACTTTTCCATTGATATATCTGATTTGACGGGACGAAGAACTCTAACGGTCGTTATGTCCATAATAATGCCATCTAGTCTATACTCTGTAGAACTTATTTCAGTATATATATACGTTGTCTGGACGATACGTACAACTCGTGTAATTTTTTGAGTGAAATAGAATAAAGATTTGTGATGAAGGCCCAAATGATAGGTTTATAGTATTTCGCTCGCATATTAACTTAATACCTTAAAAGGACTAATTTACTGTTTTGTAGTGCAGGTTTTGGACTGGAATAAGACGTTGGTTTAGAGCCCAGGGCAACACGATTTCCTGGAAATGCTTAAACGGTTACGAATTCGAGCTTGAACATACTTTACGTTCTTGCATTAATGTATGTCTTTTTCTGAAAGGTTGGATGTTTGTTGTGTTACAAGGTTGCTCCTTAATCATATTAGACGTGTATTTTTAAAGTACCATGTAATGATCAGGTTTATGGACAGCTGTTCGCACTGCATTTAAGTTATATATAACTTGCACTGTCTTTCTCTATTTACATTAAACGACTTGAATATCAATATTGTATGAACGGATGGTACGCTTACATTGCATTACGCTTTTACATTATACATTACGCGATGCATTTCTTGCCTTGAATGGGAACATTTGACTGTGTTTTTGTCTTCTTCGTGTGTTCTAGCATGTATATTTATGTATTCACCTCCTCGACTTTATAGGTTGTTGTAGGACTTTTACAACTTTGAGACTATGAGATGTGGTTTACCCTTCGGTACTTTTTTCATTTTTACTTACCTTTATTTTATAGCACAAGCGTATATCTTAAGAAGTTAAATTTCAGCCTGTGAAAATAGCATAACATAATAAAAAAATACCGTTTATATAAATACGGAAGTCTTTACTATACTATATTATGATGTACTATAAAAAATATAGAATATTTATACCTTTTAATTATACTATGCTATATTGCACTTATTCAGTTATAGTTACTTTTAATTTACTGTACTTAACTATATTTTACTAGCGTACACTATACTTTACTGGTTTACACATTATTAAGTTATGTTTTACAATACTATTCTATACTATACTAACTATACCATACCTTACAATACTATGCTCTACGTTATATTTCTTAATTTGTGTTATACAATATGACATAATTTCTTTCATTAAACTACTCAGCACTATACTATGCATCACCTTAATCATACCGTTTTTCCTAAATCGATTCTATATAACACCTTATTTATACCGAAATGACACCTATAAAGCTCAATCGGTAAGGCGGGTTATCAAGGGGTCTCGAGTTCGAAATTTACCGTTAGCTAGGCGGTGCTCTGTCTAAAAGCTGAGGTACCATGTCACAGTAGATGTGACACATAAGAGATATCTCACTGCTTCGGGTCTGAAATAAAGGTTTATGTAAATTTTCTGTCTGACGTAAGGCAAGAATGAAACAAAAAGGCATTTCTACTAGGTATTTACTACTCATAAATAATAAATTTTCTTGTCTTAATGTGTAAGTCCTCCCGGAATTTCAGGCAGGCAGCATTTCTAGCCTTGAATGGGAAATTTGACTTCGTGTTCCTGTCTCCTTCGTATGTTCATGCGTGTATATTTTATGTATTTTCCTCCTCGATTTGAAAGGTTGTTGCAGGACTTGATGCATCAATTGAGGTAGTATTTCAAGAATAATTGTTGCAAAAACGGTGTCGATATTGATGTAGAAAATTGACTGAGCAAATATTCTTTGGTTGGCATGTTTTCTAGAGAAAGATAATCTTCACAAATCACAGTCATTATGAATTATTTCAAATAGCTTAAAGTTAAACGATTTTGGCTTTAGTTAAGATTCACTTTAACATCTTCCACCCTAAACAAGAAATTATATAATTTTTTTCAGTTCTGCACCTGTACGTCACAAAAATAATTACTATGTTCTTACATCGCAAACGAATATGTAAACATGTAAAATAGCATGTTTACATACAACATATCTGTCAAATGCGAGAGAAAGAACTGAAATCAACATTAACCTTATTGAATGAAGTATTTGAATGTACAGTTTTAGGGTTAAATTTGGCTTTACTCTGTATTTGTTATAATGATTAGAAAGTCAACAATTTTCATGTATGTTTAGATTTACAGTAAATTAAATCTATGCTATAGCATTTATATATGTAAGATAGAAAATGCATACTCCTTATTTGAAGAGCAGGTTAGCGAAAAGCAAAAACAAATACAAAACAAAACTAAGGATATTTACTTCATGCATGAAACATCAAAGACTGGGAAAAATCAGTTGTCCGAGTAGATTAAGGATATCTTGTTTGCTGGCAAAATTTGTCATTCACGTACAATAGAAATGGTTGAATCAAGTAAAACTCAAGAATGGAAATCGTGGAATTTGTCTTTCATGTTGGTACGAAGAGAACTTATTCTAGAATATCATTCAACATTATAAATGATTATATCATATTACACGATAATAGCCTCCTATTCTCTCAGTGACGATGCCTAGTACACAATATACATATCCCTTGCTGAACAGTTTATCTGAAAATCGTTTTATCTTAAGGAACTCGAGATAAAAGATACTACCTCCATATACTGCTATCAATTAGTGACGATGGTTCATTAGTAACCTCTCTGTGACAAACGTGACGATTTCAATTTCATTATTACCAACTTCCCTTTTCTGAGTAGCAACATACTTTCCTCTCCCGCGTATGGCGTCTGCATTTTACAACTTATACGCTATGCCAGGGTATGCTTTAAATACGAAAATATCGTCCTGAGAGCGAAACTACTCTCACAAGGATATATTGAGGAACGTTTGAAATTGTCACTGAGGAAGTTCTATGGTCTGTATAGGGATCTATTGCAATTTCAGATTCCTCTTTCAAGAATGTTAACCGATATTTTGGTATTTGACCATATCAAATAACTTTTGGACTATACTTGATTTGACATAATACTAGTATACATGTATATACAGATATATGTTCACCTGCGTTTCCGACACAGGAGTTTCAGGCAGGCAGCATTTCTTGCCTTGAATGGGAAATTTGACTTCGTGTTCCTGTCTCCTTCGTATGTTCATGCGTGCATATTTATGTATTTACCTCCTTGATTTGAAAGGGTGTTGCAGGACTTTTGCGACGGGAGTTGTATGCAACCAGGGGACGCTTATTCCTCCCGGGCACCTGGTCTCACCTCGTTTTTTATCGGGGTTTGCATTTGTCAGAATATGACACTAAACACGATATTGTCCCCTTTATTCCATGGACTATGAGATATGGTTTACCCTTCGGTACTTCTTCGTTTTTTGCTTAGAACAAAGTCATCATTTGGCATAACATATTAACTGCCATAGGCAGATGTTAATGAGATACTACTTCTCATAAAGAATGAAAAATTTCTGATGATGACATGAAAGTCTTTAAAGAGTGAGGTGCCTAGGTGACAATCAATGTCTTTAGGTAACATGATATTTAGCTGCTATGTAAATCATTTTCTCTCCTTGGATCTATTTAATATTTGGATTGACTAAGGTAGTCCGCTAATGTAGGATTATTACTTGCATGTAAGTCACCTATATATTCGTATATAAAGTTCAACTAAGGGTTTAATTACTTTTGAGAGGGAAAGCACTGGATGATTTCAGCTGCGTATGAGTAAAGAAATATGTTCACGAGTAGTGAGGCACATTTGTTGCCAAGAAGAATGCAGACAATTTGTTGTTTCTCCATACATCTCAAAACGGTAATCGATCACAAAGTTCGACATTATCCCAGTGAACTTATTTGCAGAGTGATATTATTTCTATGGAAAAATAATATTTGGATTACATCAATAAATTTACATTTAAGCCGCAAATTTGCTAGTGAAGGCAATTTGGATAATATCGGAAATTCTGTGGTTTAATTTGTTTCATTCGAAAGAGAGAACACTGACGGAGCCACTGGACAGTGGGATTCGAAGAAGAAAAACCTGGAAAATGAATTAAGCAATGCCAGCTCGTTCTTTAATAACCTTTAGTAATTTAGTAAACAGAAGCATTGGTAAATAATTCATCCTGATGATTATATAGATCAAGTGCCCAGGGGGTGTCATGGATCCAGCGTCTTTTATTTTGGTAGTCCCGATTGTCATATATACTGAAACAAAAATGGTTCTCCGTTGCATTGGAGAAATGAATGTGGATTAAACTGAAGAATATGGGGTGGCATTGTCTGACAAAGTCAGAATATGTGAACCCGTAGATAAGAAGCTTTCTTACCAGTTCCAAATTTTACAGATAATTGTTTGAAAAGTACTATCGTATAATGAATATAATTGCTATTACGCAAGATCATGATTATTGGTTGTTCGGTTTAACTCGTGCTTTTATGCAGTGGGGCAGAAAATCTAGTAGGTGACTAAAATATGGAATAGGAACGGTATGAATATTTGCCATCTTGCGTATTGTACGTATAGAACATATATACCTTTAATTTTCTGCACCAGAGTGATGCTCATAGCCGAATGGTAGGAATTTTCATATTTAAATATTTGAAAAGCAGTATTGAAACCAAAATGACCGAAAAGGGGAACCAAAGAATCAATCTAAGGACAGAGCTATACTCAGTTTTAGAATGATTCATATAATTTCATGACGAAAAATTTTAACTATATATTTCAAGTCAGTACAAAAGCACTGATAAGTAGATCGCACTACAAACACACCAAACACTAGACTTATGATGCCCTCAGGAACTATTAGTCCACTAGCAGTGACATCGGCCTAGTGGTTATAATAAACATAGAACATATAAACCTTTTAATTTTGTGCACCAGATGCGCATTTCCACAACTTATGTCACTTCAGTATTGAAACCAAAATGACCGAAAAACTTAACCAAAGAATCAATCTAAGGAGATACTCCTTAGTTTTATAATTCTTGCTTCAATACTTTACATTGCGTATTTTTTCTTTGTTCGTTTTTTTTTTTTTTTTGCACTTTGAATTTGCAAAATGCGTTTACATTGCAAACGATTACATTCTTTAAATTACTATATTAAGTTTCGAGTCTCCTTTAGCATTGTCCTGCATGGGGATGCTTAATCTATTCCATACATTTCACAATGTATTCACATGAAATATCAACATCCTCAACGAAATTAAGTCGTTTTATTGCAATAGGGATCAGTGTGAAGGAAAACTCGTAAGATATATTCCTTTTGATAAATCGTAAGGAAAAATATCATCGTTACTACAAGTCCTTAAGAGACATATTACAAGACCAAATAAGAACTCTATCTCGGATATGCTTTTTCTAGAACGTTTTGATCAATTTCAAAATGTATAATTTACTGGCATTTACATATAACTAAGCGCTCAAAAATATGTAGAAGGAGACAGTTATGTAATTATTATGTTGAAAAGAGGAAAATTAGTATATCAAGATATCAAACATAAAAAAGTCATTGGTTTTAAGATCTATAATTTATAACCCCATCACCTCGTCAAAAAAGTTTAAACAATTGTAGATATATATATATATATATCTATAGATGTTTACACCCATTTAAATATGAATTTATTTACAACAGTTTTAAATGATCGCCGATACAATCGCAATTATATGACTTTGAAACCAATGTTCATATAATCATATTTATAGGAGTTATCAACCATTGTAGATATAATCTCATTTATAGTAGAAACAATCCATTCTAGATGTAATGCTTTTTCTTAGATTTATTTAAACATTGCAAAAGTATAATGTCTATATGATTTTAGATTATTGTAAACACATTTTCGATACCATCTTAAGTTCTTGACAGATTTTCCAGTGATTTTGAATTAACGTGCAATATATACTTATAAAATTATATTAAATTATTATCAAATTATATTATATATAAATATTCAGCTATTCGTTATGATATTTAAATTAACATACATGTATATTTCTAGCATCTTAGCAAAATGAAAGTTATATATTAAAACGGAGATATTATGACATCGAACATAAAACACGAATGGATATCTTATAGATACCAACGTCGATTTCAAAGGTTAATATCCTTTAAATACAGATGGGTGTAGTCTTAACATAACATACACGTTAACGCGAAAAGCTCGACCGGACGCGCGTGCACTCCTCGCGTTAACGCGGTAGGGAATTCGCGTTAACGCGATTTATTCCCGCGTGCGCTCGGTCCAGTCGCACGTACACATGTCTATATTTGTAATTCTCTATGCAGTACGGATGGAGAAAATAAAATGGATCTAATTAAATTACCGCGAATGTCGCCATAAAAACGTGTATTAAATGAAATGTTAAAATGACACCCTGCATTAAGGATTTCATATGTAATATAACAAAGGAAATTATCGCGTAGACTATATTAGGTATTTATGAAAAAAACTTCGTCAGTTTATACTAGCATGATTACTTTCTAATTTCATTTATTTATTTATTTTTAATTCATTTATTTATGTATATATTTCTTATTTGTTTATTCATTTATCACTAGTTTATTGTTGTATTTACAAGTATTTCTTATTTATGTATTTATTATTATTTTTTTTTTAATTACGCTATTTTCTATAAGATATGAATATTATAATTATCATCGTTATTATTATCATTTTGATAATTTTTACTTCATCATCATCATTATTATTATTATTATTTAAGTCAATGTTCGGAAATTGCGTTAAATATTTCTGAAATTCATCCCTCAACTCGGAAGGGTTTTATTTAATTCTAAATATTTTACTTACACATTAATAAGTTTTTAAATTTAAATATACAATGTATATATCGATTCTCCTTCAAATCCTTCTATGTGAACATTTTAATACAAGTTTTAAGTTGTAAGCAAGCGAACGTAGCTGTCAAGCACGTTCACGCGGCAGTCAAGCGCGTTAACGCGGCAGTCAAGCGCGTTAACGCGGCAGTCAAGCGCGTTCACGCGGTCTCGAAATTAAGTTCACATGGAAATCTGCGTTAACGTAAACGCGTGTGCCCAGCAGTTCTGAGCGCACGAGGAAAGCAAACTTCACGTTAACGCGACGTTAACATAATGTTATGTTAGGACTGCACCCCAATGTATATACCTTTCTGGTGATAAAATTTTCTTAATTATTCATAAACTATGGAGCATCACCCTCATACATTGATTTACCTTTAGGTGAGTTCACTGACTGTTACGTTCTATTTGGCAATTATTTTTCTATTTGGCAATTATTTCAATGTTGATATATTGATGCTCTGAGGCATTACTGAAGAAAAGTCCGTAAGGTGTATTAAATCAATACACATATATTTATTTTCCTAGATCTTTATTAATTAAGTTTTTGGATGTGTCTTTTGTTATCAAGATTCTAACTATGTGTGAAAAGAAGACTCCATCAACCGCTTAACCAACCTTAATGATTATATATGTCAGTTGACGGCGTTACTCGGTACAATAATAGATAATATTGCATAATAAAATATTGTATTAAAGATTTCCTTTTCCATTCTTATCTAACTTTCCGATATGTATTAGCTACATGTTCTGTCAAATGTTCCATTGTTACCTCTCTGTGGGTCAATGGCAAACGTGGCTGTACGACGGGTGAAGGTTACTCTTTTACTGCACCAGATCCAAATTATTTTTAAAGGGTCTGTTCTACCTATTCTCCTTTTTTTTTCGTTTTGTTTGTTCTTGGGTACCATGTATTTAATTTCTTCCCTTTATAGATATTAAGTAGCACATTCTTATGTAATGTTCTCATGTAAAAAACGCTGCACCTGTTAAGACAAATATGGCATTTTAGATTTCAAAATTATGATAAAATACTGGTGGATATCATTTATTATGATCTTTTTGTCATAAAACGCGACATTTCAGATTAAATATATGTTTCGTTGACCTACATTTCAGTGCGGTCCTGACATAATTCTAAATTAACGCAACGTTTGGTACTCTCGTACCGTCATGACTGCTGTGCTCACGCATTTGCGTTGAAGAAAATTCAAAGTAATATTGATTTCAAAACTGCACTAATGCGCTTTTCTGCTGCGTTAACGCGCTTGACAGCCATATTACAGAATGACATGTGGATGGACTTGGAGATTGGTTGTTGGTTGGTTGATCGGTGATTTACGTCGCTTTCAAAAATTTTTCAGTTATTTTGCGACATGAAAACCATGAGATAACCAACCTTTTAAACAGTGGTGCAAAGCAGGAATCGAACGCGGATCGCCGGCGCCGTAAGCAAAGCGATTAACCATTACACCAAGTCTGCCCCTTGGACTTTTAGGAATATTAAAATATATAAATAAATGAATAACAACAATAATAAATTATTTAGAATTGAATAAGATTTTTATGTGTATAGGAATGAGTTTTAAAAATATTTATTGCAATATTTTTCATTTATAAGGTGAGGCAGATGCTTTTAGAAAATGAATAGATTTAGTTTGTAGTCAAATTATGACCTGCATACCCCTTTTCTTTAATTTTAAATTGACTGTATTGTATTGGTTTGTTGACAGGATCAAGAAAAGGAGCTTTAAATATTTTGCTCTGTATGGCTATTTCAGTTTTTACTCCTCCAGGGCACCTGGTATCACCTCGATTTTATTGGTGTTCGCATTTATCTAAATATGACACTTTACACGGTATTGTCCTTTTATTCCATGGACTATGAGATATGGTATTTCTTTGCTTTGTAATTCTTTCAATCGTAAATATATCTTCTAATTCATTTCTATTGTTATAATCCAAGTTGATTGGGCCAAACAAACGTAAAATCGCAATATACCAGCCGCAAACCGGTTCACTCTGACACACCAACTATTTATACATGCGCGAAAAATTTGCATACATGGTGTAAATAAACGTGGAGGATGACGTCGGTACAATATCGTGCATTGCTCCAAGCGTCCATATCTATTTGTCGTATCATTGCCAGGTCACTGTGTTCAATTATATAGACGATGTTTATAACTATTACGGAACACAAAATCATCAGTAAAAAGAAACTTTTGCAACTTTCATTGTACACTGTAACTTCGCGATTTTATTTTCTTTGGTTCTTTTTTTAAATTCTGAAACATTATTTCTAGAAATTAGATGTGTAAAAATTAAAGAACATGCATATACACATAATAAATTTATTCGTTGATTAATAATGCTTCCATATTTTGTGCATATTGTTTTCCAGTGCAGTAATTGGTAATCGTTGATGGTAAAGTACACGGTTGGGACTCTCTAAGGAATAGATTGAGTTTCAAATTGCCATATCTTTAGTAAACGTGCTGTGATTTGTGGTTCCGACAGGTATATAATATATATTCTATTGAAAAGGTTCTTAAACCTTCTGGGACATGCCCTAAAGGTATAAGTGCGTTTCCAACAGTATATCCACCATATACATGTCGGAGCACGTTTACTCCCAAACTCTTGCCCCTATCCTAGTATATTTTTTCTATAAATATGTTAATGTGGTGTACATCAGTGTTACCCACTAATATCTCCAATTACAGTTTACACTGTAAATGATGCTATATATGATCGCGATCACACCTTTCAAGGGTGCGTAAAAGTCTTAATGTACTGCCGCTGGTAGGGTTGAAGTAAATGTTGATGATGTGACCTGTAGATGTGTTTAGAAATGTAATTACATTAACAATAAATGTTCAATTCAAATAAAACGATGGTTCGTTCTTTGAAAGGTATTTATACGAATTATATTATTATTATTATTATTATTATTAATATTATTCAACACTATTAAAATATCAGACGATGAAATTAATTTTCTTTTGTATATAATTTATCCAGTTACCTATTAAAATAAGGGATGTAAACCCTTGAGATACATTAGATCTAGGTTTCTGAAACAATCAATATGTTTTAACAATATAGATAATTTTAAAAATATATAAATTATAATTGTACTAGTTACAATAAGTTTCTCATTAATCATGGGCATATGTGAATTTAAAGTGAAGTTAACAGTGTGAAAAAATTTAAATATAAAAATTAATATCTATAGGGGGAACTAAATGAGGCAAGGAAAGAATTCAACTCTATCTGGGATTCTAAAAATGATGAAACGTTTCTAGAACGTTCGATGGAAAGTCTCACAAAGTGAGACCGTTCCATTTGTATATTTCGTGAATAAAGGAAGTTGGCTTTTCTTGTAAGATTGGTTGATGTTTCGTATCTGTCGTTTCGAAAACAGGTAAAGCAAAGAAGTCTAAACTAAGCATCAATTTATGCTTACATAACTACATTTGACAATTATATACCTTTTCTGTTTCAACAGCATCTTCAACATCGACATCATGAATATCGGCTTTGTGTAAATTAAAATCACCTCTGAAATTGGTTTTCGGGAAAAATGATTTTTAAACATAAGCCAATATGATTTCGTTTGAAAATCATAAAAATATAAGTCTTTGTAAACACCAGATTCGAATCTATTTTTAAAGACCCTGATGTTGTCCGAAAACTTACCTTCCTCCAAGAACATTATATAATTACACCAGCAGATAAAGCGTCTAATAATTATACATCTAATTGTAAGAAATATTACTTTGACAGCCTAGTGAAAGAATCAGGATTAAATTCAGCTCCAGGAAATCCTACTTATACTCTCACGAACTTTTCGGTTTCGGAAGTACTTGAGAATCATAAATCTGTCCTCAATACGTTTGGTATTGACACAAATAAATTTAATTTAGAACTTCCATATTTGTACTGCATTCCAAAAATGCACAAAAATCCTTACAAACAACGCTTTATCGCTGGTTCCTCGAGGTGTTCCACAAAATCTGTATCGATGCTACTCACAAAAATATTATCAGAAATTAAATCTGGCCTTCATTGATATTGCGAAACAGTATATTCTAGAAGTGGAATTAATCAAATGTTGATCCTTAAAAATTCAGATGAGTTCTTAGAACATCTAAAATCAAAAAGTTTTACTAAAATTCACTCCATCAAGTCTTTTGACTTTTCGACCCTTTACACAACGATCCCTCATCAGAAATTAAAAGACAGATTAGCGGAAATTGTTCAAAATGCATTTCCTAGTACAAACGGAAGCCGCTAATTCAAATATATAGTTATAGGCCATGATGAAACTTAATTCTGATTCCAAAAATAAATACACTGAAACAGCTGTCATCCAGATGTTGAACTTTCTTATCGATAACATTTTTGTGGTGTTTGGAGGAACGTGATGATTACAATTTCGCTATCACAAACTTTCCTTTCATAAGTAGCAACATTCCATCATTGCCCGCATACGGCGTATTCATATCTCAGTTAATACGTTATTCCAGAGCATGTTCAAATTACAATGACTTTGTTATGAGGGCTAGGCGACGTTCAGTTAAGCTGCTTAACCAGGGTTATATAAGTGCTAGACTAGCAACGTCACTGAGGAAGTTCTACGGTCGTTACGAGACTCTTATTACTCCATATGATATCTCGTTATCCAGACTTTTTAAATGATATTCTGGACTGGGACGGATTCTGATCATTTTACACCTTCTATACTAGAAGGTTACCTACTTTGACTTCTCCATATATAAATATATGGAATTTACACGATCTGACTCTCTCTACTGGGTATGTGTTACGGGTGTTGCTAGCACGCAGGAAATGCTCACTCTCCCCGGGCACCTGATCTCACTCCATCATAGGGGTCACATATGCTCTTCAAGTAAACATTTTTTCTTTTTTTTTTGTACTTGGTTTTCTTTTTCACTGCAACATGTATATACAGAAACAAAATAAATAAATAAGTAAAAAAAAAAAACCAAACGAAATAAGAATACACAACATGAAAACCCTCAGGAGAATGATAAGAAAAACAGCAAATAAAATCTATTTAGGAGTTTACGCGAACCCTGAAAATGAAGCGAGATCAGGCTTCCGGGAAGAGAAAGCATCTTTTTTCCCTGTTTGCCAGCAATATCGTTCTTTTATGCTAACAGTTATTTCGAATCAGGTAAATACAAAGTACAGGTGTCAAATTCGGTGATTACATTAGTCGGTCGAAGTCTCAATCCGTAATTGAATATTATTCAATATTCTGATTAACAAATTGTCTTTTCTCATTATACAGACTCGTATCGACATAACTTCTTTAGTCACGTTGGAAGTCTACCAATTACTTTCTCTGACTGCGCTTTTTGTCTGACATCTGTCATAACGTATTACCGATATATGAATAGACAATTGACAGGCATTGATGGGATATTGCTACATTTGAAGGGAAATTATGTAATTTTGAAACTAGAGTAATCCGGTGTGTCATAGAGTAAGGTGTTCAAGTGACCATCATTGTAAGAAAATTTTGTGTCTATATATGAAGTATAATTGTAACTCTTTATGGTTTCTTTAACTTCGAGTTTAAATGGATAGATAATGCTAGGCAAACCGTGAATATATGAGTATTAATTGGAAATAACTCATTTATGTATGTGGGGGTGAATCGAAGAGCTAATTCCTTCTTCGCTTTAGAAGAGAAGACAGAAGACATCTGACTAAGCTATATGACACAAATAACCGAGGACTTGCATATAAAACATGAAAATATTTATCACAGAAAACGTCATGACGAAAATATTCGATTGTATTACACTTTCCATACCGACATAGGACGGTCAATTAAAGTTACAAGTATTTATCATTTGGTGTGGTATATCGATTTACGGGCGCCCACCTGTCTACTAACCGCAAAAGCAACACAGTCAAAGGACACACATTAAAAATCTATAGATACACTTTCGTATAGAGAACAATGGACAGCAGATCTATAGACCTATAGATCGTCGATACATAAGGAACGCCACCCCTGGATCCATCCATTGATTTACTGACAGCTGTGTACCTGTAGTGGACAGTGTGATCGAATGACTGTATTATTGAACTTTGATGTGAACCCTAAACCATCTCATGGTCAATAGACTCTATTATGATATACTGTAGTAAACTTTTACTAGTTGTATTATATGTCGATTATTCTTGATATATAAACATTTGTTGCACCAGGTGGCTTCGTGGAGTATGACAGTGATAATAGTAAGATTTGACTTATAGGGTTTTTGGGTATAAACGTACATCGGGAAATCGAATTATTTCAGAATTAAACTTGATTTCGATCATCGTAGATGCCAAGTCTCCCACGTTAAGCACACAAAGCCACCACTGCCTTGCTGTCTTGAGTGTTTCAGTAAAGATAAAAACATTTCATCAACTTGTCTATTTCGTCGCATACACAACACCTTAAGAACCAATGCGAAGTATTACCCTACACTACCCTACATCAAACCCCTGAACTGTAGGATTCAAGATTAACGTTTAGAGAGGACGAGGTTCAGGACCTTTTCTTCCCTGAAAGGGTTTGGGAAAAACCGTCATAGAGTTCCCACCGCACTGTTAATCAGTGTTAAACGCTCAAGTTAAAGGGCCAAGTACGATGATGTTGGTGACATACTGTCGATGTCGAATGTATTTAACTATTTGGGAATCCGACGATATGACATTATCGGAGGCTTTGACCTTCCTTAGCCTGTACAATAGATCACTGAATAAAAATGAATTAAACAATTACGCTGGATACGTATTTTGGAAAAGTCACATTTCGGAATAAAGATAAAATGTACGAATAAGATCTGTAAATACCAAAATTCTAAGGACATCACAGTCTAAATAAGAAAAAATTACAATAGGAAATTCAATGTCGTCATATTTATAATAAATGAATATTGTTGTCAATAATTTTATATGTGTCCAAAAAGGTATTTCCTTATCAGATCAGAAATAATGGCTTTGTTTAATTGAAGTTCAGGTGCATAAGTGTCAGTAATATATTTTTCAAACTCAGAGTTGTTGATTACTCATATGACATCTATATATCTGGAGGTGTTATTGAACTTTCAATAAGGTCCAAACGTATCGAAATTTGAATAGAATGCATGAATTCCCTCTCATAACAATATAAAACACATCGGCTATATGTGCAGTTACAGTACAAAGATTGGGTGGATTCGTCTTGGTATCAGTGGCGGAATATTTTTGTGGGGAGCGGGCTGCAGTAAATGCCCATTTGTTCGAAAATTATCCTTTAGCAACACAAAAGTATTATCGATAAGAAAGTTCAGATATTGGATAAAAATTGCGCACTATTCCTGATCGACAAGTTTTTTTCTGTTTGTTTCTGTGTTTGTTTGTTTGGTACTCATACGAAGAAATCTCTTCTTTCCATAAGCAATACACGATTAACATCTCGATTCATCTTAACATACAGATATATCGATGATATTTTGTCGATTAATAACCCTGTTGCTAAAGATCACCTCAACATGATATATCCAAAGAAACTTACTATAAAAAACACAATCGAGAGCGCATCTTCTGCTTCATACATTAATACACTCCTCTCAATTAGTGATGATGGTTTGTTAGTTATCTCTCGTTAAGGCTATTTCAATTTTATTATTACTAACTTTCCTTTCCTGAGTAGTAACATACCTTCCTCTCCGACATATAACGTCTTCATTTTATAAGAATATATTGAGGAACGTTTAAAACTGAAGACATTATGGGGGATATGGTGCAATTTGAAATCCCCCTTTCTATAATGCTACTTTACATTTTGTGATCTGATCATACATATTAACCATTTGAACTATCTGACTATACGTGATCTGGCATTACATATATACATAATGTTTTATAATATCTGTCGGGATTTATCTTTAATTTCTAAGTAAAATCTTATTTTTTAATCTTTTGTTTTACCATAACTATCATATTAAATGAGAAAATGACTAAATATATGTCATCTTTGTATGCTTTTTCATTGAGTTTAGAGATTTAAAGATGTCTGTTATATTATATATTATTTATTATTATGATTTATTATAATAGTATTTGTAAAAAAAAATACTGAAAAATTGCTTTTATGACCTAGGATAAAACCAAAGTCATAACCTATCATGCATTCGGAATCTCTCGCACCTCTACTCATGGAATAATGCTGCAGTATGTAAAACTCAAAACGGTTCTATTGTTGTATTGACAGTACTTACTTGAGACTACAACACAAATACAATCTAATATATTTGCTGTGTCTATATGTGTGATGATTACTTCACAATCGGCATGCTCTCAGATAACCTTGATTATTCTGGCGGTTTACATATGCCCCTAAGTAGATGCTCTTCGGTTTGTTTTCAATTTGTTTTTCCTCTGTATTTCCTTTTGCATTCCTGCGTTCCAGAGGTCCATAAATGTCCACAGTGTTGCTAATGCCTCAGTGATATATCAGTAACCATTTTTGTAATTTAGTTTATACACTGATACAGGCATTTTATTCATTGTACAGAAATTTTATCCTATACAATGAACCCAGCTTAAGTTTGTTTTATTTTCCATTTCTTATTATATCAATTAAATCACAACTGACCTTGGTTTTCATGACTCATCTGAAAGAGCGCTAAGGGTAACCGTGTTCATTTTAAACTCCAGACTTGAAGCTATGTTTGCTTTATATGATACAAGTTGAGTAGAGTGTAAAAGCTATTTGATCACAATTATAAACGGATTTTATAGTTAATAAAACACTATTTTATGTTGCTGACATTTTGATTCCTACAAAATCAATACACATCCTTTTTCTGGAAACTTTTCTCTGTCTTTTTATATCTAACACAATACGGACAATCAACTGCAATATAACAATGTAGCATATATAAACCATATGAAACATTATTTTTACTAATGAGTATAATAAAGAAGAAAATAAATTACAAAGAAACATGAGGCTCGAGATAAACGTGTGTTTCCGCTAGACTTTGATAAAGCTATAGACATCCGAATCACCAGGTAGTATGCATGCCTAAATTACTTTTCCTGAAGCTCCAAGGAAAACAATGGATTCTCGGTAGATATAAATATCAATTACTATCGCTAAAATCAGAAAGTGTTGAACGATGTATCATACAACAATTTTTTGCGCGTCGTAGGGGTTTGGTACAGATCAATTGTTCAAAAGCTTAAAAGTCAAGGTTTATTGGTTCCTGTGAAATCTATCTATAGTTTAGTACATAAAAGCAATGGGTGTAACAATGGCGCATATATGGTTTGCAACCTTATGATTTCTGTTCATTTGTGTTTTAAACGGATTGGATATCATGTTATTTTGATTAGGAACCAAATCTTGGGGTGATGTTCCTTACTGCATCAAAAGGTAAATCTTTTTTCAGATTTAAATATATTAATGTAATAAGGACTCAATTGACCAATGATAATAAAACATCAATTATTGATGTACTGGGATATCGATATATTGTGATTTTGTATCAATATTATTCACAACTTACATGTAGTAGTTTGTTTTGTTTCCTTATTCGCCGCTATTTTTTTTTTCAGTTATAATATAAGCCGGTGTGGTCTAGTAAGGTGCACTGCTCATGATCTAGAGGTTCGGGGTTCGACTTCCGCCTTTAGGGCACCAATGTTCTCTCTTTCGGATGAGACAGTAAAAGCGGAGGGCCCGCGTAGATAGGTGTGGCATGTAAAAGATTCCTCACTGCTTCGAGTGAGTCCGTTGCAAAGGTCTAACTTTGCATGCAATACATCAGGCAGATGCCGTCACAACCACCACCACCCCTACCGCCCCGTTCACGTGAAATAATCG